>JAABNY020000119.1:21363325-21379205 GCA_015164015.2 Brevimyrus niger
GTAAGTGTGCGTGAGTTTCCTGCTTGTTTCTTGAATTAAACCCCTGTGTTACCCTGAATCTGAGGACTCCTGCTTTCCTGTTTCGTGCACCATCTCACGGACGTTACACCAGTCATTGGCTCTTAAATATTTGCTGATATAAATTATTTTTTTTTTCTCTTTTTAAATTGTACTCCCTACTGGAGTACAGTCTGGGGGCGTTTTTTTATTTTTTTTATTCACCTCTTCTATCCTCATGGGATTCTGTTTCTCTGTTCTTCCTATATCCCCCATCTTTCTGACCTGTCTAACCCCTATAATGTTATGTTTGTATATGTTCAGTTGGGTTGATGGCCAGTTTTTTGCTGGTACTTGTGACTAGTGACATGGTATTGCAGCAACAACAGCAATAAAGGGTTATTCCAAATGCTGATTATTTTTTTTTGTCCAGGCAGTGTGTATTCACAGTATTTCTTTCATTCAGGCAACGTCAGCCCCTCTCACCTCCACCGGGAGACCCCTGCCACATCTCTGTCAGGCGGCTCTGTGCAGATGTGAAGCTAAAGGCATTTCATTTTGATTGGATCTCAGCTGATGAGAGAAACTCCTTTTTAGATGACAACCTGAAGCAACTGCTAATTGATTAATTGTAAATAATAAAGAAATTTTGCGTGTTGTCTGGGTTTTGACAGACCTGTTATCTCTATGGGGTTACGCCTTTTGCCAATTAACAATAAATCTTCAAAGAAAGAGAAGCACATGGACCCAAAACCCATAATCTCCGTCCGTCTCTCTCTCTCTCTCTCTCTCTCTCTCACACACACACACACACACACACACACACACACACACAGTTCTTTAATGGGTCCTTCTGCAGTTTCTGTCGAAGGGGCTTCAGTTAATGATTTTATGAATACAGCACCATCATTGTTAATCTGGTGCCGTGCAGCTCAGTCTGTCAGACAGATGAACAATAATTCCAGCAGCATGTTATGGATTATTTAACAGGTCTTGTTATGAGCCCACAGATGAAATATTCATTTTTCAAGCATATGAGATAAGAATCACTGCGCCTTGAAGCCCAAGCTGCTAGACATGACTCTTAATGGGCTCTTACTGCATTGGCAGACGCAGACCTGAGCACATCCACCTTGCGGGATACATGTGTGGTAGCATCTGCATTTGTCTGCACCCCTTATCTCCCATTGACCCTGAATGCTTGGGAAGAGGCCGGCATCAATCACTAACCTCCTTGCTGGGCTGCTTGACGGTGAGGGTGACGTCGTTGGACTCTCTCAGGGGTGTGTAGGACCTTGACCGGACATCGTGGGACCAGGAAGTCTCTGTCGGCATGGTTCCATAGCCCGGTTCGTCAGTACGGCAGCCGGGCAGGAGCGAGCCAGCTTCGGCATCGGGGTCCGAGCCTCCGTCACAGCCCAGGGGTGTCTCCGGGATGCTAAATAGGTGCACAGCCAGAAGGATGCACATGGAGAGCACCGCAAAGAAGTAGATGACCTGGTACTCGGAGCCCAGCAGCACGCCCAGCGCCGAGTGCCCCCAGTCCATGGCGCCGATCAGGTAGCCGCTGGCTCCGCCCAGACCTGAGGAAGCGCCGCACGAGTCAGACAAACGTGGATCAGAAAGTGCAGGCCAGGCTGAGTCAGTGTGAGCCGGCAGGATGTAGTCTGAGCCGGCATGATCCAGCACAAACCGGTGTGAGCCAGTTTGAATCAGTGTGGGCTTGGAAGGCCAAGGCCTTTCCTGTCTGGACCGTGTCCCCTCCATCAGACACTCCGTACAACAGTTTTCTAGGTGTTTCAACTGACGAAAGAGTGTAATTACAAACAGCAGGACTTGCTTTGCATTTCAGACAGATACATTAAAGACAGATATTACAGCAGTAATCTCACGCAAACGAGATCTGCACATCTTTGTCAGCGTGGCCACAGCCACAGGCACCTGGGTACTCCGCAAATATTTCATGTGGAATTAAAGTATAGTTTAACGAATTTACAGAGTCACCGTGATGGGAATGTTCCGGATTGGCCTGCTGATAACGGTTTATTAATCACATGTGGACTCCTGGGTCATTGAACCAGCCTTCACCGTGAGCAAAGGAGGTGGGGGGGGGGGCTATCCGTCTCAGTGTAGAGACGCTCTGGTCTGACCTGACCAGCTGCATCTTATCTTCCAGGGACAGGATCTAACAGATCTATTATTGTCCAGGCTGTTCCTGATGTATCCTTCAGCGTCTTGTAATGTAATTTAGTAATTTATATACACACACTCACACTTACACACACATTATATTGCCAAAAGTATTGGGACACCTGCTTTACACACACATGGACTTTAACGACATCCCATTCTTAATACATAGGCTTTAATATTATACAGTACAAGGTTGTGGGGATGGGAGGGCTGGAGCCCAACCCAGGCAGCGTTAGGCACATGGCTGGGGTTGCTCTGGATGGGATTGCCCAGGGTGCATCTCAACATGTGTGTTTCACCATATTTGTTTTCTCGTGCACCGGTTTCATGTCTTCTTCCATCATCCATTGCCAAACATCAGTTCTAAAAACTAAGAGCAGTAGTGCAGAGGACGGTAAAAATCCCCGGATGTCGTTTTTGCCCCGCCTCAAATTTCAAGGATACATTGAATGCATCCTTGCAGAATGAGACTAATCCCCTGATTTATTGCGCCCCAAGTTCATTCTTGGAAGGCAAGTTAATAAGACTGGACTTGCCAAGACCACAAGGATAATCTTTGCATTCTTGGTATTGAGGAACACCCCAGGATTGAGAAGCACATTGGGTCCTCGCAGTGGGCTGGCCTATGTACTGTCAGAGGCCTGTTATAAAATCTCACAGTTTTATGTGAAACTGTTTAATCCCTGATTGCATTCTGTCAGAAACACCAGCTCTGCTTTGTAGCAGTTACTAATGTTAGCCAGAGTAAAAGAAAAATAATTGGGTGTCCTTAAGCGAAGAGACAGAAAGTAAGAGTAATCCCCAAAATCCAGCAGCTGCCAGGGAGCTTAGCAATCAGACAGTTTGAGAACCGATTCATTCCCCGACCATCTTTGACGCTGCTGTTTACACTGCTAGGATGCCGTCTTGGACAGAAGACTGCTCTTTGGTCTCACTTAACAGAAAAAGCAGGGGAGCGTTTGCTCTTTCAGTCCAAGTTTTAATAAAAGGATGATGAGTTAACCTCCAGCAGATAGTAAGATATCAGACAGGAGTTGCTCTCCAGTCACATTCTATTGGCTCACGGGAGTTTTACTTACACAAAAAATGTTTTGAGGGAAGAACAAAAATGGTTGGAGAGATAACCAATCAGATTGTAGAGGAGGTGGGTCCAAGCAACTAGAGGAGGCGGGAACAACCAATCAGAGATCTTGGTCCTACCTCCTCTAGTTGCTTGGACCTAAATCTTCTATAATCTGATTGGTTAACTCTCTGAACCAATCATTTTTCCTTCAGCCCTCATAACATTTTTGTGCAAGTAAAACTCAGGAGCATCTCACTACCTCCACAGGGCAAGGGAGCCAGGGAAGGCAGCTCTTTTCACAAAAAAACTCGACAGACCTGATTTATCTGCTATATAGAGAAGGGGCTAGTTAGGCCCATGTTTGAGAAGCACGTCCCTGTGCCCGCAAAGGTTCTCAGCAGCTCCCTGTTCTCACAAACGCACTCAGCTATAGATAAGAAGCACCAGCAATCAAACCCACCATGACCCGTGTGACCCTCTTCAGCAGAGAAGGGGGCAGTGAACGCATTGGTCTAGGGGATATTATAGGTGTTACCTGTCAGGAGGGCATGGTAGTGAAGGCCCCTCTCCTTGTCTTGGTAGGAGCACACGTCAAACAGGTACGCCTTCACAGGCCCATCGATGAAGTCCGCTGAGAAGTCGAAGATCACCACGCCCACCATCACCACCAAAATGGCCCAGGTTCTCTTCAGGTTCCTGTCCGTTATCATGGCTGCAGGAAGGACACAAAGACCATGATCAAGACCACGATTGCAGAGCCTGAAAGACCTCAGCATCGTGTGACTCAGGGGCCTAAGCCTCTGTGCCTGTGATCGGAATGTTGCTGGTTCCAGCCCTAGTCACATCTATGGACCCTTGAGCAAGGCCCCTTAACCCTCAGCTCCAGGTGGCTGACCTTCGCTGCCAAGCTTGCTGCCACCTACATGGGGATCAATGAAGTGGCATGATTATTAAAACAGCTCAGGGCAATGAAGCTGGTGGTGGTTCCGGGTGACGAAGAAATGGTCAATGGTCAATTTCCTACTTGTCAAAAAAACAAACCCCTCTGCTTGGTTTTGCCCAAAGCAGGTTCAAATGATACCGGCTGACAAGTACCTGCAGCCCACACTCTCACAGTACAAAAGTAAACACAGAAAAAAAAAGGCAGAGAGGTGAGACAGAAACACGACAATCTTATGGCAAATACATTTTATTTCATTATAAACCTAACATTACCAACATCAAGCATCGGAGCTGTTTGCAAACTCTACAGACTAATAACAAGGTAATAAAACTTGGTAATAAGACTTGTCTCGAATTGAAAATCTCACACCAGCCCGCTGAGCAAAGTTGGCAGCCCTGAACGGCATTTCCCAGCCTGTCTTACACACGCTACCTACTGCTCCGTTTGATCACAAAGAACTCAACAATAACAACAGTGATGACATTCACTTCAACGTGAGGCCACGCAAATCCACGGAATGGGGAAAGGGGGGTAATTGGGTTTGAACTTGGGAGTTGTGAAACTGGGGTTGGGGGGGGTTGAATGGAGCCCCTCATGAAAATCACTGTATTTCCCAGGCAGTACAATTTCCTTTAATCTTGCATTTTTATCTTTCTCCAAACAAACATCCCCCAAAAGTAACCTTGTCCATGTCCGCAGAGTGTCTACACTGAGCTGGTAAACACTGTATAATAATTACCCCTGACTCCTCCGATAGAGCCAGCAGGGGCAAGATGAACCCAGAACTTGCGCCGCATTTTGTTTTCACACTCAAGTAGCTAATGCAGCTGCCCAGTGTGGCAAGCTGCTAAAAACGGCGGGAAACCAGCTGTGTCTCTGGCCTGCCTCCCCTCCCCCTGTTCTCAGAACATGACCTGCAGCCCCTTTAGAGAGGCTTGCCTGTGAAGGTCTCTGCTGCTGGAAGCAGCTCATTCAGGAGCCAGCAGGAAGCCTGCGATCACAAGCGCGGCCCACATGCAGCCCAGCGTGATTCACCGCCGCCCGGGCGGCACGGAGGCGTGCGGCACCTTCTCAGCAGGGCGGCTGGGTAATTCATGCATGGATCATCAAGCAACACATACTGCATGGGATGCAGGAACACAGCATATAGGACACAGAACACACCGCTAATCCAGGGACACGGCATGCAGGACACGCAACACGTAAATAATCCAGGAAGACAACATGTAGAACACAGGACACACCGCTAATCCAGAGACATGGCATGTAGGATTCACTGCTACTCCAATGCTCCAAAAACACAGCATGCTGCCGCTAATCTGGGGACACGGCATGCAGGACACACTGTAGGAAATGCTGAATCACCCCACACACCAACAGAAATGACACCTGACCTCTTTCCATGAAAAACATAATAGAAATCCTGACCCCTCTCGCCCCTCCCACCCCCCTTCCCCACACACATTCACACACTTTTAATGTAGCGCCCCCCTACTTACCGGACACGATGGCGTCCCCGTTGAGGAAGAGCGTGAGCCCCACCAGCATCATAATGCCCAGGCCCAGGATGTACGGCCGCCGCCGGCCCCACGGTGAGCGGCAGCGGTCGCTGAAGGAGCCCGCCAGCGGCTGCAGCACGAAGCCCAGCGCGGGGCTGATGAGCCACACCAGGCTGTAGAGGCCCCTCGGGAGCCCCACGCTCAGCAGCACCGGCGTGACGAAGGCCGCCTCCACCGCGTAGCACAGCTCGCGGCCAAACATCACCGCTGCGTGCATCAGCAGGCGCCAGCGGGGGCGCTGGGCCGGCTCAGCCTCGGCGAACGGGGCTGGCTCCGGTCCATCCGCCGGCTCTGGGGGGGGGTCCAGCTGGCTGTGTGGCAGCAGGGTCATGGCAGGCGCTCGGTGGGACTGTGGAAGGCAGACTGTGGGACGGAGTGCAGCGTCCCGTCCTGGGGGTGGGGCTGTAGGCCGGCCAAGCCCGTGCTTTTATCCTGACTCGCTCCAGGGGTAGTGAAACCACACCCAGCCGAACCCTAAAGCCCAAAACAAAGACCTCCTTCTGTCCCTCTGCTAAACCCCGAGGAGCACTCCAGTGCAGGGGGAGCCTTTTCAAGCCATAAGAACTCTGAGGAAGGGCGTTACAAACAGGCGGATCAGGGAGCCCGCATAGGACCCCCCCCCCCCTGCTACTGCCTCAGGTCATGTGAGCAGCCTCCTTAAAAGCAGAATGGGGCACCAGGTCACCTAGGTGGGTAAACACATGATTCCACACTGGACTGGGCTGTAATCCAGAGGTGCGTGTGCGTGAACACCACACCACTCAAAAATGAGCATCCAGGCATTCATGTTTGTCACTAAAAATAAGCTATAAAGACGCATCTTCCATTTTGCATTCACGGTTGCCTTCCAGGACCATGTGACGTCATGTGATGCCTCCATGAGTGGTCATGTGACACCTCATACGGCGAGGCCCGCCGGATTAAAAGGGCACATTCCTATTGTCTGGAAGCCAGCCAGAAGTCTGTACAGCATGACACCACAGCACTGAGATAACAGCAGTAAGCAAAAGGGGCGTTCATGGGAAAAAAATGCTTAGAATAATTTTCTACAATGAGCCTGACGTTCTGCAGGCCCAGAGTCTGCTGTCTTCTCCTGTGACTCTTAGACTGCTTCTGCATGATAACATGACAAAGTGAGTGTCACGCTGGGCTCTGAACCAAGCGCCAAGATGCAATGATAACAATATTTTTTTGTTATTGAATTAATTACTACTGAAAATTGATTGTTCGTTCAACATTTTTTCTGTGCAATAGCAAGAACATTAGTAGTGGTAGATTTGACCTCTCTCTGGTGCTAAACATCAGTGTAACTAACCTTATGCTTACCTCGCAGTTCAGTCATTAAAGCCTTTTGTAGATTGGGCCTCCCTGCCTGACTGCTGGCATTTTGTCAAAAAGACACGTTTTTTAGCCCACGACCCTCAAGGTAGCCAGAGACCCCTGACCCCCACTAGGTAGCGTTAGCATGCTAATGCCAGCACGTTATTTTTATTTTAATCTTTTTTTAACACTTACAGTAAAAAATATTTTATGTTTTAATATTTTATTTGCACGTTCTAGATACCATCCCATCATGCCCATTTTGGGAACTTCTGTCCTAGACCTAATCAGGAAACTCCGCGGGGACTGTGAGGTTTTCCTCCATCCTTCTTTTGCTGGGTTATTGTGTTGCTTTGGCTGCTCATAGGGGTTTTACTTACACAAAAAATTCTGTGGGCGGAAGGAAATATGATTGATTCAGAGATAACCAATCAGGTTGTACAGAATGAGGGTACAAACAGCTAGAGGAAGCACGACCAAGATATCGGATTGGTTGGTCCCGCCTCCTCTTCAAATTGATTGGTTATATCTCTGAACCAATCATTTTTCCTTCGAACATTTTTGTGTAAATAAAACTCCCATGAGCGCTATGGCTCACGTCCCACGCAGCTGTTTCCTCACTGGCTGCCCAGCAGACGGGTCAAGGATGAAATTGGATGAACTTTGAATGCAGAGCCAGAACGGGAAATCAGAACGGGAGTGGAATGTGTTGCTCATGGCAGCGTGATGCGAGGCTGCGAGTCGCCACTCAGCTCCCCAGGGACAGTAACGGTGCGCACTGCTCACCCCTAACCGAGTGAAAGCCGGCGGAGTGTGTAAGAGTCCCTCCCCACAAATGAGACCCTCCTTGTTTCCCCCTCCCTTTCAGAAGCCACATGACACAGGGAGTCACATACAGAGATAATAGAGATAATGTCACCGGGGTTAACAAGGGAGGAAGAGCTCTGTTGGTCAGCTGACAAAGGACAGAATTTACGGAATCTGCCCTCCCACCATCCACACTGCGTGAAAACCCCTCATTAAAGAGGCTGAAAGAAAGTGAACCAAAGTGTTTCAGTCTAAAGTGACTTTATTCTGTTAAAAAGAGACATCTCTGTGCTCCCGTACTGAGACTCCCCTCTCGTCCACATCACCCCTGAGGTCACACGTGTCACACATCACAGGATCGAGTGGGTGTGTCCCCTCAGTGCCGCACCGTGCAGTCTGTCTGTGAGCTGATCACCCACTCAGTATTTCTGGGAGCGACGGAAACAGGCAGCCTGGGGACGCGGGACAGACGGATGGGCTGGTCCAAGGGAAAGAGGAACATAATGGCACGGAATAGTCCTCAGTTCAGGACGAGCATCCTCGACTCTCCCTAGAACCCTCAACAGGGTCACCCACACTTATGCATGGGGGTCTTATTGGGTTGAAAGTTATAGTGAAACATTTGAGAATGTTTAAGCCCGCCTACTGCCACAGGCTCCGCCCACCTCCACAGGCCCCACCCCCAGTCTACAGTCGAGCCCTGGCTTTGCCACACTCCACCACCCCCGCGGCCAGTAGCCCCTCCACCTCCTCTGATCCATAGCCGAACTCCTGCAGGACGTCGCGGGTGTGTTCGCCAACGAAGGGGTCGCGGCCCGGCGAGGGTGTGGCAGGCGTGCGGCTCAGGACCGGGGCAGGCCGCGGGCTTTCCACACCCTGGCTGTCCTGCAGGAAGGAGCCCCTCTCCCGGTTGTGGGGGTGCCGGTCCACCTCGTCCAGCGAGAGCACGGGGGTCACACAGGCGTCCGTCCCCTCAAACACTCGCACCCACTCCTCCCGTGTCTTGGTAGCGAACCTCTCCGTGAAGACCTGCCTCAACTCCGGCCAATCAGAGACACTCATCTGGGGCGGTAGCGTACTGGGGTCCAATCCCAGCCCTGGAAGGGGAGAAAGAGGGAGGGGGCCAGGGGGGTGATCAAGTTGACATCACACAAAGCAACATCCTGCATAATAAGCATGAGGAACGCGAAACACAAGAACAGCAGTGTGTCTACGACAATGACAGAACAGTGTAGACCTGAGGGCAGTGAGAGTGTGTGTGTGTGTGTGTGTGTGTGTGAGAGAGAAAGAGAGAGAGAGAGAGAGAGAGAGAGAGATTCATCAAAGACTCATCACGAGCCGACTGCTGTCTGAGGGGGGGGGCGGGGGGGGATCAGTATGTAATGTGATGGCGATCTCTAAAAAAATCAAGCGGTGCCTTTGTGTGCATGCATGTGAGACCGAAGAGTGGAGAGAGGGAGGAAGGGGGGAGGGGATAGGAAGAGATGGAGGAAAGGAATAAAGGAGACAGGGAGAGATGAAGAATAACAGACAGATAGACAGGCAGATACATTCTAGTGGCAAGCTGCACCAGAGCAAGCCTGTGTGGGCCGAGCTCAGCCGGCGGCTGACCCCGACCGGCCTCCCGGGGAGCGGGCCGCGCCCCAGCATATCCCGGCTGACCCCGACCGGCCTCCCGGGGAGCGGGCCGCGCCCCAGAACCCTACCCCGGCTGACCCCACCCTGCCTCCCGGGGAGCGGGCCGCGCCCCAGCACCCTATCCCGGCTGACCCCGACCGGCTTCCCGGGGAGCGGGCCGCGCCCCAGCACCTTGCAGCAGCTGGCTGTAGAACTGAGGCTCCAGCGCCCCCACCGCTACATGCTCGCCGTCGGCTGTGCGGTACGTGTCGTAGAACGGCGCCCCGCTGTCCAGCAGGTTCTGCCCACGAGGCCGGTTCCACAGGCCCAGGCTCCGCGACTTCCACATGAAGGAGCCCAGGTAGGCGGCGCCCTCCACCTGTGGGGACAACAGCCTACAGTCACATGATCAGCCCCTTGTGGGCAGGGCAGGGCAGGACGAGCAGCTCCTCCTGTCAGCTTTCCCAGATATGCTGCGATGTCGCTATAGCACCATCAAACGTCATAACAGTGCTGTTCAGGCTATGAGCCGGAGCTCACCATGCTGGCGTCGACGACCTGACCCTTCCCCGAGCGGCTCCGCTCCAGCAGTGCCATCACGATGCCCAAGGCGCACATCAGGCCGCCCCCAGCGAAGTCCGCCACCAGGTTCAGCGGCGCGTAGGGCTTGTCAGAGCTGCGGCCCAACATGGAGAGCAGGCCTGGCAGGAGGGGAGGGCACAGCATTAAACCATCACCCGCCTCCCACCCTGCCCCGTCAGGAGACCCCCCCAGCTCCACTAACGCCCAATTCCACGGCAGCCAGACCCCGCTGAGAGTTACCCGACATGGCCAGGAAGTTGATGTCGTGGCCAGAGGATGAGGCACAGGGTCCGGTCTGCCCGAAGCCTGTAAGGCGGGCGTAGATCAGCCGGGGATTCTCCAGCAGCAGCTCCCGAGGACCCAGACCCAGCTTCTCCATCACCCCTGGGGGAGACACACACCGAACATGCCTCAGATTCACTCACCGCACCCCCTCCCAAGCAGCTACTAAACGGAGGCCCGTCTGAATAGATAATCACAGGGTGTCGCTCTTAATTGGCTTAACAGCTTTACAGTCAAAATAAACACTCTGAAAGGTGGGACCAATTAATGGAGAAGCCCTCCACCCACACAAGGATAGGCAAAAAAATCTGCCGTCAGGGGTCTTCGGGAGGGGGTTTGTAATCTGAATTTTATTCACACTCTGCACCACTGCGCACCAGTCACACATCCCAGTCTGATGTCAGTGGGGCTCCTACCTACTCCGGGGCTTATGGAGCGAACACCTCCACTAACAAACCAAAAAAAGGCCATCAAGCTGGACTAAGGTGAAGAGGCGTGAAGAAGCCAAAGTCGGCCCCCATCCTGATCTCCACCTGATGGAAGGGAGGTGTGATCTGAAGTGGTAAGAGCTTCTTATTAGAGCTCTTAATCCTCAGAACACACACTGGGAATTTCTGAAAAGAGACAATCTTTCAGATTTTTTGAAAATGTCCGTCTATCAGTCGTGTTGTGGGTTTTAAAATAGCTCAAAGGAAGCACGTGACTGACTCATTACATCTAGTCTAACATTGGCCCTTTCAATTCCATATTGCATCACTGAAGTCTTTTGGAGTGTAAATCATCAGTATTCTTAAAGCATGAGGTCTTCATATGTCTGGGGGAAAAATGCCATTTATTCTGGAAAAAATATGGCACCTTTTGGACGCAGGAATGGGCTCAGGCCATTTTCGAGACACTGGTGGCCGACCACACAAACATACAGAGAGCAGGCTCTCGCTTCCTCCTGTCCGACACAAACTTCCATTTCACTTTTCTAGTAAACTGTGAGCTATCAGGCCCAAGGGTCATTCCACGACAAATCGTCACACTTTCGGACCTCATCATCACGGATCTTAATGAAATGCTAATTTGGTGACATGAGTAACTCATCAAACTGAGATTGGGCATGTCTTGGATCAAAATTGAGGAAGATTTAAGCGAACAAAGTTTTTTTTTTTTTTTTTTGGGAGGGGAAGACTATGACTCTGACTGGCTATATTTACCTTAATATAACCTACACAGAAATGGTCCTTATATCGTTTTAAAGCTATTTCCCAGCTCTATAGATTGAATAAGTAATATGGCATCCCCATATGAATAATTACTAGGTAATAACTGATTAAAATATTAAACACTCAATAACAAAAAAATAACTATATTTCAAAATTAATATTTTTTTAAATAAAGCTAGCTCATAATGTCATGAACATCTCCAGAAAACTTGATCTTCGTTTTTTAAGTTGTTGTTGAGATATTTGTGACTTAAAGGAAGCGTCACGTGGTTTCATATCACTAATATCCGTCTTCCCGAGCAGTTCAATGGCACCTCAAATGAAAACCCCTAAAGTCACACGTCTTAGTAAACTGGAGACAAATGAACAGGAGACATTTGAAGAGTCAACAAAATGCCTCATGCAAACGAGTACTATTTCATTTTTGACACTTTCCATTACCTTGGACAAAGACAAATGTTTCGAGCTTTTTGTAAGAGTAACCAGCAGAGCATACCTGGTTTAAAATGGATTTCAAAGTATCTGGACCGGTCTGTCTCTCTCATCAAGAGACTCGCTGCCAATTCAAAGCCGCTATTTTTTTATAACACAGATGAACAGATGGGCGAGTAAAGAAAAGCAGCTTCACCCGCAGTCACACTTTTGAAATGAGCTGAAGGTCATACTGGAGACCCAGGGAGATTCAAGCTTTAACTTGATTTTATCTGGGAGACAAACTGTGCATGTGAAAAGAGGTGGTGGATGTTTCAGGTCCAGAAAGTAAAAATCCAGACCAAGATTTTGTTTCAACCAACCATTTGAATACTCAATGACAGTGACTCTTAATGTTCAACTGGTTGGTTGAAACAAAATCTTGGTCTGGACTTCCTGGACTGGAAATGTACAACACTGCTGTTGAATTTAATACAGTTGACTGGCTGACTCATTAATAAGTCCACAGACAGAGACAGACACAGACACACAAAAGCAAAGCTAGTGTATGCTGGTGTTGATGGAGTGTAAGTCCGTACTCAGAGCAGCATGCTCACCTTGCCGAAATGGCTCGATGACCACGTCAGACTGGACACAGAGACGCCGGAACACGGCCACCCCCTGAGGCTTTTTCAAATTGATCGCCACCGACTGCTTGCCACGAGCCTGGGAGTCCATCGCCATGGCGACCTTGGTCCGGTCCACACGGATCACCCTGGCCCCAAAGTCAGACAGTACCATGCCACAGAAGGGTGCTGGAGCCAACCCAGCCAGCTCAATGACACGAATCCCCACCAGTGCCATGCCTGAAAGCAAAGTTAGCGTGGGGTTAGAGGAACAGGTGAACCGCATACAACCAAGGGATTGTCAAGAATTTCTAACAGAGACCTCTATATATTGAGACGCAACCCCTATGCTGAACAGACTGATCTGACTCATGTAGTTACAGGACGGTGTCACGGTGCCTCGGACGGCCTCGTACTATTGTCGTGCTAGATGGTGGTCATTATTTAGTAAGAGATTAACAGAACGTTATGGAAATCAGGGCTGCTGTATAATGTGTCACTGACATTGACGAAGACGAAGACAATGACATTGAAAGACATCGAAAAGTCCCGGCGACTAGACCTCTACAGGTCGCGACCACCACGAAGTTTCAGGTCTGGTCAAAGTTCAGACTTTGCAGAACTGCCTCAAATTAACTACTGCCTGAAGCATCGCGACTCTGGTATTTATGTATAATTATGCACGCCTTCGCCTACGCAACACTTCAGTAAATGTAAAACATATAAACCCATACCTTTCTACTGTTTATATCCAGCGTTTGTCCCCGCTGTCACTTTACATCGACTCACGCCGCCGGAGCGTTTCTTTCTACGCATGTTGATGACATTGCCGTCATAGTGCATTGTGGGTATTGTGGTTTCACGGGGCTGAAGTAGTTCATGTAGTAATACACTGTGAAGTTGTTACCGATTGTCAAGTTTTGACTCTTCTAAACGTATTACAGAGAAAAAAAATTGCAGTTATAATCTAATAGTGGTGGTGGGACACATTTTCTTCACGATCGTGGAGATTAAAAAGTGTAACAGTTTTGTATGAAACGTGCATATAAAAGAAGCAGAATTATTGATTTGTAATAGTGGTACTTATGTATTATAACATACTGTTAATATTCTGTACATGACATAATAACTTAGCAGAGATGGCAGTCTGTTTGACATCTGAAAGGTGTTTAGGAAGAGCTCATTGTTGTGCTGGGAGCAGTGGAGGCACGCGGTTCAGAGGGTGACGTCACCAACCATTGACCAGGACAAATTCACACAGTCAAGAATTATACCCAAGAAAGCAGAGCTGCAGTGCAGCACTGCAAGGGTGTCTGAGTTTAGGAAGATTAAAGCAGAACGTTCCAGAACAAAAGACTGGAAGTTAATCATGCCCTTTATGCTCTGGTCAGTCCGTCTATTCAAAAATGAGAAAACACACAATCAACAAAGGAGAACTGGGAATGGTCTTTCTGGCTACAAGAAAAGATTGTGATTTCCATCTCGTCTATTTTTGAGACTTTCTATATGTGCCAGTCAGACGGAAATTAAGCAATTTTTCTGCTAGCTGGCTTCTCTGGAAAGCTATTCCACGTTGCTTTGTATTTGTCAAACCCATACAAAGGAGTGACCACACCAAAACCCTGAATGTTAGGAGAGAAGGTGACAGTTTTGTGAAGCAAAGTCCACGTGGCCATCTGACACTCATGGGCTGAAAAACACACTCTGTACGCACAGGACTTCGTCTCATGTAAATCATCTTGACTTCAATGACTTAAAGGCTTACGGCTGTTAGGTAAACTCGGGCTTACTGTGCGTTGTGGGGGTGTCAGAAATTGCATTCTGCACTGTGCCTAATGAAGAGATCGGCAAATGGCAGCGAGAGTACAACAACACATGAAGACGATGAAACGACCGGTAAGTTAACGTTAGGCTAGTGCTAAAAACGATGTCTGCAAACCAGCGTTCATGTTTATTTATCGAACTTTTTCTTGTACTGTAGCTCTTAAGCAGCAGCAGCAGCCTCTAGTCCAGTTTGCTGCTAACGGCAAAGATCCAGGCCCCATAACCAAGCACCAGTCATGAGCCCAACACACTAGAATGGGCAGGTAGGATTGTCATTGAGTGAATATAAGAATTCGAACAATTAACATTAATATTAATGAATATATTACACCTGCTAAATGAGAAATGCCCTGAGATAATTAATGACATCAGATGATTCACTACATTGAGAAATCTGACTTAACTTGATCAGAAATATTACCATTTTTAAAATTTCATTTAGTGTCAGACGCAGAGCCAGGAGCCAGTTGTATCATGCGAGAGGCTGATGCTCTCAATGCGAAAAACTCAGGTAAGCTGTTGTACCACAGTCTGCGAATAAGCAAACATGATGACATTAGTTAAAATATAACAGCATTCTATGCTCAAGTGTTACTAGTGACCTATTATGTTTTTATTAAAAGATAGTAAATACAAAGCATAAAATCGAAAGGGAGTAAAAGTCATTTGGAAGCCTGCGTGTTTTGTCATTTGAAATATTTAATTTGCTTATGTTTTAATTCAATTTAAAGATGCCTTCCACATATGTTAAAGCTTACTGTCTAAGGCTTGAAACTCCCCCCCCCCAATATCAAACCTCTCCATTGGCTGTGCCCAGAGGAAAGGAAAATTCAGAATAAGATCTCTTCCTTGTTCAGCCTATTCTTCCATGTGAGATTTTGACCAATTTTTCATACTTCTTAATGTCAGCCGCTGAGACATAGCCTTCCTCTCATCTCAGCTCGGATCCCAATTTAAGGTCTTAAAATGCTCTTTTTTTTCTCACTGCACTGATCTTTATTTGTCCAAAATAATAAGCTCTTGAAATAACAGTAATAAAAGAAAACATCACTGGATTTTCAACTGCACTGCAAGTCTCAGTTCTGTCTATTTTGTCTTTTCTCAGAGCTGTCTCACGCTTCAGATCTACATATAAACTTCAGTTTGTCTTTAAGCACAGCAAAAAAAGTCCTGCTTTTCTGGTGTCTCTCCTGTTATTCTAAAAAAAAAAATAAGATAATTTGTCTTTGGTTGATTTACTCTCTTGTTCTTTTTTTTTCTCCTGTGGGGGGGGGGGAGGTGTTAGGAGAAACAAGTGAAAAGTCGGTAATCTCCAAATAACAAGATGATGTGTCTCTGATGAGACTGTTCTGAACGACATTGTTTTCCTTTTGGGTGAGCACAAGGCATAGAATAACCCAAGACATGGACACCCACCCATCGGAAGGCACACACACACACACACA
>JAABNY020000119.1:21399838-21410589 GCA_015164015.2 Brevimyrus niger
TCCTGCGACAGAGTTTTGGTCGACTGTGAAAGACACAAAGGGTGACAGCTGTTAGACCTGTATATGCACAGCTGGGGGCTCGATAAACACAGGACTGTGGCACTCTTCAACTGGGGGCCCCTTATATGCAGAGAGGTGCCACTCTTTAGCTGGGGGCCCCTTATATGCAGAGAGGTGGCGCTCTTTAGCTGTGGGCCCCGTAAACGCAGAGCTGTGGCGCTCTTTAGCTGGGGGCCCCTTATATGCAAAGAGGTGCCATTAGCTGGGGCCCCAGCTGCCAAGACCATGACTCTCATGCCGCAGTGATGTCAGAGTTGGCATGAAACTCTGGTTTCATCAAAAGTGCGAATAAGGCAATTCAGATGACACGGGCCCCGCCCCGGTCACTCACTGTGCACAGATGCAAACGATGGCGATGAGGATGATGAGGAGGATGAAGGCTGCGATGACACTGGCAAAAATAATCTGGTTCTTGTCATCAATCTGCGAGTAGTAGTTGATGTACTCACAGCGAGAGCCGATGAACCCATTCTCACACCTGGGGGGGGGGGGGTAGAGTAATGGTGAAGTTGCTTTACTCAGTCTAAAGCTGGCAGTATACTTCAAACGAAATCAACAGGATCGACGTAGTGGTAGCGATTCTATGAGCCATATTAACCAATAGTGGCTGTTAATAAACAGAGCAACTTCCATTTTCAAAGAGCTGTCATCTCCTCTATTAAAATGACTCACTCAGGGCACAATTCATTCATTCACCCTTTGTATGTGGGTCTGCTACATGGAAGACTCTCAAGCTCTCTCAAGGGTTGTGGCATTTCAGTATGCGGACAGACTGTTCTTGCTGACGTGTCCAATTTCGTTTTGTCCTGAAGTCGTTTGAAGAATGCGGCCACCTTAACACCTCTAGCTACCCCCTATTTCCATGAGATAATTACGCAGATTAAACCATGTAGTTCAGCTTGTGAGATTCTCAAGACCTCAGAAAGGGGTGCAGAACCCCATTTCACACCCACATGCGGCCCCCAGCACCTCCGGACGGAACTCACACGCACAACGGCGACTTCTGTTCCACCACGAAGCGGCACTGGCCATGAATGCAGAATTGATCATACTCCTTAGGGCATTCGGTGAAATGACCCCCCCACCCGGGCGAACCAGCCTGGTCTGTGAGGGGTGGAGAAAGAGAGGAGACAGTAAGACATGGAAATATATACAAATCCCAAGCAGAAAAATAAACTCTCTAAACCAGGGGTCTCCAACTCTTGTCCTGGAGAGCTACTATCCGGTTGGTTTTCAAACCTACTTGGCTTCTAATGAACCACACCTGTTCTCAGGTAAATACCAGGGCCAGGTGTGGCTCATCAGAAGCCAAGTAGGACAGAAAACCGACTGGATAGTCTCCTGGACTGGAGTTGGAGACCCCAGCTCTAATCATATCTAGTCTTGGGAGAGTGGGCAGGATTATCATGCGCTGTCAGTCTATATTTCCACCAATCGTCTTGGAAACATGCATTGATTCTGTCGTCCCGCCCACTATGGCTCTGAAGCCTCACATCCACTCCATCACATGACATCATCATTTGCATATGCAAAATTGCCAAGCTGTCGAAACCAACTTCCGCAAATGCGACATGTATGAATGATCCAGGTTTGGTTCACCTCCAATTCGCAATACAGCTTAAAACACCAGCAGATGGAGGGAAATGCTCATGTCATTATCATAACAGGGCAGCACAATTCAGGACATTAGATATCGCAATGAAAAGATTTTATTAAAACCAGCAGACAGCCTGTGGAAACAGGTGTCTGATCCTTGGGCAGCATATTCAATGAGGTAAACAGATGCAATCAACATTAGCAAGAGAATTTGCACCAGACCCGCTCAGGAGGCCCTTTCCCACCACAGAATTTTTTCAGGAACCAGGAACTTCTGTCACATTCCACCACAGGAACTCCGTACTCCAGGGTAGGTACTCTTTGTTCAACTAGGAACTTCTAGAGTCCAGCTTATAAGTGATTGGTTGACCTCAAGCCAACTTACACCAGAAGGGTAGGGAAAAGAGACAGAAGTACAGCAAAATGAAGAAGATTTATTTTTCAATTACATTAAATTCATTCACAGGTGCCAGTAATTGCGTGTGACTGTATATTTCTGCCTCGGAAAATTTGATCTCTCACGGCAGCGTATGGTCCAGCAGCCTGAGCCCCTGTGCCTTTGATTAGAAGGTCGCCGGTTTGAACCTGACCTTAGCAAATCAGCCACGTCTGTGGACCATTGCGCAAGGCCCCTTAACCCCCAGCTCCAAGGGCACCACTGCAGGTAGCTGCCATTCACTGCCAAGCTTGCCCTCACCTACATGTGTGTCAAGATGAGGTAGGAGAAAAGAGAATTTCCCCTCAGGGATCATCGAAGTGTCATTTCACTGCAAGTCATACTGGGTATGATTGGTATGTGACAAATAAAATTAGAATTTCTTGTACTATTTTTATTCTGTGAAAAACAAAAAGATGGATCTGCTGGCTAGGCTTGGTAATGAATCATAAACGTGCTGCAGGTTCTATAAAACCACATCGCGGACCAACGCCGGAGTCTATGGGCACAAGGCAGGGAACAACCCAAGGTGAGGCAACCAACCCATCACAGGGCACACTCACACACCTAGAGTCACCTATTTGGTAACTGTGGGGGGGAATCAGAGGAAACCCCACAACGACCTGGGGAGAGCATGCAGACTCCAAACACAACCGGAAACCCAGGTCCCAGAGGTGTGAGGCAACAGTGCTAACCACTGGACCACCATTATAAAACAAAATGCTGTGATGTAATTTGAACCAATACAGGACACAGTTGATCCCATATTTTTGGACCATGGAATAGAACACCCACCTCCCCCCCCCCTAATAACTAACATAACAACTACCCCAATTGTTTAGGCATTGTAGCGTGGTTTGTTTGAAATCATGTGTGAAGTTTAACCTACGAGATTATTCGTTTCCCGTGCTTATTTAGCATAAAGGTCCCATAAAGCTTCCTGTTGCGGGCTGGGGAAAGCGACAGGCTAAAGTGGCCGGGAGCTACAAAAGTTCCTGGTTCCTTTAGTGGGAACGGCCAGGGATCCCAGCGCTCAGGTATGCCAAACCTCCCACCCGCCACTCTGCCCCCATGGGCCGCCATGCCGGACTGAGAACTGGCAGCTAAAAACACACGGCGGGCAGATGAACGAGGGCACACAGCGAGTGACAAGCCGCTGATGCTCCTGGCGCATTTTCGGCTACGATGCCAGAGCTGTTCATTCGTTAACCATCAGTAACAGCCCAATTACTCTGCTCCTCTTCCCTTAACACCACGATGACGGGATCTCCCTCCAACTTGCCGCTGTGTGCCTGCCGCCGTACCTGTGCACTGGCTGTCGTTGCCATAGGGACTGCAAGGCACGCTGTCATTGGCTCGGGTGTCCGTGGCATTCCATTTGGCCTGCGAGTGTTTGCGCAGGGCACCGGCTAGAAGGACAAAAACAAACAGGACCGCGGTGAGATACGGTGTGCAGACGGGCCAATGATCTGCAGGGTGGCTGGAAATCAAAACACACCGCGGGGGCAGAAATCAGTGCACTGGTCAGAAGGTCCCTATTAGGGGTCCAGCGCTTCTGATTCAGTTTATCTGTTAGTAACCTGGGGGGTTTACAGTCTGGAAACATAAACGTCTAGTTATACCGAGAAGCCAGCAGACTTTTTGGATATGCAGTTTGAGATGGTCTGTGGCAGACATGATTTAAAAGTGCCCCATGTATCACGTGGTTCTGTACACATATACAAACCTTTCGGTAGGCTTGCACCTCCTTGACTCCACATGTACACTCAGCAAACCCGAAAACGGGAAAAATGTTTCTTAACCGCAGGATCCGCAAAGTCTCCGATGTGCGCTCATTCCCCACGGCCTCGGGCGGGGCTGCGAACCGCTATCCCAGACTCCCGATCCATACCAGCCCACAGTTCAGCTTGCCGTGCTAACATAGCGCAATATTTCTCTCAGTATCTAGGGTGTGAGAAGTTTCAAGGAAGCTGAAATACTTTAAGTAACACTATGTTAATTGCTCACGGGAAGAGTGTCCCATATGTGACACAAAAGGCCTTTTATGAGACGTAGTTATTTGATATTCATACAAATTACACACAGGTGTAAGCTGAATACTTTCGTCCTAATATTTCTCAGGTGGCATCTCAGGTGGCCATGGAGGCTTTCCGGATCTAACACAATTGGTGCGGGAATTCGCGACGCCCGTCCGGTCTATCGTGGTTCTCCACACCTCACTGGTTCGGCTCTCATATACAATATATATCAGTACTACAATACATTTAAAAACATATGTCTCGTACCGAACAGTTCACATTCCCCCGGTATGTTTTTCTGTGCTCCACATTTGCACTGTAATCATACCCGTTAGTATTAATAACCTTAATATGCACACGTTAACAGTAACACATTAACCACGCCACAAACTGGCAATCTTCAGCCGGATCTCTATAAATACTTTTTTAAAAAGATCTGATGGCGGACAGAGAACACGGATCCTTCAGCGTTTTTGTACGGACATAAATCATAAAGTTCCCATAAATGTGACCGGCTGAAATACTTACAGATTATTGACGCATAAGCAAGCGATTCCTATCATACCATTACGCACATAAACATGCGCCAAACTAGAGGTGCATTTTTATGTATCTTACGTGTTTTTCGTTTACATTCTTGCAGACATAGTCCTACCTTACCTGTTCCTATAATAAGCAGCAGTCCCAAGGCAGCCGTCCTCTGCATGGCTTTCAGTTCCAGTTTCCTTCACTTGATCCAGCGATAAAGGTAAACGGGCAACCGAACATGTTTACGTGGCCCCATCAAAGCCTCTCCGGCTGGAGAATCTCCCGACTAGACAGCGGACTGACTGCCTTCGGGGAGGGGGCTGGACCTGACGCGCCTCTGCATTGCGCGGGCGGACCTAGTGGCCCTACCTACCACGGCCTTCACAGCTCTGTAGTTTACATTTCGGCAAAGACATTTGTGCGACTGCTTTTGGTTATGTCGTCCTTAACAGTTGTTGTTTTTCTGTTTACATCAAAAGATACAATGTAAATAGAAAAACAACAGCAACATATGGCACAAATCATAAATCGTTAAGATGTCACAAGTAAACGTACCAAGAATGAGCGGATGTAAAATTTTAATTTCTGCTTATCGTGTAGCCATCACATACTGCATTTGTGATATTTACATGCAGGGCCAGTACTAGCCCATGTTGCGCCGAGCATCACCGTTATAAGAACTAAAAACATGATTGTGTATGTCATTAATCGAATTTAAAAAATAATAATAATCAATATCAATATTATATGCTCATCTTTAAATGTTAGTCTTCTTCTTGTAGCCACTTGGTCACATCCGTGTTTAAAGGGGTGGCCGGGGAGGCCAATGAACCCCCCATTTTAAGCCAAAGTTTCTGCCATGTCATTGTACTTTGCTGTTTGTTTCTACCGAGTATGTTTGGATCTGTATCAAGAAGCCAGACTGTATACATACTACGAAGCGGGTCTACTGGCTTTGGGGTAACTTGTAGGATTTGTTAGTATGGGCAAAATGTAAGTGAACAAATATTAAATCCATTTTGATTGTGGTACCATAAATCAGACAAGTTTCCCCGAAAAAGCCAGTAACCTCGCTTCGTAGTACAGGCTGTGGATTCCTTTGCTTAGCCGGATAACTTTGCGGATAAGTAGCGGTAACTCTGGCTTTTCCATATCACGACGCTGATTATCTTTCAAGCTTGACGTATCAGTCTAGTAACATACTACAGGGCAAACCTGCTCTGGTGAGGATTACGTTTCAGGATCGCGGATCTGAAACAGTACTCAGACAAAAAGAAAAAGGAAGCGGTAGCCTATATTAGCCTACTTGAAGTAACAATTGCTTTCCCAAGCTCTCGAAATGATTTGTACCTGGGAATCCTGTGACTGCATTAAAGTTAGATGTATATTAAACATTCAGTCTTCCGGCTGTAATGTCATTCAGAGGCATCACAACTGCATTGTGTCATGCCCCGCTCGTTCGATCCTCCCGTGTGCCAAGCCCCATCATCAACCGCATGTGGATTCCCCGTGTTTACCAACTGTTCCTCGTCGTTGTGATTTGTCCTGTGTATTTCAGTCCGCATTCGAGTATATTTCCCCAGTCCTGTCCTTAACGTTGCATGTGTTTTGGAGTGTGTTACCCGGCAATAAACCCCGTTTGTTCGCATTCACGGCTCCCTTTGTTTGCTTCCCCGTTCCGATCATGACACATAGTAAGGAATTGTGGTTTTGATCCAGTATTGATCCAGAACATGCCTGATTTCATCATCTGAATATTAAGTGTTGTGTATTGTACCTCATAGTCCAGTGTTTACGCCAGACTTCACTGGACATGTCTGTATTATTACATTTTACAGTTATTAGTCGATATACCAAAGTCCATGTACAATATAAAAAGGACTGATGACATAATATTACTTTTCCAAAGTAAATAGGTAGGCCTATTTGATTTATTGTTGTCCTTGAAAAAGTAAATAAATGCTGAAATAAGACGTAAGCCTGTCTGACCAGTCAGTCAAGTTTGATTTCTTTGTTTGCTTGGGATTAAAACAGGCCATATAGATTTTGGTTTCTTTTTTTAGCAACCGCTGGCATATTATATTAGACTGTTCTTATCTGTGCAAACTAAACCCATTAAAAAAACTTTAAAAAAAAATCAGTGGCTCAGCATGGGGCTCAGTGGGCTAAGCCTCTACGCCTGTGGTCAGAAGGTTGCCAGTTTGAGCCCAGCCTCAGTGCATCTGTAGGCCCTTGAGCAAGACCCTTAACCCCCACCTGGGGTTGCCCATTGCAGCCAGCTTACTGTCACCTTTAGAAAGCAAGTTGGGGGGGAGGGATTAAGAGGATTTCCCCATGGGAAAGCTTTCCGGATATCTGTTATTAAAATTGCTGCTCTTTGTGTCCCATGTCAGGGCTTCTTAACCTTGCGATTTGTTCTGCGGGTCTTTAGCCACCTTAAATCAGGTCAGAATCTACATTTTAGTTGTTATCCAAAACATCCAGGCTAATCGTCTTCTTATACTAGTACACAGTATCTGTAATGTTTGGTGTATTATGCAATTCAGATTGGTCATTTTGACAATATAGAACCCAAGGTTCGCAGCACAATTCTATTTTTCAACTCGATTTTTTTTTTATGTAGCGCCTTTCACAAAAGCCACCCCAGGAAGCTCTACATGTCTGTGTTGTGATGCACTGCTACATCATTTTATTCAGTAAAAAATCTGTATAATTCTTCATAATAGTTTGATCATTTGCTTAGAGCATTTGACAGCTTTAAATTTGATCAAATGACTCATAATAGGATCCTGTTTATTTGTCATTGTTAACGCTAACCTACTAGCCTAAATGTTACTCAAAATAGGAGACTGACCATCGATAATTATGTGTTTACATTTAGCCTGTTTGTTTTTGTTTTAGCTTGTCATTAGTAGAATATTAATGCATCAAAAACATTCCATACACTGTGCATGAACGTTAAGACATTGGGGCAAACCAGTGACATATCTTTGCTACCCCTTGGGCCACCCCGGTTAAAGATTCCTAGAAGCACCTCTGGTCAGATGGTGCGAACCTGACTGCATCCTTGACTCCTCTCCCATCTCCTCATCAGAGAAAAAGTGTAATAGTCTGGCTATAAGATTGACTGTTCAGACACATTTATAGTATAACTGATAGATACTTTAATATTTTAGTAATCTCAGGTTAACTAGCACTACAACATACATTGACAGTAGAAAGACAATTAGACAGTAACAACCAGTAAGAGTGTAGACAATGTCACAAATTGTTGCACGACTTTTCATAGAAATAGCTGAGAAATAAGTAGCTCTACACAGTCCTTAAGTATAGTGTAATTACTTTTTCATGCATTATATTCTATTTCATATATCTGCATATGTACCATGTCTTCCTCAGGTCCATTCTGCCCAGAAACTCACATCTATGGGCGAGCAACAATGCCCCAATTAATAAGGGCCACGTTAAACAGGAGAATCATCAGCGAGACACATCCACAGGTCACATTTCAGCAGCCGCCTTGTAAAAATCCTTGAGGGAACAAGGGCAGATAGACGAGGGCATCTATCATCGATTCATGTGAAAGGCGATAAGAATCAGAGAAGATAAAGGCTGGAGGTGGATTACTGACATGTGTGTTTGAAGTCTTGCTGTGAACCCACAATTTACCCTAATTTTACTTAAGTGAGGTTACACCCTTCTTTTTTGGATAGCTAATGCTTGGTCTAAGTGTCCTCATTTTAATCACCCTTCATACAGTGTGCAGCAAAGGGCAGTGTGTGGCTCAATGGACTAAGCCGGTGTGTCTGTAATCAGAAGGTCGCCAGTTTAAACGCAGCCTCAGCACGTCTGTGGCTCCTCGAGCAAGGCCCTTAACCCCCCAGCTCCCTGGCTGCCTTAACAGGTGGCTGCCTTTTGTAGGCAACTTATTCTATAAAAAGTTGAGGGAGGTGTAAAGACAATTTCTCCATGGGGATCAATAATAATCAATCCTTTATTGTCCCTCATGGGGAAATTCCTTTCACGCCTCCCTCAGCTTGTTCTTTTTTTTTTTTAGAGCAAGCTGTCCACGAAGGGCAGCCACCTGTAGCACACGCTGAAGCTGGGTTTGGACTGGTGACCTTGTGATTACAGGCATATCGGCTTAGCCCACTGAGCCGCACGCTGCCGATCAATACAGTATTAACTATTACAGGGATCAGTCGGGATGTGTGATGTGTTTCGAAGATTCAGGCGGCTGAAAAAGATTTAATGCCATTCAGCAGAGTGACTTGTGGGAGCTTGAAAAATTTTACCACTGCAGCCGTGCTAATTGGGTTATCTGTATAGTGACACCTTCATGTGAAGCTTTCACGGGACTCTACGAGTACGTAACACCAGGAGGAATTTGCACAGTAATGTGCAGGGTGATGATTTTGCTGGTGAACACGAATTAAGGAGTTGTAGTCTCAGCCTTGGAGTGGGATTTTGTTCCTAGAGCAGTAAAGGGAGTGTTTAAGTTTATTGGCTAGTGTTGAATTAAACATTTGAATTATCTTGGTTATCAGGCACAGGTGAAAGGAGAGGTACCCTGGCAGGAATGAGGGTGACGATCCACTTGTGGCTCAGTGAAAAGAGGGGTTTATTAACACAATAGAAAACAGTGGGGGAGACACAGAAAAGGACTGTAATGGGTCAAAACAAAATGGGAGAAATAAGAATGTAAAGAAATCATAAAGCAAATACTCTGGGCACAGGACTGAGCACCAGAATGATATAAATGTTATAAATATAACAATAGATCGAAATAAACCCACAACTGGAGGGTTAACAATCTCTGAGCCACATGCTCAGCCCACTGAATTACAAAGCATTCCTGGGAGCAGGGAAGCCACACTGGGGACTTAGGACTAAGATAGAGGAGGGAACAGGATGGCCAGCAACACCTGCTGGCCAAACAGGGACTGAACACATGGGACAGAGACAGACTATATGACTGAGAGGGGGAAAAGGCAGAATGACCAGCAATGACTGCCGGCCAAACGGCGGGAAAGGTCTGAGGGCGGGGTCAGACGGGCCCTGACCCTGACAAAAGGCTCATGAGGCCAGGATGCAGGTACGAGTAAATGGGTTTTAATGAGATCAGCAAAGGACAATGGCGAGGTAACAAAGGAGCAGGCAAACTATGGCTCAAGACCAAGAAGACGTATGACGGAAACGAGACAGGGGAGCAGATCCGAGAGCCGGACAACAGTGCAGGTGAGTAGGGAGATGAGGAGAACAAGGGCATAGAACACAACAAATGTTCACCTGGACCGCCAAGCCATGAACCTTCATAAATAAAGAGAAAACAGGTGCAACACATGAAGGGAGTCAGGGCAGGGCAATTGTCAGTTTAGACACAATAGACAAGCCTGAGAGCACCTGGTATTACGCATGTTTTCGGTTTCTCAACCCGTTCTCAAGAACCACCTATGCAATTATAATCCTATGACCTGGGGCCCCTAGAATCACTGGACTTAAGGCAGGCCAACCCCCAAATGATCATCACTAGTCCGTCTTGTGAGACACCCAACTAAGATCCGAATCAGTTTTATTATCTCCAAGTACATATGTGCGTAAGAGGAATATGGCATGGAACATCAGTGCAGTCACAAGAATGAAAAAAAATAAAATAAAATAACTTAAATAAACAAGCGTATAGAAATGACAATAGATACAATAGACAATGGTATCATCAAGGATACTGAGTGATAAACATAGGATGTGCAAAAGCAATAAAAATAAGACAGCAGAGAATGAAAAATTATGACCTTCTTATACACAGGTTGAATAAACAAATAAATACATACCACACTTAAGACTGGATCAGAGTTACCGCATATGAACCATGTGTGTAACCAGAAGAGCACCGCCCAAACACAGATATGTGTGTAACCAGAAGAGCACCGCCCAAACACAGATATGTGTGTAAGCAGAAGAGCACCGCCCAAACACAGATATGCATGCAACCTTCCCCCCCCCCCCCCCCCCCCCCCCCCCCCCCCCCCCCCCCACACCCCCACCAAATAACAACCCGTCCCGTCCCTTCTCTTCTCTTCATATTTCTATTCCCATTCTCCAATAGTTTCAGC
>JAABNY020000119.1:21510806-21521108 GCA_015164015.2 Brevimyrus niger
GGGGGTGAGGGGGGGGGGTTGCAGATTAATCCCCAAACGCCTCACCTGCCCAATTGCACATTCAAAGTTATTCACAGGCGGTTGCATAATAATTACGGTGAGGTCACAGCGAGATGCTGGAGTGAATCCACTCCCTGCTGCCTTTCCGGCACGTTCTCTGCCACTACACTTGCCCTTTAGCTTGATGGTGCTCCCATTTCCCAGGTAATCTACACCGACATCTCTCCCTCACCTTTATCCAGCCAGCTATCCGCAGTGCTGTTCCCCCCCCCCTCTTTTTTTTCCGTTAAACCCTGGGAAAAATAAATATAAAATCAATGCGCTGTCCTTGTCGTGTTTTTAACTACCTGTGCCAATGCAAGGCCCTGTCACTTAACTCCCCGTAACCCACTAGGCTCCATTTCGCCCTTTTAATTTTGGCTTAATTCTTATGAATTGGCAAGTGCTGTGTTAACCCGCCACAGGCCTCTGGTGCTACAGGTGCAGGCAAAGCTAGGAGGGTCACGATCCACTTGTGCATCCGAGACAAACAGAGGTTTAGTAAAGAGACTGGATACAAAGGGAAAAACTGCAAAACAAAAGGACCACAGGGATAAATACTGAATTAACTAATAAACCAAGATACAAGTAAGAAACACAGGATATACAAGTAAGCAGGAGAACAGACAAGGGAACCCTAACTACTAAATAAACTGAGGACTAAGATTAGGAGGGACTTGGAACGTAAACACAAGCAGAACAGAATTAAACTGGACACAAATAGGGTAACAAAACAGAAACCCAATAAACAAAGAAAGTGAGGCTGGCCTCAGACCCATTCCTGAAAGGTCACAGCCTTGAAACCATATGCTCAACCCACTGAGCTAAGCAGCAGTCTAAGGAAAGAGGAAAACACACTAGGGACTAGTATGAAGACAGAGGAAACCGGAGGATGACCAGCGACACCTGCTGGCCAAATGGGGACGGAACACATAGGACAGGGGTGGACGGGCCCCGACCCTGACATCCAGGCTTCAAAACAGACTTTAAAGTCTCAAATCATCTTCCATGCATCATTTCACACAGCAGAACCACAGGCGTCACAGTACTGTGGACTGTAAATGGGTATGTTCATGGAGTCTGTATTTGATAATACAGGCCCTGAAGGTCATCCTCTCCTGGTCAGATTTGTCAGTGGGGATCGGAAGTCGGAATGCCAGGAAAAGGCCTCAGTCAGTTGTACCGTGATTCCCAAGGCAGTGTTGCCACCTGTCGCGATGTCCCTGCACTTGAGATATCCCTCACATAGCAGAGGAAACCTAACCAAGATCAACTTGGACCGAAACTGTAGGCAGACTTTTAGAATCAGGAAACATGACCGACAAATCTCCTCTGAGATTCCTGCTGGACACTTAAAGAGTTTGACGTCCCAGTCCTGCAGGCTTTTTATTCAACCTTCACACTTGGACCTGTGAATTGGATCTGGGAGGGGTTGAGAGTAATGGAGTTGGGGGGGGTGGCTGATAGTAACAGAGAGTGTCCCAGGAACAGATGGTCCATGGATTGTTGCTGGTGTGGAAGGTGATAAGAGCCCTGGGATGATTTAATGATCATTTTTGACTCACCCGCTCTTTATATGGGCATATAATCAACAAGGACACTGTGGTCGAAAGACTATTTGGAGACAGTCTGTACTGTTAACCTGCTAAATCCCCAGTGGGATTTGGAGAGAGAGGGAAAGCAAGAGAGAGAGGATTGTTAATGCCAGTTAATGCCACAGTGGTATGATTACAGCTCTACTGGCCTCCATTCCCTTTACTGAGTGACAGGAATTAGTCTGTAGAATTGCATTCTGGAAGGATCCATCCCAGAACCTCCGATGTGAAGGTGAATCCACCTCAGCATTTCTAAGGTTGCTGCGTAGACTGCAAAGTCACGGTGCAGACCGATGTGGTACTGAGCGGAGTATTGTGGTCTGTGCTGTCCATGTGCAAGTGGCACGTGCGTTGCTGCATGGTGGCCAGGGTCCGACCTGGGACGCAGGTTAATTAATGAACTAATGCAGACGCAGGCAGCAGGGCACAGGGGGTGGGGGGGGCGTCCGGAGGGAGCACGGGGTCGTGACTCTGACAGATGCCCCATTACGATGTTAATGACTTGGAGGCGGGGCATACAGTTTCATCTGAAGCTTCCTCCTGTGAGCGGCAGGTAGTGTGTTTGCGTCCCAGAGGGGATCACGACTGCGGCTCAGCTTGGGGGGGCCCTGCATTACTGATGCCATTGCTCACTATGATGGGATGGGGGAGGGGGTGTTGGATGGGTCAAGGCTCTCTTGTGAAGGGCTCCTGACCACGTCCTGTGGAACAAAGACCCCCACTCCTAGCCCACCTCTTAGGCATGTATAACCCTGTTTGCAAAAAAGTTGGGGCGCTGGGTAAAATTTAAATAAAAACAATGCAATGATTTGCAAATCATATAAACCCATATTTAATTGAAAAATAAACACAGACGGTGTATCAAATGTTAAAACTAAAAAACTTTTTGGCTTTATACCAAGTATGTGCTAAATTTTAATTTGATGAAAGACAGGGTAACATGCTAAAACAAAACACCTGGTGGAATATCTCACTACTAATTAGGTTAATTGAAGCAGTGAAGATGTGGAGAGGTTCACCACTCTGTGAAAGACTGCATGGGCAAGTAGTGCAGAATTTTGAGAATAATGTTCCTCAATATAATATTGCAAAGAATGTGGGAATTGCATCATTTAAAATAAATTATATTGTTAAGAGATTCTGTGAATCCAGCAAAATCTCTGTACGCCAGGGACACAGCCAAAAACCAGTATTGGATAGCTGTGATCTTCTGGTCATCATTTGGCACTGCGTGGGCTCAGGAACTCTTCCGAAAACCACTGTCTGTGAACACAGTCACTGCGTGGGCTCAGGAACTCTTCCGAAAACCACTGTCTGTGAACACAGTCACTGCGTGGGCTCGGGAACTCTTCCGAAAACCACTGTCTGTGAACACAGTCACTGCATCCATAATTGCAGGATTAAACTCTACCAAAGAAGTTGGGACACAGGCAACAAAAGAACGGGAAAAATTGTATAATATTAAAACAAAAAGCCCTGGTTGTAAAAATCACACTAATACTGTAACATGTGCCGAGCCTGACTTTGAGTCTCAGGTTTGAATGTCTTTAAGGGAAACACTGATGTCTATATCTGGTCACCAGTGGGAAAGATTCAAATAAGAAATGTGTTTCCGTGTTGTCACTAGCTGTATTCGATGCAGTCTTTCAAGGGGGGCCTGGGGGTCCACAGTGCCATGTAAGATGACTTCTGCTCAGCTCATTAAAATCTCACGTGGTTGGACAGCCTCTGCCTCCCATCTGACTCATCCGGAGGTTTTTTCACGCCCCGTCATCGCTGTGCCTCCCGATTCACATTCATAAAACTGCGGCAAAGACTAAAGGTCAAACAGCATGAGCGAGGTCTAAAGGGGAGGGGGCAGCGCACTGGCTCTCCCGCGGGCGCCACCCATGTAACTTTTAAAGGTCTTTTCATAATTTCCAGGGAGAAAATTGTCAACAAAAAGGGAAACGGGCTTTGGCTGATGACCCCGCGTGCTGTCAGTGAGCTGGGGGGGGTCAGGCACAACACTCCCCCCTGCTCTTGTCCCCGCCCGCAGCGTATTAATCTTCCCTTGACCCCCTGCTTGCCGAGGTGTCCGAGAGTGATTTCCTCCTGTCTTGCTTGTCTTCTCCCTTGGCCACGCTGAACATTAAATATCACCTGCCGTGATTAATCCCAACTTAATTAAATCCATCAGTGAAACAATAGCTGAGCAATGAGCTATGTAATCATTGAATAGTAAATCAAAGCCAGTGACCCCCCTCCCCAGTCCTCAGTGACAGTGATGGAGGAGAAAGGGTCAGCCCACGGAGCTGGGACGACTGCTCCTCTCGGCGTGTGCGTGGGGGGCTCATCACGGGACGGCCCAGGGGGCTCCCTTGCTCTGGCGAGGGCTTCCGGCATGTTGCCGCTATGCTGCACTTTTTGTGTGAGGTTGGTCTGTTGGGCGCGACCAGAGAGGGTGCTGCAGCCGGACTGCATGCTGCCCTCCCATCTCACTACACGGCCAATCGGGACGCAGGAAGAAACTTCAGCCTCCCGGCTTCGCTCACCCTCAAGGAGGGTGGATTTGGGGATGCCAGCAACGTGGTGAAGCTCAGACACACTGTACCGAACCCTGGAATGAGGATGGTACCGGCAGAAATGTGGGTGTAGACTGGAGGATGGTACCGGCAGAACAGGGGATGTAGAAGAGAGGATGAGGGACTGAATGATAGCTAAGATATCGGTCTAAAGGCTTCATCAGCAAGGGTGTCAGAGAGGTAGATGGGAAGAGTGGAGTGTGACATGAGCAACTGACATCCACAGGGTGTGTAGAGACTGTGCACTTCCCATTACACGCGCACACAGACACGGTCACATTGTCATAACGGACAAACAGCAGCCACAGCTGGGATGTTAATGCCAGCAAACAGGATTAGCCCCAGAAAGGGGTTTCTCAGATAAGCTTTTCCTGGTAATTAGATTTCTCCATCTGAGGAATGAATTGCCTTTTAGCAGGGAAAGCCGTCACTTAGGGAGCCCTTAGCTCCTTATAACTGAATTAAATGCATAATTAGTGATACAATTACATTACCAGGGGGTCTTTGTGTTTGTGTGTGAGAAGGGAGGGGAAACTGGTGAATCCTAACTGACACAGACGGGGGGGTGGGATGTGGGCAAGATGGGGCCTCGGGGAGGGGAAGGATGGAGGAAAGGACTGCATCCAGGAAGAAGAGGAGGATAGAGGAACGTTTGCATGGAGTCAGAGGGTGCAGGAAAGGAGTGCTTGGGTGTGGATGGGAGACCTGCTTCTGAACTTAAGTAAGGAGGTCAAAAGGATGGGAAGCCAAAGATATCAGCAGCCTGAGCATTTGCAAATGCTTCCCCTGTGGTCCGTCAGTGATGGAGATCAATAGAGGAGCGTGGACTCCTGCAGACATGTGTCAGTGACAAAACACTGAGAAAGGAAGGTTCTATTCCACTGAGAACAGAGCTTTTATCCATTACCATTGACCACAACAGGTTATAGATCTCCATCTAGATCCAAAAAATGATCCATCACATGCAAAGCAAGTAGGACAGAGTAGCAAAGGTCAATAACTGTTTATTTTCTCGCATGGAAACTGCACAGAGAAATGCATGTTTACCATGAGTGCCATGTTTCTGCAGAAAGTAAAGGAAAATGATGTCACAGTAAGAACCTGCCTCCTTATGACCAAATCGCACCTTGCAGGAGCATGGCGCCGCCTCCTTATGACCTAAATCGCACCTTGATGGAGCACAGCTCAGCCTGCTTATGACCAAATCGCACCTTGCAGGAGCACGGCGCCGCCTCCTTATGACCAAATCACACCTTGATGGAGCACAGCTCCGCCTCCTTCTGACCAAATCACACCTTGCTGGCGCACAGCTCCGCCTCCTTATGACCAAATCACACCTTGCAGGAGCACGGCGCCGCCTCCTTATGACCTAAATCGCACCTTGCAGGAGCACGGCGCCGCCTCCTTATGACCTAAATCGCACCTTGCAGGAGCACGGCACCGCCTCCTTATGACCAAATCGCACCTTGATGGAGCACAGCTCCGCCTCCTTATGACCAAATCGCACCTTGCCGAGCACAGCTCCGCCTCCTTATGACCAAATTGAACCTGTACCTCATTCAGCACTGACTGTCCCAAAATTTAGTAGAAAAATTTAAGTAAACGGTTTATCAAATATAAGTTTTCAAAATCATGTTTACACCTACTGTTATCACTTTCTGTTTATTTTGTATTACTTTAAAGTGATAACACAATATACCAACAAATGGACATACCCTGGTTTAAAATTGTGACAATAAATACATATGATAGCTAATAAACTAATGTACAGGGTGGCTTATTCAGGATCCCCCCGCCGCCGCCGCACTCTGTACCTGACAAGGTCCCCCCTCCTTTCTGATTATGACGGCAAGGCATCTCTCATCTGGAGAGAGGAACAGCCGCCCTGAAGGTTGAAATCCAGGTATCGGAGAGAGAGGACAAACTGGCTGTAGGTCGGTGGACGGGGGAGGGGGGTGTTACTTTGGCTACTGTTGGTGATTGTCGTTAGCATGAGTAATTTTTAAATGAATTAGCGGACGGCACTAAGAAGCACACCTGTCCACGGGGCTTCCTGGAAATCCCATTAATATCGGCTTCGTTAGCACAGATGATATGATAATGACGGAGAATGCCTGGCACCGGTACAGCTTTGCATATAATACGACTGCTGCCTGCGGCTTTGATTACGGCGTCGAATTGGATTAAAGGCTCATCTTGGCTTCCTAAGCACCGCGCAGAAGCAAACGTGCTACGTCTGGTGCTAATTATGCTGGCTAACTTTACGCGGTCGGAGGAGCGGACAAGGAGAGTGAAAAGTCGACCGGAAAATGTTTCACGTCTGTTCAGCAGGAAATCAAAAATTAGCTACCAGTGGAAGGTATCAATAATACCTTGGAGTTATGAGTTTCAAATGTATATCTATGGGTAAAAATATTAGTGCCCATAACGTAATCTGTGGTAGTACTTTAACTGCTTGTTAAACAGCTGCTTTGCTTGTTTGGGGGTCACTTAGAAATTTCATTGTTAGCACAGCTAAATAATAGGAAATAGTCATTGACATAGTAAAAATTATATAAAAGGTAATACAATTAAATTAAAATAATAATTGTGTTGTTCAAATTTTGCTTTCGTCAAAGAATCCTCCATTTGCAGCAATTACAGCCTTGTAGATCTTGGGCAATCTAGATGTCAGTTTGTAGTCTGATGAGGCTTCACCACATGCTTCCTGAAGCATCTCCCACAGGTTGGATTGGCTGGATGGGCACTTCTTACGCACCATTTGGTCAAGCTGCTCCCACAACAGCTCAATAGAGTTGAGATCCCATGACAGTGTTGTCAATCCATTGTACACAGAATACCAGCTGGCTGCTTCTTCCCTAAATAGTTCTTGCATAGATGGGAGCTGTGTTTGGGCCATTGTCCTGACGTAGGACGAAATTGGCTCCAATTAAGAACTGTCCAGACGCTATAGCATGGCATTGCAAAATGGGGTGATAGCCTTCCTTCTTCAAGATGCCTTTTACCCTGTACAAATCTCCCACTTTACCATCACCAAAGCAGCCCCAGACCATCTCATTGCCTCCACCATGCTTGACAGATGTCGTTTAGCACTCCTCCAGCATCTATATTCATTTTATCTGTGTCTTACAAGCATTCTTCTTTGTGATCCAAACACCTCAAACTTAGATTTGTCAATCCATAGCACCTTTTTTTCTGGTCTCCCTCTGTCCGTTGTCTGTGTTCATTTGCCCATCTCAGTCTTTTATTTTTATTGGCCGTTCTGACATGCAGGTTTTTCTTTGCAATTCTGCCTAGACAGTCAGCATCCCAGAGTTGCCTCCTCACTGTTGATTGGTCCTTTGCAGGTACTATTTAATGAGGCTGCTGGTTGCCTATGCGGTGTCTGTTTCTCAGACTACATACCGTAATACATTTATCCTCTCACTCAGTTGTGCACCAGGACTTGCCTCTCCTCTCTCCGTTGTGGTTTAGAGTCAGTTTGTGCTGCTCTGTGAAGGGAGTAGTACAAAGAATTGTACGAGATCTACAATTTCCTGACAATTTCTTGCATGGAATAGCCTGCATTTCGCAGAACACAGAAGAAAGTTTTTAGTTTCTGACCATTTTGTGCTTGCAATCGAACTCCTAATGTCCCAATGCTCCAGATACTCAACTAGTCCAAAGAAGGCAGGTTTTACTGCTTATTTCATCTGTGCTAATAATTTTCAACTGTGCAAACATAATTGCAGATGGGTTTTCTAATGATCAATTAACCATTTAAAATGATAAACCTGAATTACCAAACACAACATTCCACTGAAACACAGGACTAATTGTTGCTGTTAATGGGCCTCTGTACCTGTGTCGATTTTCCATTAAAAACATCCGTTTGTAACTATGATAGACATTTACAACATTAATAATGTCTACACAGTATGTGCGATCAATCTGATGTTATTTTAATGTACAAAACAATTTGCTTTCCTTCAAAAGCAAAGACATTTCTAAGTGACCCCAAACTTTTGAGTGGTAGTGTATCTACTCTGTTTGAGTGGTTTGAGGGAGATTAGGTGACATTTTTAACTTCTCCGGTTTTAATATAGGCTCTTGTGTGTCCGACCTTCGGATCCTGCCTCTTTATTTCCGGCACGGTGGTGAGGTCACCGCCCCGGTGGCTCCGCCTACCACCGAGTGGCCGCGGCATCATCTGGGGACCCTCTGGCCCTGGGAGGGCACCCGTCACACGTGCTCCTGGTGTCACCCGCGCGTCAGCAGGTCCCCGGGGGGGTGCTCCGCGGGATGTGTCCTTCATTAGGGAGTGTCCCGTCGCTCGTCATGAGGGATGATTCACCCCCATCCCCGAGCTTGATTAAAGGTCGGGCGTGCGTGGTTGTCTGCCGGCCCCGCCCCCCTCCACGGTTGGTGCCTGGGTCACGTGACGTGGGTTATTGATGGCCCTGCCGCCCGCCCGCTTGACACGGCGCTCCAGCTGTCGCTCGGCTCCCGGTCCCGCGCGCAAGTCCGGGGTGGTGCAGTGCCAGCCTCGCACCCGGCCCATCCGTCACTGTCACCTGCCGCGCGGTGATGAATGGGGGGCCGCCGGGAGAGGCGCTGCATCGGGTGGTGGTGGTGGTGGGGGGTGCGCTGGCCCACCACACATGTGTGCACACGCTTCCAACACGGGCCTTAGAGCCAGCTGAGGCCCACCAACTCACCCAAATCCCGAACCACGATCCAGCAGCCGCCTCCCTCAGCTAGCACCACCCCAACTACACCAGACGCTTCTCACCTCATCTGGCAACACCCCCGGCCTCTTTTAGCCCTGCCCCTGCAGAAGCAGACACCCACCTGGGCCACAGAACACCTCATCTTTTCGCTGTTTCCTGTTCTGCTGTAAGACCCGTCTGATCCATGACTTCCTCTCCTGCCTCTTCATATTCTTTGAATGCTCTTATGTTGCACTTACTGGTCGCTTGAATAGACTTATTAGGTTCTCGCTTTGTTGGGAAGCTCCTGCCCCAATACCGCTTGCACTTGCATTCATTGGAAGCACCTGCCTAGCTGCACTTATGACTTGTTGACTCCTTGACGTTAATTGTTTCTAAGAAAATAATGGCCCCGAGAGCCTTCGGCTTCGAGATGCACGCAGAGATCGAGCGAAATCACGGGGATGGTCGGCTGAGGAGCCCGGTTGCTGTTGCTCTCCATCCCGAAGGGCTCGAGACCTTCAACCCCCGGAGCCTTAAAACGGCACGCTGCATGGACGCTGAAGCCCTGGGCCAGCAGCGTGAACAAAACAGGGTGCTTAAACAGCACAAATTAGTGCTGGGTTTGTGGGACTGGGGAGGAGCGGAGGGGGGGTCCTCCTTAACCGAGGGCCGCTGTCTCCTTTGCAGGGAGACGTCCATCTGTTTGGAGGCCTTTGTGTACGAGGTGTTACAGCCACAATGGCACAGGCCCAGCTCTCTGAGGAAATCCCCATTAACATATCCCGGCCTTTTTCAGCCTTTTATTTGCCTACTGTTGCCTTTGCCTGATTTATTCATTGGCTTTTGCTCCCCACCCAGTGGCGGAATACCCTGCCCTCCCACAATGCCCTTCCCCACATCCACATCCCTGCTTTTCTTTTATCCTCTCTATCGTCACTTCTGGCTGCAGGCAGCCCGCCGACGCCGCTCGGCCACCGACCCATTTCCAGTCGTTAACTCGCATAGGCTACCGCCGAAAACACTGGGGTTTAACTGCGAGGGTTCTGGTTGTCATGGCGATGTATCCAAGCCAGTGAGGTTCGGCCAGGACGGCAACCTGTCGCCGTGTCGCCGTAATTCCTCAACCGGTGCACCGCCTGCTGGTCGAGGCTGTATTTGTCAGTTTCGCGATGGCAACACTGTAATGTGTCGTCCTGGGCACTGCCCGACATACTGCTTCATGAAGCCGTCAGGGCACACAGAGGTCGTCGGGCCTGAGGTCGTAGGACAGGGGGGTGGGAATGGGCCAGCGGGTCATTGGGGGGGGGGGGGGGGGTACGGGCCACAGGGCTAGCCCAACCCTGGTCCCAGCGTCCCGTTTCGGTTTCTCTGCCACAGAGCCCCCCCAGGGGGAGGGCCCTTTTACATGCCCCT
>JAABNY020000119.1:21530194-21546631 GCA_015164015.2 Brevimyrus niger
AGTACTTGTCGGAGTCCCCCCCGCCCGCGCCACTCCCCGCCCGCCCCGGGGATGCGCTCGGGGGGTGGGGGGGGGGGGGGGGGGGGGGGGGGCACTTATCGCGGGAGGAGTGGGAAGGATGGCAAACAGCGAGTCATTAACCTGCGACCTCCAATCCGGCGCCGGCTGGGAGCCTTCAGGGCCCGTCCGGAGCTTTTTGGGGGAGGCCCCTCCCAGTGGTGGCCAGGACTCTGACCGCAATTGGGAAAAACCGCCGGGAACGATGCAGCTTCCGGTCCAGGGAGAAGCCCGCTTAGAAGCCGGAGAGACCCGGAGAGACAGGTGATCCGTGTTTCTGCTCCGGTATGTCACTGCGGCAGTCCCGCAAACACGCCGCCACATATCTGCGCTGTTTTTGACAACCGTGCCTCAGCTGTCACCCTGTCCCATCGCCGTCACTCGCCACGCCGAGGCTGTGCTGCCCGCTATCGTTTGCCCTGTCCTCTCTCTCCTTCTCTCTCTTTCATTCTCTTCATGATGGCACAGTGACAGAAGATTAATTCAAGTCAGCTGCTGAAAATAATTATTGCATTATGGGAACAGTAATCATTATTTAGAACATGATTAAATATGTCTGCGGCTATTGACTGGGGGCCCCTGTGATTTATGTATTTGTTTAGTCAATAGTCCCATGTAAATGGTGTAATTAATTATGGCTGCTGGTGTCTGAACTGAGGGACGCCCAAATCTGACTGGGCTGACAGATGTGGGAGACGCAGCAGGCATCCCGAGGAATTCCTCTCCTCCGCTGCCTCCCTCTGTCCCTTACTCTCTCCATTCCTATCACCTCCTTCTCCCTCTCCTCTGCCCCCTTCCTCCACTTTATTCCTTCCCTCTCCTCCTCTCCCTCATCTCCCCTCTGTTTTCTCTCCTCCTCTCTCCTCTTTCTTTCCTCCCCATCTATTTCTCTCCCCCCCTCCCTCTCCTGCTCCCCCTCCTCTCTGTTTTCTCTTCCCCTCTCCCCTTCTCCTGTCTCCTCCTCTTCCCTCCTCCCCCTCATCTCCTCTCTGTTTTCTCTTCTCCTCTCCCCTTCTCCTGTCTCCTCCTCTTTCCTCCTCCCCCTCATCTCCTCTCTGTTTTCTCTTCTCCTCGCCCCTTCTCCTGTCTCCTTTTCTTCCCTCCTCCCCCTCATCTCCCCTCTGTTTTTTCTCCAGTTCTCTGCTTCTCCTCTCCCTCCCCTCATCTATTACTCTCTCCTCCTCCATCTCCTCCTCTCTCCCACTCCACCTCTCCCTCTTTTAGTAAACACCCTCTGCAAATACCGTGAAAATGCATTACTGTTAACTATACAAATATTTCACTCTCTCCTCTTCTTCCATTATTCCCCCCTGCTGTCCTCATTTGCCCGTCAAGCTCCAGGATCAAAATGCCATGTCAGGCAGGGGGATTGTTCTGCTCTGATTGCAGAAGGGCTGAGAATGGAGCCGCCGACAGGAGCCGTGGGACAGTCCCCATTAAGAGCTGTAAAATGAATGTTTTTGAAATGAACTCGCAGTGACAAGGACACCTTGAGAGGGTACATTTGCTGCGATGGGTCTCACTGGGCCACACCAGGCCCTCACTCAGATTTTGGGTGGGGTGGTAAGACCATGTGACCTGTAGAGGAAAGCATGGTCGTGTGGCATGCCAGCGTGTGGCACGCCGCATGTCACTGTGAGGATACAGCATGGAGCATCTCTGGCAGAAATCAGTTGAGAGATGGCCACTTGGGTGAGCTAAGGATTTGCCGGACTGCCGTGGGACTCTCCACCCCCAGGTCACTCCTCCACCCCGCCACAGTCCCTCACTTACCAACGTCTGCATCAGCAATCGGCAGGTCACTCGCTGGGAGGTCAGGGGCCAGCCGGAGAGCCAGGTCAAGCCCCAGAGGACTAATTTCTACTTTAATGTCACACATCTAATCTATCAAAGATGTGATGTACAAGACACAAAGGGGTTTAAGTGTACCTCAGGCAGCACTGAGCCCCCACCTGGATAATGGTCAGCATGACTCGTGATTCACCCCCCCCCCCACACACACACACACACACACACACTACACTGTCAAACCCAGTAGCAGGTTCAGCAGGAGCAGAGATCTGAGACATTACTTGTTCTTCTGAATGAGCTACCCCCCCCCATACTTCCATATCTCCCCAGGGGCTCCATACTGTCACACGTCCCGTCAAACTGGAATTTACTTTGCCCCTAGGGTAACTTTTCAGTCAACTTATCTTTGGGACACAGGGACTGACTAAATTGCTCAGCATACACTTTGTTACAGAAAAACAGACCAATATACAATATTTTAAGTCTTGTTTTCCTTTTATATTTATATGCTTTTCAATTTGCAGGCCACACCAGCATCTGCTGTATTAGGAAACATCACAGGATGAGAATTTCAGGTTTAGTTATTCAATGGTACAACAGTAGGACTCTGGCTGGGACTGGAACCCATCACTGCTGCTGAACCACCATCTTATTACCACTCCCATAATAATCACTATGTAGTTGAATAATCCATTAATTAATGTAGTGTGCTATATGCGTGCGATCCCAAGCAGCCAGGGGGATGGATCCGTACTCCTTCATGGATGGTGGCAGGTAAACCTGCAGGAGAGGTTCTAGGAGAAGGGGGGGGGGCTTTTACATTCCCAGTCGAGGCCCAGGACCTACTGCACATCCGAGTGGCTGGATGTGGGGATGGCATCAACTTTTCTCATTGAAAGAGCATGATCTTGGTGGGGGGGTGGGGGGGGGGTTACTGTGGGTCACGAAGGAAACTTAACATGGAATGTTTATATTTCCAAACAAAGGAAGGCTTTGGGGCGAGAGGCAAGCTTCAAGGTTCTGGTGACTGCCTGCATCCCAAGGCGCAAGAATATTAATGCGCTCCAGTAAGTGTTAATTTCACTTTGGGGAAATGATTTATGGACATCCACGGCAGAGAGACACCATCTAATTGAGCTCAGACGGTCTGATTCTGGTGTAGCCCCACTGCCGCCCTCCAGATGGGGCTCTGGGATTAATGGCTAGCGTGCAAATAATCCATTAAATTAGTATTAACAATATTCATAACAATAATAACAATAAAAAACGGCAGCGGTTGCTAGAGTGTCAGCCAGAGAATGAGGCCCACGTTGTTTCTCATGGTGTTTTGTAGTCAGGCACAAACAAAGAGACCATGACTGAGTGGCCCGGAGTGGATGTCAATTCACTGCGTTCTTAAACAGCATGGATAATGAGGACGCAGCGAGGCATCCCTGTCGCCGGCTGACGTCTTCATCGCGGGATGCTGGAGTATGGGCCGGCCGTATGCCGCGTGATTTATACGGGCGGGTAATTCCGCTGCATCTGGGGGACAGAGGCACTTCTGCCCAGGCGACCGGCTGCCCGTTCAGGAAGGCTGACATCGCCGATCCTTGGCGAGACGGGAAACGAGCGGAGATCCGGCGATTTCCCCAGGATCTTCCACGGAAAGTGCTCTTTACGGAGCCTTCCGATCGATAATCTCTCAGAAAACGGCCAGGCTGCAGCGCTGGCTGGGTCCCCCCCCCCCCCCCCCCCCCTGCGCCCCTCCCGGCCCGGGATCACTCCCCCACTCCCCTTTCCGGTTGATTCTGCCTGTCTGCTCACAGACAGAAAAGAAGAGGAGGAATGAAGCTGAAGGAGACCACTGACCTTGCCGGCCTCTAAGCTGTCACACGCGGCGCATTTACATGGTGAAGACTGGGCAAACTGTGGCCAGCATGACTGAGATGGACCAATCAGAGGGCTTTTCTCAGCTGCTAGAGGATTTGCATTGATGTAAGTATCGCCCTCCTGCCTTTCCTCATGCGTAACCTGTACAGGCACAGTGTTTGGCAGCTTCCCGCCATTCAGACTGGCCGTTAATGCCCCTTAACACGGTGTCCCGCAAGTTCAATAAGCACCTCTCTGGTTGGTCCCTCTGTAGCATCTCACCTCACCATTGGTCTGCTGGTCCTGTTGCCTAGGTGACCTCCATAACTAATGTGACGTGTCATGTTTCTATAAAGTGTATATATGGTATGAACGTGCTGAATCCCCGCAAAAGATGGCTTTTGGGGAGAGATACTCTAACGAGGCTCAACGCACCAATGGGTACGATCTGAGAGGAGCACGTTCAGGTTGTGAGGAACGCGGTTTTACCGCAGTGGCGGCGCCTCGGTCGAGTGGAAGAGTCGAGGCATCCCAGCAATTCAAACTGAATGAGGCTAACATACAAGGACGCTCATAGTAATGGCTTTGGGGGTCACATGATTTTGCAGACGTCATAGCAGAGCGGAGGGACAAGCGCAGAGATTGTGATGTCACTGGGATGCTGGGAGTTCCTTGTTTTTCCACTTCTTTCGGAAAACAGGTTCTCGCCTTAATTATCATCAGCGGAAACGAGTCGGAAGGCAGAACAGTGACCTGAAAGGCTGATGGACCGGCCAGGCGGCTGAGATGTGACATGGGCGCCCTTCTGTCCGCATGAGTCAGCAAAATGGGCTGGCGTTGGGAAATCCAGGCTTGCTTCGGTACCGTCCGGCCTGCCAATAATCATTATGGAAACGTGAGCTGACTGATAACCAGCCCACCATCCTTTCCAGTGAAACTGCCCACCGCTAATTAATTCCTTGTTGTGATACTGGCGTGTGCTTGTCTGTCTGTTTGTGTCTGTGCATGTCTGCCTGTCTGTCTGTCTCCATCTGTGTGAAACTCTGAGTACTTATCCAATTCAGTTCAATTCAATTCAATTCAAAAAACTTTATTTGTCCCCGAGGAGCAATTATGTCTGTCTGTATGTCTGTCTCTGTACGTGTGTGACTGTCTGAGCCCATACATGTGTTTGCTTGTTCTCATACTGCCTGAGACACGCAGATGGAAAACAGATAAATCCATTAGAAAGTGATTTTGTAATGGTTTCTTTAAGATGGCCCGCCTGCCTCTCTGTGCGCCATTATCCTCACGATTGGCTTCTCATTATATTATAATTCTTCCTCTGTCCCAAAGTCGTCGCTGTAATCGAATCACACATAAAAGAAGGCAGCCTGCTTCCCAGCCTCTTCTCTCAGCTTCACCCCTGCTGCCGAGTCCAGCTTTTGCAGCACAAAGTCATCAAGCAGCGCGTCCAAACCGCCAATCAATGGTAAATAACTTGTCTTTTTTTCAAGGACGCTCTGGCTTCAGTAAATTAAGCTCATCGATGCTTTGTGTTGCTCTAAACACATTTGGAGATTGAGGACAGCTTCCGGAACATTCTGCCGGCACGCCTTCCTCTGAAGCCCACCCAGGCTTGATGGACGCTGACCCGTGGGAGGGAAGGAGGGGGCTGTCCCGAGACCCACCTCTGCTGGGGCACAAACGGCTACAAATTGGTATTTTTCCACTTTGCAGGATTACAAAGGGACCCCGCTGAGCCTCTTAAGAGGGTGTGGATGGGGCCTGAATAGGGGGGGTTTGGGACGTAAAGAGAGGAGAAGCTTAGGGAATTATCCGGCACTGATCTCTTCCATGGGGAGGGGCTGGAAGTTTGGGGGCCTCAGTACCCTCTGGCCATTACATTAGGAATGTCTTTACAATAGTGAATAGCACTGGTAGAAATCTATGAATTGTGTAACCCCCCCCCCCCCCAAATTTAGTTTCAACCACCCCAACTTCTGTTTGTAATCAGCAGGAAGTGAGAACTTCAGCCTTCCTTCTCTGGGCCAGGTAACAAATAGCAGGTGCTGCATCCGCATGAAGCTTGGAGGGACATGTTTACACGGCAAAGCAAAGCAAAGAGGGGGGAGGAGGTGCGATCTGGGCCTGTGTGAGCTGGGGAGGCTCCTTTAGACACCGAGTTCGTGCTGCTCACTGCAGGACAGCCCCCAGGTTCTGAGAACAAGAGCTGATCTGTAGCTTTGTCTCCCTGGTCACTGGCCCCAAGGCCGTGATGCTGTTTTCCCATGATCACTAAAGGGCTGGTGTTTAGCCAGCGATGTTGCAACTCAGCACTAATGACTCCGCTGTTGTAAACTCTGCCTCCACGGTACCTATGGTGGTGGGGGAGGGGTTTAGGTGACCCTGACCTAGAGGGGAGGGGCCAAGGCAGGAGCTGTATGTGAGTACAACTCCAGATAGGAGACACACGGAAATACATACAGACTCATCAAGCATCAACACACACATTGAATCACATAAACAATCACACACAGACAGTCACTATTCTGCTGAAATATCAGGGCATGCTTGACGGCCTACACACTACGGGAATACCTCTCCCTTGCTCCATCAGATATTTCTGGTGCCCATCAGTTGTTCACTTGGTCCTAATTTGAAGATAAATAGGGATCAATAAGCCAAAGAACAGCTGATGTCAATCGCATCGAACGACGGGGCAAGAGACCTGCCTTCCCTGGATTTTACCACATTGACTGAAGCAGCACATGGGGGTAGGGATGCAGGTCTATTGACTCAAGGCTCCCCAACGTTTAGGCCCCATCACTGTAGCTCGCTGTAAACACAGGAATCTAAATATTACAGGGTACATCAATCTTCATGTCGAGGGGAGGCCACACCTCACAGGTGGAGGAGGAGGAGAGGCCACACCTCACAGGTGAAGGAGGAGGAGAGGCCACACCTCACAGGTGGAGGAGGAGGAGAGGCCACACCTCACAGGTGGAGGAGGAGGAGAGGCCACACCTCACAGGTGGTGGAGGAGATCCTGTACCTCACAGGCAGAGGAGGAGTAACCACACCTCACAGATGGAGGAGGAGGAGAGGCCATACATCATAGGCAACGGAGAGTCTATGCCTCACGTGCGGAGGAGGAGAGCAAACACCTCACAGTCGAAGGAGGAGGAGAGCAAACACCTCACAGTCGAAGGAGGAGAAGAGCAAACACCTCACAGTTGAAGGAGGAGGAGAGCAAACACCTCACAGTTGAAGGAGGAGGAGAGCAAACACCTCACAGTCAAAGGAGGAGGAGAGCAAACACCTCACAGTCGAAGGAGGAGGAGAGCAAACACCTCACAGTCGAAGGAGGAGGAGAGCCCACAATTCATAGGCAGAGGGGAAGGAATGCCAGCACCTCCAAGGCAAGGAGGAAGAGGCGACGCCTCACGGTGCAGAGGAGGAGGAAGAGAGTCCATACCTCACGCGAGAAAGAGGAATTTCCACACCTCACAGGTGGAGGAGGAGAGGCCACAGCTCACAAGCAGAAGAAGAGGGTAACCCAGACCTAACAAAGGAGAGTGAACAGCGGGACGCACTGCTTAATGAGGTGTGTATCTATCTCAGTCTTATCTACATTTGACACCAAATTAATCATATACGAAGTCAGTTATCACTTTATATAAAACACAGCAAAGTCTAGCATATGCAATACAATAAGAATCCGACCTGACAGTATGTATTTTGGATCTTTACTCTGGTTAAACATCTTTATCAACATGATTTGGTGGCAGGCTGTTTTGCCGAGGTCCGCTGACTCTGACCCGCAGCCTCCGGCAGCCTGACATCATGGGCGGTGCTGCCTTGTTCCCACAGGGCCGTGCAGTGGCCGTCATCACATGGGCATATTTAAATAAAAACAAACAAGGGGGCAGCGAAGGCGAGGGAGGGGCCCCCGGCTCTGGCGGTCAGCTTCTCCCGCCATCGATTATGGAGATGTTTGCTTGCATTCATTACACAGCCAATGGCAGTACAATCACAGCCTTGTTTGATTACCAATCCCACTCCTGAAAAGGGGCGTGTTTTTAACAGGATTTCGCCATCATGCACCTATAGAGGGCTGTCTGGGGCTGACAGGACCCCGCCCAGCCCTGATGTGTGGCTTAGGGTGGGGCAGTTTGACCTCGGAGCAGTGGTCACTCCGAGAGGAGTGAGTCACGGGGGTCAAACCAATCCACTTAAACCCCCCCCCCCCCTTCCTCCCCGATTTTCCATAAGGAGAGCCGTGTGTTATCCAGAGCCCCGATCGATAGGTTCCCAAAGATGGACTCCGTAAGTAGGTCTTAAGAAGCGTTTGGGACATTAGCACTCAGACGGCAGGGCTGTGCAGAGTTCACACGCCAGGCCTATCGGCCGAATTCAAGCCGAGCCGGCGACTCTGGACTCCGGTCACAGCCGGGGGATCGAATCCGAGGGGGGGGGGCGGGCGGCAGGGAGCACGTAGGAGAAAACAGCATAATCACCAGAAAGCGGGCCCGCCACACTCATCTCCCCTGCCTCCCGCATAAGGAAACCCCCTAAATTAGACCCCATTACTCACTGGTCCGCCACCCCCGCAGTCCCCACAGCTCTGCAGCAGGGGGCTCTTCACTTGATTATCATTTTTCACTGGGCACAATATTTAATAGCACCTCCCAGGGTGTGGGCAGCCCATTAAAACACAGTCAATGACCACGAGTGCCAGAAAGTCACAATGCAGGAAGCCGCCCCCCCCCCCCCCCGCAATCCCCCCTGCATCCCTGAGTAAACGATGGGAGCCAAGGGGGGGCGGGCCCCCTTCGTCATGTGACACCTCCACGGCCAGGGGTACGGTTCATCATCTGCGTCGGGCGCGGAACGCATTTGTCAAAACGGGGCCTAACGACCCGCGCTAAATTAATGGCATCATAAAGGAGAAAAATCCACGGGGCACACGGGCGTGACGGGCTACATCGCCTTTGATAAACCGGAAAAAGACGGATAATGGGGGCCTCCCCGAGCCTGGATCCAGCTTCGGATCGCCCGAGAAAAAAACAAACACTCATCTATTCATTTTCAGTGGAAACCCGTCCAAGATGGCGGTTCTGGCGGTTTGTGCGGTTCTGTCCCACAAGGCACAGGGGCAGGAGGACGGGACAGGGAGCATGTTCGGGTTCCAGGGGAGTACACAGCTCAAAGGTAGCCAGGCTAAATAAAGTGGGCGTCTGGGGTCATTGGGGTAAAGCAGAAGAGAATTTTGTGTCACTGTCAGGCTTCCATGACCTCCCCCCCCCCACAGAAACTGACCACTTATCCTGGCCTGTGAACAAGGATTAAGGCCCTGCTGACACCCAAACAGACATAACCAGGCAGGGGTGTGGGGTATTAATTGCCCCAGGGTGAGATTCCTTGATTATCACCTCGATCATGCTGGGGGGCACAGTCAGCAGCGGCTGCTTTTCCCTCTGCTGACACGGTGAGTTATGTGGGCCAGCAAGCGAGGCCTGAATGAAGGGGCCACACAGTAGTTGGGGCCCGGACTGCTCCCCAGGCCTGTGGGGGGAGTTCGGGAGCAGGAATCTATTACGGGCGCTGCCATTCTGCTAAGTGTTTGCTCCCTGGCTCGACCCTGCCACCTCGCCTGTTGGTTTTTATTTTCAGAGTGCACGCTGTCCGTATGTTATTCTAATAGTTGCCATAATTCCCGGGCAATAGGGCTCATGTTTTATTGGTCCTGAGCGGCGAAGGAGGAGGGAAGAGGAGGAGGCGCTGTGATGAGGGCCCCGCCGCATGCTAATGGGCTGACACTGCACTATTTGCATAGAGATGAATTATCCTGCGGCGGCTTGACGTGACTTTTAAAATATGATTGAGGAGGTTATTATTGCCGCCCTGTGATTTGTGTTAACAGGTTATTTTAGCGCAGCTATTGCTAATAAAATTCTGAACAAAAGAGTGGCACGGATGAGGGCCAGCCTTCCCCACACTGCTCCCCGCCGGAGTCCAACGGAGGTGCTCGTTTTGTCATTATTTACGCCAACGCCTTTAACCCCTCCCACCCGTGGGGGGGGGAATGACACCGGCCCTTCGAAGACTGTATGCACCAAGCCCTTTAAACAGGGCCATAACAAACTTCTGCCTCATCAATCACCCACTTCTTCTTAAAATAATGATAATAGCAGAGGGAAAGATGAAATGCAATGAAAGGGTGAGTGTAAGAACATCTTAAAGGGACAGCGACCTTCACTGGGTTGTGTGTGGTAAAGGGAATATTGAAGAGGATTAGGATTAGGAAAATGGTCTGTACATATGACCCCTATTAGCACTCAAGCATGGGTTAAGCCCCCCACCCCCATCAGCCCATATGCATCTGTTTGTGTCCTCCCCCAAACAAACGGATAATCCACCATCAGGGGAACATATGTGCAACACAAAGGACAGAGGAGGCACAGAGATGTGGAGGAGAGCAAGTATAGAAACGTGAAGGAGAGGAGGTATATAAATGTGTGTGGAGGTGTGTAGGAGAGGAGATATGGAAATGTGGAGAAGAAGAGGCGTGGAGGAGAGGAGGTGTGGAGGAGAGGAAATATTGAAATGTGGAGGGGTGGAGGTATAGTGGAGAGGAGGTATGGAAATGTGGAGAAGAGGAGGCATGGAGGAGGAGGTGTGGAGGAGAGGAAATAAGGAACTGTGGAGGAGCAGAGGTATAGTGGAGAGGAGGTGTAGAAACGTGGAGAAGAGGAGCTATGGAAATGTGGAGAAGAGGAGGCATGGAGGAGAGGAGGTGTGCAGGAGAGGAAATGTGGGGGAACGGAGGTATAGTGGAAAGGAGGTATAGAAATGAGGAGAGGAGATATGGAAATGTGGAGAAGAGGAGGCGTGGAGGAGAGGAGGTGTGGAGGAGAGGAAATGTCGAAAGGTGGAGGAGGAGACGAGGAGAGGAGGTGTGGAGGAGAGGAAATATGGAAATGTGGATGAGCAGAGGTATAGTGGAGATGAGGTGTAGAAATGTGGAGGAGAGGAGGTGTGGAAATGTGGAGAAGAGGAGATATGGAAATGTAGTGGAGCACAGGTGTGGAGGAAAAGAGGTGTGCAGAGGTGAAGATATGGAAAGGTGGAGGAGCAGAGGTATAGTGGAGAGGAGGAGAAGCTGTGTGGATATGTGGGGGTGTGGAGGTATGAAGGAGAGAAGATATGGAAATATGGAAGATCAGAGGAGAAGTGGTATAGAGATGTGTAGAAGAGGAGGCACGCAGGAGAGGTGAGGAGGTGTGATGTGGGTGGCACCTCACAATGCTGTGAACACCATCTTGGAGATCATGATTATCAATACTTTTCATAGTTAGTCCACACCCACTCCAGTGCTGGGGTCTTCCTTGGTTGACTCCATAGCCTACCAAACAAGACAGTACACTGCTGCCACTGGGGGAGGCATGTTTATCCAGCCAGTGAGGCAGAAGAAGGGGGGAATCGGCCAGAACATCAGCACCTGGTGATGGCTCCACCCCCCCAACATGCCGCCCCCTGGGCCTGATGGGAAATCCCACCGCTCTCTTTATCTGAGCCCCCGGCCCCAAATGGCTGGGAAGTAGATAAGAGTGTTAGGCTGTCCCTCCATGGGACTGCCCCCCCCTCCCCCCCCCACAGCACACGCCCTCCTGTGTAATCTCTTGTAGTACATGACCAATGTGGGGCGGGGGGGGTGCTGATAGAGATAGAGAGCCGGGGTGAAAGCTTTACTCCTACTCAGTGAGTGAGTGATTTATGAGAAGCCGGCAGTGAGCGCCGAGGGGGGCAGGAGGCAGCCCCTGCCCACGTATTCATCCATTTAACTGGAGGCCGCACACCAAAGGCCACGGCTGATCAATAACAAATAAATGTACATTGCACATTAAAAATAAACGCAGACGCCATACTGCACCAGTGTATTTGTGCGGTTCATTGTTGGAGTCTGATCCGCGAGTATGGAGACCCGTCAGCTGCAGCCGTTTAACCGCGAGACTCCTTCCCCTAACGCCACACTCAAGTCATCAAGCACTCAAACCACGGGAGGACGACAACACTTTAATTACTCACATAGTTTGGCATGGTTGTAGCGCTTATGTGCACGAGAGGCCTTCTAAGGATGTATTACTGAGGCCTTTGTACACCTGGGTCGCAGCACCACAGATTTCTAGTGGAAAGCAGGACAATCAATTCCTGTACATCTTCCTTGTTTCATAATAATAATTGATACTTTGTTGATCACCATGGGGAAATTTTCTTTACGCCTCCCCCGACTTGCTCTCTGTGGGTGACAGTAAGCTGGCTGTGAAGGGCAGCCCCCCCCCCCCCCATAGCAGCACCCAGGGAGGTGGGGGTTAAGGGTCTTGCTGAAGGGCCCGCAGATGTGCTGAGGCCGGGCTCAAACTGGCAACCTTCTGATGACAGGCACAGAGGCTTAGCCCGCTGAGCGACACACTGCCCTCAGCTGAGTCTCCGCATCAAGTTCTAAATTCATCTCGGGTTGAATGCGACCATCCTCCTTGAAGGGACTCCTCGTCTCCTCTCGTGCCTTAATACTGGGACGCCAAAGCCGACCCGTCGCAAAATCTCCCAGAACTTTGTGTCCCTGGTGTCCTGTCAGGTCACAGTTTGCTTTAGAAGTAAAAAGGGGGATTTTTATAAACAAGAATGTTTTCCCTGGGATACTCAACGTCTCTTAGTAACCGGAAGGTTAGCACAGAATTCGAAGCTCAAGAATATGGAAAAATGTTCTGCATGACTGCAGATGAGATGAGTGAAGCACGGCAGTTATTTTCAACTAATTAACTTCATCAACGACGTTTTGATTGGAGTGAACCGGTGGCCCATTAGCATCTGGCCCACGGCGCCGACGCAGCCCCTCTCCATGCAGGTTGGTTACCACGGCGATGCCACGAGTCACTCAGCAGATGCTGCCGCGTGTCCCCCAGGCGTGTAACTGATGTTCAGGACACCTGGACTTCCACCCAGATGATGACATCACGCAGGGGACCTCGACACGTGTTCAACACAGACGGGCCTGCAGCCTGTGCATTGACGATCGTTTTGAATGCACTGACTGCTTCAGACATGTAAATCATAAACATCTGTTCCCGATCTACATGTGAAGGTGATATGTTTGAATGTGAGACAAACCACCTAGGCAAAGTAATTGCTAACCACTGCAAGTTGAATGGATCACTGGCAACATCCAGGGATAAATGGTGCAAAAGACATGTTGGTGAAAAGAATTTTCACATGGTGAAAAGAATGAAGAGCAAAATCCACAGGGGCATGGGGATCATGGGCATAAGAATATGAGGACCAGGAACACGAGGGAGATTGATATCAGGAAAACAGGGGAGATAGAGATCAGAAAAACAGGGGTAATGGGGATCAGGGATATAAGAATATGAGGGCCAGGAACACGAGGGAGATTGATATCAGGAATACAGGGGAGATGGGGATCAGAGACGTAGAAATATGAGGATCAGGAACAGGGAAATGAGGCAGAAATCATAAATATCTAAGTACTATCTGATGTTCCTCTGCAACCAATAAGCTCATCTCTTGGGCAGTTTAACCAATTAACTGCTGTTCAAGTGCATAAAATTTCAACTCATCAAGAAAAATGATAATGACCTCAAATGAAAATAGTTTGATTGAATAATCGCAGTTGATCTGTTTTCACGCTCAATCTGTAATCTTCTCTTTCAAATTTAACAAAAAAAATCAAGTCCATATATGGAAGGTTTAAGTATCTAGCGTGTGTGTGTGTGTGTGTGTGTGTGTGTGTGTGTGTGTGTGTGTGTGTGTGTGTGCACATGTGTATTATGTTTATATTACATTGTGGGGACCAAATGTTCCCCACATTGTAATAACAACCTTCCTTTTGACAATGAGAAGACCATTTTCAGGTAGCCTTAAAGGTATGTGCATGCAGTCAAAATAATTAAAATGCCAAAAGTCAAGTTTTTTGTTTGGTTACTTGATTAGAGTTTTCCTCATAGAAATTAATGGAGAGTCCCCATAGATATAATTACATATAATAATATAATTGTATGTGTACATCCAGAACACCAGCATGGCACCAATGCGCCAGTTTGACGTTGGACAAGCGTTAAGTTCAGTGATGGTCCACCTGTATCTTATTGCTAGTCATAGCAAGGTGCAGCTCATTTTACAGCCCAGTGTGCTCAGTCTGCTCACAGCATGTCAGACAGACTGGTTCTGCATTCTCCGACGTCTACCAGGTCTCCTTAATAATATGATGTCAGAAGCATTACCGTGGATCAAGTCTAAAACACTAATCTATAAGGATATTTAACATATCCGGTAGCACAGACAGATATAAAAAGTAAAGTCTATATTTGCCAAGGTAATCAATTAATCTGTCAATTATGGCGGAGTGCTTTGTTAGCACAAAATTTCAGCCACTGAGAGGCTGGGTGCAGCATGCTCCTGTTCGCAGAGTCCTGTGTGAGAAGGATCAGTATAAAATGTACGGGAAACGATCGGAATCTTGCAGTTCATACCAACGGAGCAGTTCGTTCTCTGGCCACACAGCCGTCCCGTGTTGACTTTGTCAGCACGCCGCCCTGCTTACCAGTGACCTTCAGGGACAGAAAGTGAGCAGAACACTGTCATCAGCTACACCATGTCGGCGTCCGCGGTGGCACCATTTTGGCTGAACTGCAAGCAGATTAATGAAAATGATTCAAAGCTGTGCTGCTCTGGTGAGGGAGAGGGACAGAGTCTTCCAGAGGCTGACACTGTTCATCTAAGAGACATCGACTGCTCGATAGTGAATGTGGCAGCACCTAATGGTAGGATGGTGTTGGCACCGGAACCGTAGTCCCCAGGCATTTGGATACAAACTCTCTTTACCGGGGTGAATAATTTATCGATTTACTGAGTCATTTCCAAGAAGCAGCTACTTTTTACCTGCAGAACCAGAATGATGCTACGTTCCATTTCTATGCTATGACTTTAATTAAAAACTGACTACTGAGGCACAATAAACACCCAGACTGCCTGCTTCCCCTTGAACAAGATTGCCCATTACTGTCTTGTACTTTTCTAGACAATTCTGTCAAACCCTTGAGAGAAAATTATAGTGCATATAAGCAAATAATAATAATAATAACAACAGCAACCATAATTATAGTAATGGTAATAAGCCAAAATCCAAGGCAGAAGACAGCACGTTCTAGAGATATGGTCGCCATTCACTTGACTGCACGTAACAATAATAGGAATATATTCTGATTGGAGTGGAACACGCATAAATTTGCAGTCTAATGCTATTTCCTGAATAACTTACACAGGTAAACTGTAATCTGTTCATGGCGGGAGTGGCTTTGAAGGCCGTCCACGTGGTCTGCATACCATTTCTATGTCGATCTCCGCATCTGTGCGGCAGCGTTAAACACGGCTGAACTCGAGGTCCCACTGTTGTGATTACTTCATAACGACGTTAATGTCCATGTTCATCAAAGTGCTACAAGCCTCAGCGATCGCAGAATAATAATTACATTTACCTGTTAATTAACCTTCGCCACAACATGTCATTTCATCCAATAATTTATACTTAAGCCAGGCAAGTTATGCGTATAGCTGAATAATATGTATACGAAATAACTAATTCAATAAAGTGTTTATGAGAAGTGGACACAATGACCAATATGCAGTCTAACCAGGAGAATTTTAAATGGCACTCAGACAAAACGGGCGTACATAAAATTATAACGGCATTATGATTGCACAATTATAAAGTATAATTGATTGACTTTAATATACACTAGTGTTCACAGGGAATTATAGAATTTCTATCCTACTCCTTTGACTTTCAAATTTAAAATTATGGCTGACAATTAAGACTGATAACAAAAGCATAAATGTGTGGCTGTATTTATTTTTAATGTGATTTGTGATTTCTTGCGTCCATGACGTTCTAATGCATCAAAAGCGGTTGTGAATGTTTTTGTCATTGTAATTACAATATACAATAATTGTTGTTTTTGTTGCTGATCTCTTGAATACAGTTTTCGAAGAAATGCAGTAGAAAAACATAAAACTTGTATGTTAGTTGAATAATTACATTTTACAATGGTCTGTGATGGCCTTAGTTGTATAAACTGTATAAAATAGCCACAAGCGCAGCGTATACTATTACACAAGAATTGACAATTATGAGAATTGAATACATTCACAACAAACCTTGAAAATCCTGAACCTTAACGAAAAGTCTAAAACAGTATTGCTCTGAACAGAACTGACGGATCAAACAAACTGGAATTCAACATGTCTTTAAATCTGTCAGAAGTAGCTGTTACCCTGACGCCAGTTTTGTGGGAAAAAAAATAAAAAATTAAAAGATATTTCCAAACTGAAAATGTATGTGTTTGTGTGTGGTCCTGGTATACATTACATTGTGGGGACCAAATTGTATCCACAATGTGATAAAGGAGTTTGGCAGTTTTTTCGGAGGTAATTCAATTTCACAAAAATCTGCGCCTGCAATCAAAAAGCTAAAAATGTCAAAGGTATTTTGTTTGATTACTTATGGCTAAGGTTAGGGCTGGTTATGGTCGTCATGGGATTAGAGTTTTTCCCATATAAATGAATGGAAAGTCCCCACAAAGATATAATTACAAACTTCTGTACAACTGTGTGTGTGTGTGTGTGTGTGTGTGTGTGTGTGTGTGTGTGTGTGTGTGTGTGTGTGTGTGTGTGTGTGTG
>JAABNY020000119.1:21547620-21574737 GCA_015164015.2 Brevimyrus niger
ATAATAATAATAATAATAATAATAATAATAATTATTATTATTATTATTATTATTATTATTATTATTATTATTATTATGATCGGCCCATATTACATAGGCCTATATGGTTGTCGCTTGTTAGCTTTCAGTTATTAAATGTTACTTTAAAGGAAGTAGCACTGGATATGTAACAGAACGCTATCAGGTCAACATTTACGTCCTCCGCTAATAAAATGAAAATGTCAAAACCAGCTTCAGCAACCTAACGATTTATACGCATTTTTCTTTCTAAAACAAAGCTAGCGAGCGCCATGAGACAAAAGTAAATTCCTCGCTATTATGGGCTACTTTATCTTGCGAATCCATTCTAATGACTGTCAATTGCTGTTTTCAATACACATGAACATTACTTCGCATTGTTGTTCTTAACAGCAGTGTTATCTCGAGTGGCACTCTCCCGCTCATTGAGACGTCTGAGCACTGGAAAGTAAACGGCGGGATAGGGATTAGTTCACCCAGTTCTTTGCATGTTAATGACGTTTTATCTTAACTCCAATTACGGGAAAGGGAGGACAGGTGAATAGAAATGGTTTTGGTTACCTCGGTGAGTCATTTACAGTGGAAGCTGCTAAACTTCGAAATATTTTTTCGAGGACTGGTGACTTAAGAGAATAATCAACATTAACAATGAGTCGATATAATTATACCGAATTATGCTCACAGACAGGCCTATAATTTGAATTGTTTTTAATAAACTGTTCCTTTTTTTGGACAAAAAATTAAGCACAGAAGTACTTTTCAGGTGTTTTATAATTTATAAAAACTGGAATTGGCGAGTGATATATAGTATGTTCTCTTTGTTCCATAAGGAGAATAATAAAAACGCCGTGATGTTAATGCAGACTGAAGAAGATCCATGAGGACTCATGACTCTGCATGTATCGAGACTGGCTTACATTTTCAGGGTCCAAGTTTAACGTTTTCAATGTTGTTATAGTTAAATTAGCGATAGGCTCTATACTATTCCGGTTTGAGCTACCGATTTACTTTTAATAAAATAATGTATGACTCGATAATCCTTAAAAATTCTCCCGTAGTCGTGAAAAACAGTATTAAAAATAGTACCTAGTGCATTTCGGACCATGCATAAAAGTAGAATCCCTCATGAGTATGGTGGTTAATTTTACATGCATTCATTAAAGGTGTACGGTTTGCACAATCAAAGCACAATCATCCAGACTTAAATTTTTGAAGTTTTTCTGAACTGGCAATCATTTTCTTGCTAACGACGGAGTGACTCTTGCCACCGCAATACGTTGTTCGAAAGCTTTCCCAGCACCTGCTGTCGAGTCCACAATAATTCTGGCAGAATTACCGGTTAGCGCATGATGTTTCTTTGTTTTATTAAATTTCGAGTTGTCATCGTCCGTCCAAGTAGAGCCACTGTCAGCTTGTGAGGGCACGCCTGCAGCATCCTCTGCTGGCTCGGTCGCCCGCCAAGCTTCTCCTCGTCCTCCGATAAAGCGAAAGGCAGAGCATGCAGCCATCTCAGCTGTGCAGCTCCCTAATTATACTGCGAGCCATTCCCCTCTAATCACCAGCATTGTCGATAGAAAACCGGAGGACGCCAGAAGAAATTGTGTGCTTCAGGAAAATCACGCAGACAAGTGTTTAACGTGGATTAAATGATATTATCACAACGACCAATGTTCACCCACTCAAACATGAGCGCCTCAGACAAAGCCTGACATTTTCGAATTAGTTATATTTTAGGAAAAGCTAGTTTCAAAGGCAAGATGTTCCGCCGCTTATCGTCGTGTCACAACTGTCCGATTCTGCGTTTGTTTAATTCGCCTGTTTCTGAGATTCTCCGCCACCGGACTTTTCGCCAGTGTGTTGCCGATTTTATTACCGTGTGCACGAGGCATTCAAAACATTTAATTGCTTTGAAATTCCCAGGTTCAAATTACCGGAATAAACTTCCGTTTGCCATTCCCAGACATGAATAATATTTCTGCATATTCTGCTTGTTAATTCGACGCAGTCCTTTTACTGTTTTGGGCATTAACTTTAAAAAAGAAGGCCGGCTAAGTTTTAAATAATAAAGCGATTCCACGGCTACTGAACACATTTAATCTAAACACTGAACTACTATAAAATGTAAATACCTGTCTACCAAATCTGTAATTTTCGGAATAAAATTTCAATATTCTGCTTTGTTTGTTGCTTTATTTTTATTTTGAAAACAAATAAGAGGGGCATGTGTTACAATTCAGTCACAAATTGTACTTTCCATTGTCTTTTGCATAGTTTTGCATAATAAATTAATTATACAAAATCAAAACTCAGCCTATTTATCTTAGTTCCACCTGCAAAAGACGGGCGTCCCGTCCAGGGTGCGCCCCAGCCCTGTAATGCCTGGTCTACGCTCCAAACCCCGCAACCCTTAAGGGGATAATCGGTTAGAAGATAAATTGATAGAAATATATCTGCATCTGAAACTGAAATTGTTTAAGATATAGCTTTTTTCAATTTTAAAACGCTGACGTGGTTGATTAATTTTATGTTACTTTAAATTGACGAATATCTAATTGCTCAATGATGGAAATGATCTCCGCTATACGATAAACGATAATAAACAGCAAAAACACGCGCATTCCCTCTGTGTGATGTGTTGGATGTGACGTCCAGTTAAAATTCCTAAGTTCGAAAGACATTAATCCGGATGTGAGGTTTACGTGAGAGTGAGAGGGGGGTACTAGGGTCAGCAGTCTATAGAGGAATCCACTTTAAATAATTATAAAATCCGCCCGTATTTGAGACAGCTAGATCTCTCTGAACACACTTAGCAGGTCTTGCATCTTTTAAAATCGCATCGGATAAATTAAATATTTACCAGTCCTGGGCGGTTGACTGCCTTCCAATTTTAAAAGAACATGCTGATGTAATCAGCTGTATCTGTAAACGTATAGACAGCGAGGAGTGCATTTCTGCGTCGGTCGCAGTATAAATTTATCATGACCCTTTCCCGGCACTTTCCGCGTCGGCTACTTCCGGAATTTCTTCGACAGCTTCTTTGCACAGCTAGACGAGGCTCCAGAAATAAGCAGTCAGCGAGAGAGGCTTGATCGGGACCAGCGCATTTTCAGTTATAATAACACAGATATTTGTTAGGTTTTGGTATATAAAAGTTTAAAATAGATTGCAGGACCCTGCAGTTTTTGTTTATATTATTAGTTATATATTTTGTAGTAAATCACTCGCAATAACAATATGAGGACAATGATCATTATAATTAATATTAACAACAATTTACAATAATTCCTGATATTACTATAATTAGTTGTTTTTTGAATGTATTTGTTGCATTTTTATTTGCTATAATATAATGGGAACAAATATATTCGCTACTACCACCCTCGAGATCCCGTTTATATAAATAAAATTATTATTGTTGTTAACAAACAAATGACATTTAATCAACATACACCAAATAAACACAAATGAACTAAACAAAATTAAAGTTTGAATTAACTACTTATTTTGGCAACATAATATCATAGAAAATAGTTATTCATGTGTTATTGATAGTTCAAATATTTAAATATTAATACAGTTCAACTGTTGCTAAATATTTCTCAGACGCGTTTATATTCCTCAGGATATAATAATAAAAAAAAAACAACCTTCACATTGTTTTTAAATTTTATTAAATAAAAGTGCGATACATATGAACCTGCAGCACACAATATTGCAGGATTCAAACACTGTTACAAACTTAAACATTATATAAATTAATTAAAGTGTGAAAATGTCAACAAAATGGGCCGACAAACACTGGATGCATTATATTACAAATATATTTTAGTTATATCCTGCTGTTTTATCTGTTTATTTACAGGTGAAATAACTGGCTGATTTCATCATTAATGTTCACCGCGTTCCTGTTTAAAAGGAGCTCTTTATTTTATCGTTTTATTCATGTATCATTATAAATGTGGTTTATTGATTTCTGACGGATCGGTAGAAATATTAGTTAAAAATGCAAAATATTAGAAGCATACATAAGCAACTTGGATTAAGAAGAAGCCCATGAGACGTTAACAGAAATAGTAAATATTTAAAAAACGAAAAGGGGCTTAAGTAAACCGTTACCTCTCGTCATTTAGAATTACAAAGCCGAAACGGTGATGAGGGACGCAGAGGGGACAGTGGTGGGTTTTATACAAAATGTATTTTACACATAAATATTCACAGCAATATAATTTCTATTTAGTACAACTCACGCTGGTATTTACAAGAAAGTACCCTCATCTTAATGTGGAAATGTTGTGGCTTTTCTGTCGTGAAAAAAATAGTCTCCATTCCTCCGAAACGGGCCGTACATCCCTCATCGCTTGAATCAAACTTCATTTCACACTGTTAATGAAGATAGGCCACTGATTTAAGACAGGTTCAGTGCTTCATGTCACTGTAAAACGGTATTTCTTCTTTTGTTTCTAAGAACTTTCGTTTTCTGATGTGTGGACGTGAAGAGACGAGTTCGGTTTATGCTTTTTCAAGAGCTGAGTGATTTTCTCATCGTCCGAGTTCGGATCTAAAGGCTTGTTGTATTCATCGTCGTCGTCTTCATTCTCCGAGGTCCCCTTTAGACGCTCCGTCTCCGAGTCCTGTTTTTTCTTTGCCGATGCCATCTCTGCCGCGTGCCTTTTCCTCCACTTTGTCCTTCTATTTTGAAACCAAACCTGGGATGGAATTGAAGCGTTTTAAAATAAAATCTAACGTCAAGAACTTCCTGTCAGAAGTCAGTTAGCTACAAATGAATTTGTATAATTTTGGCTTTTTAAAATAAAATAAATAATAATAATAATAAGATTAACGATTAGTCTGATTTTAAAAACATAAATATAATTACAAATGTATGAAAATTTGAGGGGGAAACAGTGCATTTCAATATTTAATTATAGTGAATAAAATAAAAGTTTTTGTGAGATTTATAAGTTGTTCAACAGTCATAACATTTTACTGGTAAATTTTTCTGTGCATAACGAATCGCAGAAATTAGTGTGCTATACTGCTAAAAAGTTTGGCCTATAGAAACATATAGACTTACTACACTAAAACTATTATTATAAAATTTACATAACGATTTTCTTTTAAAAATAGAGGACTGATCCTTACAGATTCTGTAAAGATACTTCGTGATCAGCAGCAACAATCATGTTTTAAATCTAAAGTTAAATGACACAGCAAACTAATGACGCTACAATAATACTGGAGCTGAATGCACTTTTCATGACCTACCCTCTTTAAACACAATTGGTTAAATTTTGTATGATTTAAGATTAACTGTACAACTGTGAAATATATAGCAAAATTATTTTTCATTCAGCTCTTACAGCCGTTACTGTGTAAACAATGAAATTTACAACTGGACTGAAATATATTATTTATAACACATTATTTGAACTATGAGTTAATATGAAGCGATTTTCTCCGATTTAAACGGTTCAAAAAGGGACCGCTTCAGGATAGGCTACTTTCCAAAAAAACCAAAACTCCCAAAATCTCTATAATATTGCTAGTGAAATTAAGGGGGGGGTTCCTTTTAATCTCAGCAATGCGTGATCCGTACTTCCTTATCTAAAGTTTGATACTATCCTCTCACCTTCACTTGGCTCTCCGTCATCCCCAGTGAGTAGGCCAGTCGGGCCCTTTCCGGTCCCGCTAAATACTTCGTTTGTTCAAAAGTCTTTTCCAGGGCAAAGATCTGTTGTCCAGAAAATGTGGGTCTCGTGTGCTTCCTCTTTCCGTCCTTGTCAAGCAATACCGAACTCTGATCTGAAAAGATAACAACTTATGTTAACCAGGGTAATTTTCGATGTTTTATTAACAAGCTAACCACATAAATTACCCGATAACTTTTAGCTGCCTTCAGTATTTAGCATGGCAGGTTTTACGCATCTCTGTTGGATATATGTTAATTAATCGTTTTTTTCTTCGGCAACAACCTTAATTAAAATGCAAGTCTCGTTCATTTGAAGATTGCCGTGCTTACGTTTGCAATTATACTTACAAATTTCTGAAATAAAGATCACAAAAACTCAAAAATGTAATGCCACATACTTATATTCACATAAAAGCAACGTCTGTATCGGGAAACTGGTGTAATTATTTAAACCCGTAGCGGTGTAGATGTTAGATATTACAGTCAGCAATGCCATGACCACGAAATATCTTAAACTGAAAACTTACGCGGTGAACAAGCAAATCTGGCGTCTCTCCAGTGCGGGCTCTGCATGACCCCAGGCCAAAATATAGGGGTCCTGCCGGGGAGATCTGTCAGTGGTTTGGGGTAGCGAGCCACTGCCACGGCCGCCGCGGCGCTAGGGCTGAAATAGAGCCCGTGGGGAGGCGGGGGGCTCAGGCTACTGAAGCGGGGCAGTCCTGACAAGATTCCAGCGGAAGAGGAGGCTGCCACGGCCGCCGCCGCCCCCGCGGAGACCACCGAGGGACGGCTGAGGATGTCGTTTATTCCGTGTGGGGTAGCGACCGCGCACTGCTGCGGTGATAGGAGAGAGGACAGCCCGGCTGACGATTTTATCCCCGGGGAAGAGACAGGGATTCCGCCGGGGTTGGGGGAGGTGGCCGAAGGTGAAGTAGACGAGGCGGGTCCGGTGGAGGATAAGGGATAAGCCGGGTACAGGGGAGTCTTCATTTCGGTCATGCTGTGCAGAGCGGCTAACGGCGGCGTGCTAAGCAGAAAGGCGCTCTGACGAGACCCGTCCATCTGCCCCACCGCTAACATAACCAAAAATAATGATAAACAATATAATTCAGTACCAGTTGTCCTCACTACTTCCACGGGAGTATTTATTAAAATAATACTTCTCGATTAAAATAAAGAACAGCTAAGTTAGAAATCTGTCTAAACGCCTAACGGTTTATGTCAATATGATGAACTTGAAAAAAGATTTTCTCATAATACATTCGTCTTAAGGTGCAAGCAATTTTGCTCTAGGATCCAAATTTCTTAGGACTTGAGTTTTGTACCCATCCCTAGAGGAAAAGGAATCCAGTGTCTTTCCTTCTTCAGTCTTGCATATCTTGAAGAGAGGGCATTCTAGAGGAATGGATCTCCAAGCGCCTTTCCCCGGCTCTAATGTCTGCTTCAACTCTATCGGTGGCAACTTTATTTTTTAATGCTCAGAAATCTATAAATAAAGAGGCGCCCTTTCTCGGCGGCGCGCGCGAAGCTCTCGGAGATAATAAAACATTTTCGTCACTTTCTTACTGTCTTTTGCAGCAAAAGTGAAAACTTTGAGAATGTCACTTAGACGGAGGAGGCGGCGTTTCTGTCGCCATTGGGCAAGCGCTGCGGTGACGCGTCCCCCGTGTCAGCCGCAAGCCCCCACTTCGTGTACCGGCTTCTTATTGGCCCCTCATACCAGCGCTTTCATTTGCACATTAAAAGAGTTGCCATTCGATCGGCTATTACATACAAAAGTACTAAATCAATCTAGTCAATTTGAGATCTATTTTTTTCCCAGATAAAGGGCCATCTGCATGCGTTTGTTACGCGAAAAAGATGGTCCAGAGTGCCCCATTCCTTTGGCTATATTAATTCAAAAGCGATTGGAAAGCCTAGTAGTTCGAGATAGGTCATGAACTCATTGTCCATTGAAAGAGCGCAAATAATTATGATACAGCCATTAGCCTATACGCATATGGAAAAATGCGACAGCCTACGTTTCCTTTGGTTTGCGCATCGCGCTCACTATGAACTCACTCGATTTTCAGGTTTAGCCTCGTCTTGTGCAGCCACGCATGTGCTTTCTGAGACTTTGCAAACGTATGAAAATGTAGAGTTACAATGTTAGTGAAAGTAAGTACTATTAAACACTAATCTAAATAAAGAAATTGATTGTCACCGTCCCATTGTCCCGGGTCAAGATTTCGCTCTTTTTTAATGGTCATTTTCTTATTGTGGCCAACTAAAACGGTTATTATTATTGTTGTTGTTTTCTTTTTCTTTTTTTTTATCATAGCAATAAAATTGTTCTTATTGTCGCCACAAGGTTCGAAATATCGGGTTTGTATTGTCGTAGTATTTGACTGATTATTTTGTTCCGTTTCCACTGGAAGATCTGGCGTTAAATCATGTTTGGACAAGTTCCTCCGTTCCTTTCTATATTCCCCCAGTACGATGATCAGATACACGTATATTTGACACTCCATCATCTTGTGTAGGTGACAATATAAACGCAGTAATTCAAGTACTGTGTACATATTCTTTGGAAAAGATCGATATCGATGAGACAAATTACACTGCTATATTTCTACTTTATATTTTTTACACCTATTTATTGCTAGTTTTTACATAAAAGATTTTTACTAAATACAACAATCTTGCGTCATTACCGTTAACCATGTATTCATTTATTCAACGGGTACAAGAAAAAAATATGATTTTTATAGATGATTCATTATTTTATGCGTTGTCTTGTTTCCTCGCTTCTGCACTGCTGTTTTTCCCTTTTAACTTACTATTCCCATGGTTCAACAGTACATTGACAGCTAGCATCAGTAAGAAGACCACGATCATAGGAAACAATTTCGCGCTGATTCATCATCGACACTTGCGGAACTTGGTGATGGGGCTCCGCACTCTGCCGTCTGGGGCAACGACATGCTGACTTCTGTGCATGGAATAGGATGATATAACACAACGGGCGACTAAGTTTGACATGGTACATAAAATGAAACTTCTGACAACTTTTTCATTCAGTTTTTGTGTGACGTTATGTGATTGTGAGCAGAAAAATATTTTGGAAGCCTAAAATAAATTCGCATGTACGTGTATATCTCAGTCTTGAATTAAGGCTATATCATCGGACGACCGCAGTTTATCGGTGTACAAATACTGATTAATACAAATTATTTTCAAATAAGAAAGGCATGTATGAAAACATTAATACATTTTATTAGGGCAGCAGTTTAGAGGAGGCTATAATTAAGTCGCAACACCGTAACTTGCACTGTTTCTCTGACAGTTTGAAGCATTATTGCCTGTAGTCAATTATTCGTGTGCTTCGTGCGGCACCTAGTGGACAAATGACATAAAAGGCATTCTGAAGGTTCGCGGCAGCAATTTATAGTTATCCAAGTGTATTGGATGAACTGGAATTAAGCCGTTGTTAGTTTGTTTGTCCGGACTGAACTGTTTAACGCAAACATGTCTTTTCCAAGGGCAAGCTTGCCCCCTCTTCTTGGTAACCTACAATCTGCTGATCGGGGGGGGGGGGGTGTCCCCTCAACTAGTTTTGCTTGAGGAGAAGTTCTAAGTCTTTAGAGTCATGGTGCCCCCTGTCTTGCTGTGAGACATGGACACTATCCAGTGAGCTGACATGAAGACTGGACATTCGGTACTGTGTCTCTTCAGAGAATGCTGGGGTTCTGCTGGTTTTACTTTGCATTGAATGAGCAGTTGCTAGAGGAGTCCCGAATGAGGCACATTACCTGCATTGAGAGAGAGCGTCAGTTACGGCGCTACGACCATGTGGCTCTTTTCCCTGAGGGTGACTCAGTTCACAGGATCCTCATTGCTGAGGACCCAAGCGACCAGACCAAGCTGAGGGGACACCCTCGTAACACCGGGCCGCTGCAGATGGACGGCCATTTCTGGAGAGTGGGACTGAACCATGTATCTGCCTGGGGGGAGTCGCCGGCCAGGATCCTGAGGAGTTTTGCTTTGTGGTGGGGGCGGCAACGCACTGCATCAGCGCATGCTCCCCAAGCTGACCTGAGACACTTGATCAATTTTAGGTGAACAAAAAGGGCCATGCCCCACGTGTATGCTGGTCATCACATCTGATACCAGAATCTTGGGGGGGGGGGTGGTTCTCTTGCATAGAGACAGGTTAAATGGTAGCTGTGATGGACACTTTAATAAATCTGAGCAGAAAATTTAAAGAAATCGTTCCCATCAGGTCTTGGGATGTAAAAAAGAAAATGGTCAGTTAGGTAGCAGTTCCAGCCCTGGAATGAGAACGATTGTAAATCAGAGGAACTTATTTCACTTCAGCTCCATGTAATTCCTCCATCTTTCTGTTGAATAAGGCGAAATGTTCAGGAAATTGGTGAGGACAAGTTTGTCTGGAGTCCTTCAACGGGACTGAGCCGGTCACCTGGACTGCCTTCCATGAGGATTTCGGTCATGGGCTTTGCCGATTTTAGCCAGCAGCACTCAGAGGGCATTTAGCAGATACTTCAGGACGTTGGACCTCAGCACCAGTACCAGACCCAACAATTTACTGGAACCAAGACTGCTGCTAAATTTCCGAAACTTCATGGGGAAGTGGAGGATCCTGAGAGAAACAGGACGTGCGTGAGGCCACTTCACACCATGGCAGGACTGGACCCTGGAACCTTCTCACACCAATCTAATTAAAACCAGGAAAAATTCGAGCAACCCATTTCAACTTAAGCCACTTTGCCAATTTCCACCAGTATAAAGTTGACTGTGCCACAGTATTAAATTAGGTTTCTTGTTGGATGCTTGTTTTCTTGTTTTATTAGACTGTTCCACATATCACTATGAACATCTGGTCTAAGACAACAGAACTTCATGATCACCTCTCATAATTCCAGAAGGAAGCCTTGAATCTTTTAGCACTGGCTTAACTCCATTTAGTCAACCCACATTACAGATGAGGGGACTTGAAGCAACATCCAGCCAGCCTCCCTAGAAGGAGCTACCCAAACACACAGATCCCAACTCCCACAAGATGCAGAGCTAGCCCTGAACCTGCTACTCCAGACCCAAACACAACAGGATACCACAAGGTAGAAGTGAAATTCACTTTTATTTTATATACACTTATTCCCGTGCCATCAGCTTCTGCTTCTTCAGCTTCTTCTGAGAAACCTGCAGACCAAAGACAAGATGGTGATAGCAGTTCAACCAATCAGACAAAAAAAAAAAAAAAAAACAGGTGCTTCCACACACTGCTGGAGTAGGCCAGGCAGAAGTTTTAGAATGAAGTTTTTGGTTGCTCAGATTCAAGTTTTGTTTTCACAGTTAATTCCAAAGGTGTCCTAAGATGGTCATCACTGCAACCCATAACTCTCGCCAAAGTTTAATTTCCCAAACCAGGAGAAGAAAGTGTCCTTGGACAAACAAACACACAAGCTCAGCACCTGCTGAACCTGACTGCCTGCCTCTACGAGCACTTATTGAATCTGACCAATCCTGGGTGGTATTCCACAAAGCATGACTTTGCTCCCAGTACCCCCCCCTGGTCCAGTCCACACTACCAAACATGGCGTGTGCAAATAGAGGCTCACCTTTTTCTTCTGAGCAATCTCCTCCTCAGGCTTCGGAACAATCTGCTCCTTCTCAGTGAGGATCATCTCGATATGACAGGGGGAACTCATGTAGGGGTTGATACGGCCATGAGCGCGGTAGGTTCGCCTGCGCATCTTGGGGGCCTTGTTGACCTGGATGTGCTCGATGACCAGGGAGTCCACATCTAGCCCCTGGGGTGACGAATCAGGAGTTATATGCTCAGTCACAGAATACTTAAGCTTCATAGCATCCTACTGCCCCCCTACAGAGATGGCTCAGAAGGTATGATTCTTTTCACAGATGATCCAAAGGTGTCCTAAGTAGGTCATCATTGCTATCCTGGGTGGCAGCGACTCATGTTACAAAAAGAACTCCAGAAACCCTCACCTTGAGCTCGGCATTGCTCTCCGCATTCTTCAACATATGCAGGAGAAATTCAGCACTTTTCTTGGGCCAGCGACCTTGTGTCCAGTCCCACTGCTTGGCCTGGGGAGGGGGACAAAGCGGAGGCATCTTAATCTGTTCATCTTGGTGACTGATGAAACCACTACTGTTGGCCTGTCTTCTCGGTTGCTCAGGTATTAAAACTATTTTCATGGTATATTCCAAAGGTGTCCTAAGATGGTCATCATTGCAACCCTGAAGTCACCCAGAAGCTGAATTGCCTTATCCACACATATGGTACAAGACTTACTGAAGCAAGAGCTGTCACAATACTCACACAAGACCTGATTGACTAAAACCAAAGAGAGCATTCGCTCGCAGCTCTGGGAACAGGCAAAAGGCTCACCTGGGCACACCTGCCGACACCCCCATTGTAGCGACGGAAAGGAACACACTGGTGTTTAATCATCACGTCTTTCAAGAACTTGGTGGCTTTGCGGATGTGCATGCCTTTGATGGCCTGGGCGGTCTCACGGGTGTTCTGTGGACGAAGTACAGGCTCAGAAAACTTTGGCGAGACATCAGCTCATGTTCAGGGGCACTACTCAACATTAACAACTAGCCAATGGGTGTATTTGACATTACTTATTACAGGGGAAAATGTGTGGAAACATGCACAGACCTTAAGATAAAAAAAAGCAAAATTGTCACACATTAATGCCTGCCTGTTCCACATCTCCTACAGCGATGGCTCAGAATACATAGATTATTTTCACGGCTGATCCAAAGGTGTCCTAAGAAAGTCATCATTGCAATCGCTGGGCCCGGAGACACTACAGACTACAATAAAGGTAATCTGAATTACAGGATGCTTGCATGCATTTCCACAAAGATGAATGCAGCTTCATATTAGGAACAGTTGTGGTTGATACTACTTCCTAATCAAGCAAATTATGCATAATGGAAGTACCTTGAAGTGAACCCGGAGATTGGACCCCCTGGCCTTGCATGCTGCGAGACAAGACAAGGTATCAAAAAGGACACGTTAAAGGCCATCTTTCACCGTAAAGCGTTACAGAAAATGAAACTCCTTTACCGGCGTGTCGACAGCCGATACTCACACTTAGTCGGGTTCTCGGGGTCGAGCGAGTAGCGGACCATCGTGGTGCCTAAAACCAGACAACAGAAATCGGTGAAAATTACAGAATGGCTTTAAAAACGTATTAAAAGATCACGGAAAGTCCACAACAAATAAGACTGATCTCATGTCATTTTAGAGCAGGCTATGAGCTGCCATTTTGTTAGAGCCGGGCGTTTAAAGTCTCATGAACTCAACACGATCCAGGCACGTCCGGCTCTATTTCACCTAAACGCTAAACAAAAATTAATAAAGGCTCCAAAACACAAAAACGACATCTCTAATCATGGGCTGACATGTACGCCCCCTCCAATGAAACAAGTCGTGGCAAAACAGCGGTAGTCATATGTTTACCGTAAAACAATACTATCAATTCAATTCTTGCATTACACATACACAAATACAAAAAAACGCTGTCCCTATATGTTCCGTTTAAACATCATGATGAACAAGAATCCTACAAAACGAGATGCACGAGATATTTTATGGATATCATACACAAGCTTCTATCAGAAATTGGGAACCATTACTTACTTTTCTGGCCGCGGAAAGGAAGAGGAAGACTGATGCATTCTGGGAGAAAACATTGTGCCTGGATTACCGCGATACTTCCAGCGAGATTTTGTGCTATTCATTTTCTATTGGCCCAGCGTGCAGTGTGTAGTGTGGACCGGCGGTACACCACGGTTTAATGAAAAGTATGTTTTTTTTTTTTTGTTTTTTTTTTTAATGAGGCTTCGAGTGTCGTTTAAGTGATAGATTATATTGAATATTGCTTAAATCTAGGTAATGTAATGGATATTCGTTTAACGTGTGCTGATAGTCAAGTAATTTTTTGACGATGGCTTATGATTACAGTGATGAACACTGAACATTAACACTAACAATTCAAATAACATTAACATTTCAATTTTTAATTTTGCGATGTTCGAGAAGGTGACACGACTGAGTTTGAATCTGGAACAGCCTCGTCTAATCAGTTAGAAAGTGGTTTCCCTCTACATCAGTGTTTTCCAACCCAGTCCTCGGGGAACCGCGGTTTTTGCTTCCTCTCAGCCAATCAATAACACCGAATCCCTGGTACAGGTGCGCTGGGAGCTGAGAGGAAGCAAAAACGTGGACTGTCCGGGGGTTCCCCGAGGACTGGGTTGGGAAACACTGCTCTAGATATTCTGGTACATTATCACAATTCGATTACCCTATGCTAGCAAATAGCGCGTAAGTAAGGTGTAGGAGTGTTTTTCTTCCTCGTGTCTCTATTTGGATTAGAAGATGCATGAGCATATTTCAAAATATATCACGCTAGGGGGTGCTGTCGCACCACAAAACAGTTACTGCTTTTGTCTCATCTTGGTCTTCACCTTGGGACTGTAACCTCCGACCATGTGGAAGAAACTGAAACTCATTGTGCAAAGGGTGGAAGTTATCTCTTGAAACTGAGCTAACATTAAACAGCTAAAGCAAATAACTAGCTCAATTTTAGCCTTCACACAAATTAACGTTTCAGTTATAGTACAACAGTATTTTATTTGTTTGTTTACTATTTTATTTCATTTCATTGTATTTTCACTGTTTATTGTGTTATATTTTTATTGTTATTGTCTTGGGTTGCCTGTGTTGTAAGATGAATGATTCATAAGTGTCTGTTTGATACATGTCTATGGATGAGGACAATTCACTGCAAAGCTAATCTACCATTGGATACAAATAGTCACATGACCTGAGCCGACAGCGCTGTGGTCAACGTGTTTCACAGCATATTTTCCATGAGCTGAACCTTGTTTCTGTTCTGCAGTTTATTCACATAAAAAATGTTTATCGAAATATACAGCCCTATATGGGCATGGGGGTTATGAAATCCAATCAAAACAAGAATTCCAGGACCGTGATTTGCTCATATTTGTCTTTGCTCTGTGTAGCTGTGCTGTGTGGCTTTGATAAGACCTCATTTGTTTAAGTGATGTAAACATTAACTGGTGCCGGAAGAACACCCAGGGAGAGTCACGGCATCAGTGATATGTTTCTTTGCACAATGATCCAAAGTCATCTGGGTATTTCGACAAGCTGGTCTTGGGGAAGAACTTTTAAATGCAGCCTGCATCTAGGTGTTAAATACGGGGGATGAAAACCAGTAGATGTCTCTGCAGGAAACCATATGATCAGATACCAGCTACTGTTCGTAGGATGGAAGCAGGTTTATTGCCATCTGCTGCTTTACGTCTCATATTTCCCATCCTTCGTGGTCACATCTCACGGTCCTGCACCTGTGAAGATTTAATCTGCTCATATAGTCCTTGGTGGAAGACAGTGTGACGCTGCTACCTACCTACCAAACACTACATCAAGTTCGAGATCCTTTATATTGTAAATCAGCATATAGGAATTCTTATTCTATCAAATCAACAAGATGTGACATCCAATAGGACGGAATACATGTATTCTGTTACTTCCCTGAACAATGTGTGAAAGCCACAATGCCGTCTGACTGCATTTTAAGTCTACTAGATGTTAAGAATTTTAGTTTACCGATTTAATTGCAGAATTGTTCCCGGTTGGGGACTGGGACCTCATGGCACGCAAGACATGGGGAAAAAGTTTTTTTTTTTTTTTTTGTAGTTTGTTGCCGTGATGGGAGTTTTGTGGGTACAGTACACTGTGTGCATGAATGTGATTTTAAGCAAAGTCTGTAGTTTGCATTGGTTATCGAACATCCACCAGTTTTGTAACATCACAGGATGAGGGCACCCTTCCAGGAACGCTGTTCTTGCCAGCGGCTGCTGTTGGCCTTCAGCCTGGAGCAGGACGGGACGATGACACAGGGACATGGACAGCCTGCTCTGGGCTTCTGTTTATTTATATTTGGTGCTTGTACACAGTTGTCACACGCAACTCCCCCCACCCCCCGAGGCAAACGGCTCACTGCAGCGACCGCTGGGAGCCTGCCTGACAACCGCATAGTGCATTTGTACAAAAATAAAGATATTATATACAAAAGGGTATTGACTGAGTTCTTACAAGTGTGACGTACATTTATCAGTATGCCTCTCCCATGCCCCTCTATCCCGCCATCTGTGAGACCGAAGCGACACCGATGTTGGAGCCCACTTACAGGCGAGCTGCTGGGGGGGCATCCAAAGGTTCTCAGTGAAGGTTTACATGATGCTAACACAGTATTGCACACCCACTTCGACGGGTTTCAGTCTCTTCCTGTAAGTGTCCCTCAGCTCCTCCTGGGAGTTTCCTCACTGCGGCTGCAGTTCCTCCACCATCCTGTGGCAGTGGGGGTGGCGCCGTTGTGGTTCTAACGGTCCAGATCCTCGGCTTCCTCAGGGACGAAACAGTTGGTCTCCGGAGACTCTCCCGTGGAGAGGTCTGCGGCGAGCCCTGCTTGCATGGAGGAGGGCGAGTCTGTGGCTAGCCTGTCCACATGGGGGGAGAAGCTGGTGTAGCCCGCCAGTCTTATTTTTGCATCATAATCCCAGCTCCGCCTCCCACGGCTGTATTGCTGCTATATCATTGGCCAGACTCTCACCTATGACAAGTCAGGCCCAGCATAGTGCCATATGATTGCTGTTGTACCAGCTCAGTGAGACCAGTAGCAGACGTCCACCTCATCTAGAGGACTCTGACAGACTTGAGTCACGTCAATGCTAACAGGAAGAGAAATCAGGGCTCCCATGAGGCTTTGCAGCACTCCAACAGTTCTAGAGTGTCCAATACTGGGGTCCACTTCCCATTCAGCCGGACAGGCAGTCGTTCCAAGGACCAGCTGGCGTAAGCAGGCTAAAGAGAGCAGGGGACAGAGAGGCAGATGAGAGGACTACAAGAGGTGGGGGTTTGTGCTGAGAAGCTGAATGCAACTTTCTTTTAACATTACTGATATAAACTGTATCAAAAACTGTGAGCTTTGTGTTTGGTAAAAGTTTTATTCGGGTACAGCAGGTTTAAGCGATGAAAAACATGGGAGAGGCCACACTAGGCAACTGCTTACATGTCCACGCAGTCTTTTGGTCCTGGGTGTGATATGATGGAGTGGACAGCAGGGGGTGCTCCAGGGATGCGTCAAAAGGAGACACCCCGTGAGATGGCTAGGGGGGTGGGCTGTGGGCCAGGTGGGGCAGAGGGGAAGGGGGTGCAGTGCCATTGGAGGGGTAGGTGGTGACTTGGGGGGGGGGGGTTTCATTTCAGACAAGGGCTGACCACTGTTGGCGTGGGGGGGTACACCAGAGCCACGTTGACACGCTCTGAGCCATTCTTGGGGCAGATGATCTCAGCTGTCCCCTCTGGTCGGGGTTGGCTCAGGAGCTCACCTGCAAAGGACCAGAGAAAGAAAAAAAAAGAGGGGCATCACCACCAGACCTCACGGCATATGGTACGCTGGGCCCTATTGGAGGCCGTCTCCACCAGGGCTGCACATTTGTGCCTCTGGGACTGGGGTAATCTGAAAGTCTGCGTTTATCACAAAATGTCACAAACTGCGAATGTACATTTAAAATGACCTTTCACAGTACCATCGACTGATCTGCAAGGGTTAAAAATACCGGAATTCATTGTGTTTTCTTGGCTCCAGCACTGGAACTGGCTTTCAACTGCCTTGACCGTTTCCCCCGAGGTCTGTGAGAGCAGTGGAGATCCTTGCTCTCGTTACGTTTAAGTGTTTGGCCACTAGGGGGCAGACACAGATCATTATCACAGCAGGTCACTGAGCTGCAAAACAGGATGTTTTTCCCTCAGATATGAGTCTCCTGCGGGCTGCGTTTTATTGCCCCAGATGCTTTTTCGACCCAGGCGTATGGGCCTGACTCAGACACGGGTGCGATTCTAGGCGCTCGGTAAGCGAGGAGATCTATTCTGGGCTGTTGTGAAGCACCAGGACCCTCCAGTGCAATGTCACACGCTCACGGCCTCACGACAGGGATGAAACGGATCATCTGTAAGGGAGGAATGGGCCTCTCTCTGCAGGGCTGCTCCCGCACGTGCCAGAGGGGGCATCCCCGGTTCATTCGTGACAGGAGAACGCAGACACCTACTGGATGTTAATAGGGCCAAATTCCCTGAAATGGTGAAGCACAGGTGGAGCGTTTAGCTTCCTGTACGTACTGCTCACTACTGCTCGTGTTTCATGGTGGTGACATTTCACGGCCAAGTCTGGCTTATGAAGCCAACACGCACACTCACACCATCGTGGCGTTTTTGGAGATTCTACTGACATGTAGCCTAGGTGCTTCTCCGACCGAAACCCTCCAAACCTAATCTGGTGCATTATAAATGATCTCAAAACAAGCCCCGCCTTCACTTTGTCCCACCCACATTCTGCTCCGCCTCCAAGGAGCCCTTCCTATACGATAGACGAGCGCAGCTGCTCCTTAAAGTTCATCTCTATATTTGGGATCACAGATGGGAGGGAAATATTTATCCTAAAATAGGATCCAAAGAGGAAGGTGGGATGAAGCTAAGCGATGTATCATGCTGTCCAGGCAATTAGCATAAATCTATAAGCCCTGGCTGACTGCACTAGACCCACTATTTGACGTGTGAATCCCCCGACATATTTCAGATCAGGATCAGCACATTCTTCCAGCAATGACCACATACAGAGCTTTCTGGCAACAAGCCAGGCCAAACCAAGCCCGTACTGAGATTTTATAAAGAGCTGCAGAAGCTTAGGTTTATAGTCTTGCTTGTGTTTCCCAAGAGGAACCAGGAAGCCAAGCCAGGAAACTTGTGAGAAGACAGGAAGGTAAAAAAAAAGACAAAGGGAGTCATACTGTCCACAAGCATTTCCTCATATCATTCAGTGGGAAGCAGGTTAACAACATTGTTGGAGTCCAGGCTCAGCAAAAAAAAAAAAAAAAAGCAGTTTCTGAAAAGCTGTCCTGAGTCCGGCTGAGTGGGTTTATAGGAGAGACAGACACATAACCCAGGCAGCACAAAGGGCAGCAGTTCGTCCCGGATAACAAAAGGACCAGTGTCACAAACACAACACGGACGCGGCTGGGAGACCGCAGGAGGATTCCACGGGAAGGCGGAGCTCCAAACTGCCCGGCCTCACTGTGCCGCATCACTGGGATGCAGTGGCCTAGACCCCAACTCCCAGGGCAGCAGAAGACTGGCTGGGAGGGGCTGACAGTGCAACTGGAAATGTGGAAAGATGTGACACGTCAGATTACCCTTTAACCCAACGTGACCCACATCCCTGAAGGCTTTACCCTTTTTCACAGCTCCAGGGCACTGGGATTCCTGAGACTGCCATTCCGTTAATCACAAGGAAGTCACTGATCTGGTCTTTCAGGATGCTATCTCTGTGTGATCCGGCCCACAGGTTTGCAGCTCACAGGGCCTGAAGACACAGCTGGGTGCAGCCGCTCTAATTCCGTCCTGCCTGCTCCATCGCCTGCTACGGTTTCGCTTTTTCCCCCCCCAGGGGGAAATGAGCAGGGCCTTAAAAGGGAAGGTGGGCCCCCCCCCTCCTCCCGGGGTCCCCCCTCGAGAAACGCTCGGGCGGGGGGTGTGCCGGGTGGTGGAAAACCCCAGCGTTGGGCCCAGGCCCCCCCCCCCCCCCAGCAGGCCCCCTGTGCTCTGCTTCCTCCCCTTTGTGAGGCACAAAGGGAGCCTGGGGGCTTTTTCTCGCGTCCGGCTTGAGGGACAGGAAGACAAAGCCGGCACACTCCTCACGGTGCATAAAACGGCTCTCAGGCTGCCGTTTTGTGGAAGGGCTCTTTAAGACTTCTTTAAGTCTTGTTTCCCTCTTCCATTTGATACAAATTGGGTTCCAGTTAATGAACCTTCAGAGCTTGTTTATGAACAATATGATGTCACTTCCTCTCTTCCCTCCCTACAGGGTAACCACAGCATAACTGGGACTAACATGAATGGCACTCCACAGAGCCTCCTGCGATGCTGACACTATCCATTCAGGTTCCCTCTTACCACTCCCTGGTCTTGACAAATTAAAATGGCATTTCAATTTGTGTAATGCACTTTCACCAGATTTTTATATAAAAGAATAGTGTAGCAATTCCCCAGTAATTAGAGCAAGGAATAATCAGTTGTTTTCTTTACTCTGTCACTCACCAGCTGTCTGTAGGATAGATATGCACATGACTGCAGAAAGGGGTCAGGTGGATTTCATGGTAGGGACACAATCTGACCCCTGACATTTGACCTTGCCCTCACTGGCTCCGCTGTCACATTCATACCATCATGGACAGGGAGACGGACGGAGGAGGAACCAAGCCTTGGCTTTCATTGGAACAGCCAGCCTAAACTATCAGCTAGGAAAGTTGCTGGGGACACTCAGAGGAATGTTTTAAATAAACGGAAACATAGAAGAATTTGGAGGAAAGTCAGCCTGCGGAGACAGGAATCTGGCACAAAGGACAATGTATCATACCACCGTGGGAGTCCGCAAGAGGCCCCATCAGCCTGAGCAATCGGGGCCTGGCTCTGGCTCTGAGGGCAAGGCAAGGGCCAATCCAATCCTTCCACATGTCTCCAGACTAACTGACCCCTCTGATGAAACAGGATGAACGGAAGAGCTTCCAAAGATCATCTCATAAGTATAAGCTGGTTGCTCCAGAACTAGATGGTTCTGGTCCAGCTGAGCACCTTCCCCATAGACCCTCTGGTGTGATGGATCTACATCCCTCAGGACAGCAACACCAACCATAGTGTCAATATGGTAATGTCAGTCACATGAGTCATTAGTCAACTCTGACATCTTCTTGGGGGCATTTCTGTGTCAGGACCTTAAGCAAAACCAGGTTGGGGTTTTGCTAAAATTGCCAACAAGCAGGAACTTGCTGGCTAAGCTAGGGTGAGCCAACCCAGGAGCAGGAAGGCAAACTCTGAAAAACAGGGGATGCTTGTGAGTGGCTAAGTCACTCTGCGGAAGTCTGTACGCAGGAGCCAGACTTCTCCAGATTGAGGCTTGATAAGTTGGCTACCAAAGCAAAGCAAAGATTGTCGGTAAAACATCCTACCCCCCCACCCCAACCACCCCCATCCTACTATAGGCCAAGATGCACCAGGGTAGACAGGTACTCCTTCAGAAAGTGGACATCCATCCAAGATTCACAACAAGGAGCAACCTACAGAGTGAGAGTCAGTCAGCTGAACACCAGTGGGAGCCTCAATCACAGATACATCAAAACCTTCGCTGCAAAGCATTCTGGGAAATGCCAGTAGAGGGGAGTACGGCCACGCTTTGGCTCCCGCGAGTGGAAAAATAACGAGAAAGCGACTAATAATTACATGGCTGATGATGAAGACAGGCAGGAATGTAGGAATACAGATATCATCATCGCCAAAAAAGGTCAGGTTTACTGTCACTGCATCAAGCTGACGAAGCAAAATGAGGGGAGGGGAATGGTTCTGGGAATGTGGCGAACATCTGAGAGCGAGCACACCACACACCAGATCATTCCTCAGTGCACATCCCTGCATCTCTCAGGCACACACCAACCGCTCTGTCTCAGTCACGCCCAAGCACATGCTCAGAAGCACAGACAACTGCAGTGGAGTGGAAGTCATCAGTGGAGACTGATGAGATTTCCAGGCAGCTGTCTGACCAGTGTGCTCTGCTAGAAGGGCCGATGAGGTCGATGGCGGCTCACTCGGAGAACCCGGTACGATCTAAAACAGCTTCCTCTTTGAAAAGGACTGCTCTGTTCCTGAACAGTCCCAGTCTGATCCAGCCAACCAGTCACCTCAATATTATTCCTTCATGAGGTACCACTCAAAGGAGCTGAGACCGATGAGAGTTTGGCAGGAGCAGCTCAGATGGGCCAAGCATGTTTAATCGATCAGCTGGTCGCTCTGAGAATCCGGGGCGACCCACATCATGCAACTAGGGGCCAAATAACACGACAAGGGAACGACCCCTGACACTTTTCTGGCCCCCCATAATCTGCACCTGAGTGGACATACTGAATCCACACCAGTGACGGAGACACCAAAGCTGATTTCCAAACACAAAAAGAAGATGGCCGACTTTGAGCTGAATCTCGGAATCATGCTACAAACTTGCAGCTGGGACCAGTACTTCCCGCAAGTCACTGTTGTAGCTCACTCTGCTTTAAGGATTGCTGGTGCTGGCAGTGATATTCGCATACGCTCACTTCTCCATCTCCATTGTCACATCTGCCACCATCCATCCGGGTAAGCAGAGGATGGGGGGGGGGGGTATAGGAAGAGAGGGGCTGAGGAAGATGGCTGGTCACTGCCTCCACGCTCATCTGACCAATTCCTTTTTTTTTTTTTTTTTTTTTTTTTTTTTAATATATCTGACCAATTCCATATCCACACATCAAACGTGGACAGGATCTTGGACTGATCGAGGTCTGACAAAAAAAAAAAAAAAAAAACACAAGCCGGTTGCCGACGTTTCTGCATCTGCGTCCCCCTTCTGAGCTCGAGGTGGGAGCGGGGATGGGGGCGCAAGACTACGTTCCGAAAGAGGCCGAGTCCTGTCTGACGTGTGCCTCCAGACACGGGCCAGATGCCTGCGGAATGCGCTGCGTGCTTTCTGGGAGCCGGGGCAGCAGTCCAAGGAGAACTAAGCCGGCCCGGGCGGGCGTTGCCATGGAGACCCACCACGGGTACATGAGTGTGAAAGCCAGCGGGAGCCTAGAGCTGTACTTTTGGTGCGGGAGAAGCTATGAGGGCTGTCAGCTAGCCGGGAACACCCATAAGGAGGCTTCCGGAAGATGTCTGGAGACTGGCCAACTACCCCCCCGAGATAGCAGTGGCCTTAAACCCCCCCCTCTGAGGTTCCGCATCGTGGGACGGCTCATTAAAAGCTGCTTGGGTAGCTTGCGACTACACAACTGGCCGAGTAAATGAAGCAGGGTTGGAGTTTAGCATCCTGTGTCCTGTGCACAGGGTTTGCCTTTTAACTTCATGTGCCTGACAGATGCGTATCACACACCTAAGACAAGTCTGAGAGCAGAGGGAGAAACTCCCCGAAAGCGCACAGAAGAGTCGTGGGGATTCCTCACTGTGTGTACAGTCGTGCTCAGGCTCGTTTTTCACTGTTTACTCTGGAAGCAAGCCTGCTCATACCGGCTGGTAACGTGAGAATGCTGCCCTACGCAAACACGGAGATGACTTCTGCCTTCGCGTAAGAAGATGCTGTAAGTAACGGTGAACGAGGGAATGTCTCCGATTTAAGACGGGGGCCCCCCCCCTCTGTGTGACCGCAGGACAGACCCACAGGGAGATACAAGGGCGGGTGTCCCCTCCCTCAGTCCGTCCCCTGCACATCACTGGCACTGTCCCAATCCCATCGTGACGAGCTTCACGCTCCTCCTGCTCCATGGGTAGCTGTCCGAAGCTAAAAGGCTGACATCTCACGAAGCGTACAGGAGTGGCGAGATGGATTGGGTCTTAATGTGGCCTGAACCTCGTAAGACCCACCGCAAAAGTTTCTGCTGATGATGTATGGAAGAGTCTGGTACAAATCATGTGACTGACATTTAGAACTCAAGGGGAGCACACTGGCAGAAATAAGGGTGCGGAGATCCCACATGAGAGGAGATCACCAAAAAGCCTGGGAGGGCCTCCTACGGCACTGAAACTCAGATGGAGATGTTCTCCAGACCAAAGACCACATGTAGGAGGTGGAGGACCCAAAGTCTGACACCAGGTTAAAGACTAGCTCACACGTCTTCCGTCCCATGACAGCCCCAAGGCCTCAGGCCAGTCTGTCTCTTATCACCCCAACTGCAATTCCTTGGACTAGACATGAACACTCAGTGGGATAAATCATTCGGGGGGTTGGGATCATAGTGGGGCAATAAGATATGAAACATAAGACATGAGTCACAGGCTTACTGAACACCCCCCCCCCCACTCTGATGGTGGAGATGAAACAAGTTGCTCTCTGCTCCGGTTGCTTTCTTAGCGAAAGGTGCAAAAAAAATCAAAGGCATATCCTCATACCAGTCAGGACACCGTGGGACTGACTGGCATCTCCTGAAGTCGTGGCCAAAACTGCGAAGGCTGTGGGTATCCAGGAGGAACAGCTCAGCTAGTGCGAATATTCTGAGCAAGCAGGAAAGGAGCCCCTTGGGGGTGTTCCCAAACGCGGCACCACTTCCCACCAGGTGACTTCAAAGGACACCCCCCTCTCCCTAAACACACCAAGAGCACACCTGCCGACACCCCCCCACCTCCATCAGTATGAGGCAATGCAGAGACTGGTGGCGTAATGGAATCACTAGTGTTTTCTCTGGGGATTTTACTGCTGATCTGTTGGTGGCAGGGAGGGTGGCAGGTCGTCCTTCCCAATAAAAGAACAAAAACAAAGACGCGGCCGGTACAGCGGCGCTCCACTGCATCTCCTCCCTTCCATCACGCTCCCTGAAATGGAGTATCCATAAAATCGCCCACCCCCCATGCCATTGATGATATGTAAAAGATCAGAATGACCTCCAACCTCAAAGCGCACACACACACACACACACACACACACACACACACACACGCACTCAGAAAGATCCTGCTACCTTCTCTGCTTCACTGCATGGATACAGCAGACTCGGCAGCGGTCTCCTCTGGGATTGGCCGACAGCCAGGAAAAGCAGCCAACCCGACCAATCGGCTGAGAGAGACCCACCCACCAGCTTCCTGCTCCAGTCACTACAGTGGTACCATTATATACTCAGCCCGGAGGTCTGGAATGTCAGTCTGACAAAAGGAGTTGCCATTAAAAAGTTTCTAAATTTTACATTTAAAAAAATCATGGCATTGAGGTTAAGTAATGTTAGGGCTCAAAATGCCGTTAAAGATCTCTCTTTCTGGCATGTGCACGTACACACACACACACACACACACACACACACACACACACACACACACACACACCTTTTGGCATATTTGTTTTTTTGACTGGATTCACAGATCTTTGTGGTGACCTGAAAAACGTCAGAATAACAGGTTTTTATTACATTGTGGGGAATATTTGGTCCCCACAATATACAGTAATATAAACATAATCCACACACACACACTCAGTCCTACACAGAGGATCTCTGTCATCCCTTGTGCAGACCACTTCTTCCAGTCATGCCCCTACACGCCCAGGGCACTCCCTCCTTCCTGGGAATTCAGCGACATGCTCGCACTATGAAATCTCGCCTGGTCATTCCGTCCATCCCAAGGGTGAAAGCAAGCCGCTTTTGCAGATGTCCCACAATGCACTGCACAAGCCTGTTACAGCTGTGAGCCCTTTGAGGAAAACTCCTGCTCACAGGGATAGTGATGTACCTGGGCATGGCATTGTGGCAAAAAGGAGGGGGGGGGGAGAGAAAGCACCCCCCTCTCTCTAAACCCTCAGGGATGTGGAGTGGGACCTGACCCAGCCAATGAGAAGTCAGCAGAAGTATCCAAAGCTACACCTCCTTACGGCCCTTAGAGACGGGAGAGAGATTGCGTGCGAGTCAGCATGAGGGTCAGCTAGGGTTGTCTGCCCAGTGGCGGGGCAGAATTTACAAGACCAGCCGCATAAACCCTTTAAAAGGAAATGTGGACGCATTTTGTGGAACCAGGAGGCCATCTTGGTCTCGGCCGTGAGCCACATCAGTGAAGTCACCGCGTTTGTTTTAGCGCATAAACTGAGGATGCTTTAACGAAAGCTGCCAACTCAGCTCAGCCTAATCCCCGCCCTCTACTCCCAGAGGACCCCCGCCACACCAAAAAGGGGCCCTTTGTTCAAAGGTGATACTGCATTATGATATGCACCCACCTCTTTGTTGCTATGGTAACCCCAGTGTCATATGAGCAACAAGACTCATACATCTTGTAAAAACTCATACAGCTTAATATAGATGTAACATTACTAATTCCACTGCTACTCCTAATGATAAAAATAATAATAAGCAGTGTAATAATCTGGCCTGAGTGTGGTCGAGTGACCAAGTGGCTTCAAATTTAAAGAATTCAGCGTCTAGTGACTAATGACCAGAACATTAGTAAGCTTGAGGAGTGGAGACCATGACTAAGCATAAGGACAAGTCCTGCCATTAGTCACTAACAATACAATAACCAGCCATACTGCAGTAACTACACAACTAAAGGCATGCAACAGCACAGTTAATCCACAAAACCACAACATGTTGTTCTGTATCCCTTGTAAAACTGTGCCTCCGTGGGGGTGACAAGCTGGGTTTAATGTTTGTTCCTTGGGCAGCAGGTTTAACGAGCCGGTTACCCCTGCAGTGAGACACTAACACAGTCATGCGTCTAAAGGAGTCCTCAACGGCCCTCTGACTTCTCGGCACCTGCCCCGGAGGCGCCGTGTTCACACCGATCAGCTGTGTCTGCCACATGATAGGGCCGACAGCTTCATGTTTTTAACTGGACACCCCCCCACCCCACAAGCAAACAGCCAATCCCATCAGCCACAAGCAGTGAAAGTTAAAGCACAGAGCGTGGGGGAGCATAACTATCCCCTCCTTTCCCAAAAGCCAGGGCTTGGTTTTCTCACCAGCTAAATGCTGGAGGCAAAACGTCTCGCCGGGACGTACCAAGTCCCGTCATTCGGGGGGGGGGGAGTTAGGGATTATTGCACGTAGAAACACACTAAAGGAAGCCAGAGCAGCCATGAAAAACCTGGGGAGGAGCCGTGCTCTCTTGACCTCTGTGTTGCAAGATCTGTGGGTGTTTCCGTACAGTGCTTTGTAAATCATGTTATTAAAGTATTGTGAGATATCACCTAGACCTAGAAAAGGGTGGGTGATTTTTTTGAAGACGCATGTGTGTGTGTGTGTGTGTGTACATATTTACAGGCAGCACTTAGGTGATTAAAGTTGGGTGTATAGTACCAAAACCGCCCTTTTACAGTGAGGTATAAATGCTACCCTGCGACACAGACCACTGTGACTCCTAATGCGTGAAGAAGATCCCCCCTGAGCCCCTCTCCCCCTGTACTGCTGACCCGGGTCCTGAGGGTTTAAATTCGGAGGACACCAGCTGCTTCGGGGGGGGGGGTAACGCCTCCCATATTCCACCCCCTGCCACCAAGGTTACTCTTATTAACTAAGACTAACATAAGCCTTTGTGTGAAACCAACACCACGATTCAAGTCAAAATCAACTAAAAATACTACTAAAACCAGCAAAGTCAAAGAAAATGCCATTGCATTCAAACAGAGATAAGAGTATCAACAATCAGATTAAGTTAAAATGAAACTGAACTTGGGGGGGGGGGGGGGGAAAGAAAAAAAACCAAAAAAAAAAAAAAAAAACCCCTCTATTTAAACGCACACCTC
>JAABNY020000119.1:21581600-21592181 GCA_015164015.2 Brevimyrus niger
GCCGGTAGAGCCGCAGACGGAGTCCAAGCGCCGCCTGGTGGCCGTTTAAGGACTCTTTAACAAGGAGCCCGTAGATCTCTGACTTATTGTTTTAGGGATGTTAGAGTAGCTGTATCGTATCATTGATTATATTTTAAAGCTATTTCATCCTCTTTATTCTGTCCACAAGCTTCCTGGCATAAGACAGCCAGGAATCCTTCTTTGGACTACAGAAAGATCTACTATTTTCCATACCAGATTTCCTACTTCTAAATAATTAAACAGACCCAAAGTGCATGCTTAATTTCCCGAAACTGCACTATTACTGTCAGGGTAGACAGGTTGTATAATCGATTTAAAATGTAAATCACTGCAGCCAGGGTACACAAACCACCAGGCAGTCCAAATTCACTTAAAAAAAAAAACTACCAGGCAAACATCCTCAACTACAAAGATATGACCTAGTCTGGACATAACCCAGTTTGCAATTATCTGCAGAACACCAGCCTGCCCCCCCCTCCCACTTTGGACAGAGGACATGCATCAGGTGTAGAGGGGGTCAGGACAGATAAATCCTAACATGATGTGAACATCATGCTTTTAAGTATTAACAATAACAGGTCACTAGATACCAGCAGGGGTGCTGTCAGAGATACTGGGCCCCCAACCCAGACTAATCCAGTCATGTTCCAAATATTTCAGGGTCTCTGTCGCTCAGGCACCGTTGCATTTGTCCCAACTTCCTCCCTTCTTTGCAGCGCCCCTGGTCACCGCTGTGCATTTGAAAGTACCGTTTGTCTTGGTCATGAGGCAAGTATCATGGAAACCTCCCCCCCCAAGCACACTAAGGCGGCTGAACAGCAGCGTCAATCTGGAACCAGTAGCTACATTACTGAGAGGCCACCACAAGAAGCAGGCCAGGCTCTTCCAGATAGCTTTGAAGGCATTTATTAATATCGATACATTTTTTTTTTATTTTTAAATAAAAGGAAAACAGAAAAACATGACCCTTAAAAGAAAATATTTATCAGTAATTACTGCTATTTTTTACTGAATGTACTGTTACTTTAATTGACAGTTCAAAGCACATTAAAACACCATCACGGTGAGGAATTCTGGGGAGGGAGACAGCATAGTACAATCCATCCATCCATTTTCTATAGCAGCTTGTCCTATGTAGGGTTGCGGGGGTCCTGAGCCTATCCTGGAAACTATGGGCGTATGTTCTAACCCACATTAGTAATTCATCTTGGAAAGTGTGCCAAATGGAGACTCTTCCCACTGGCCACACCCCCACCTCCTGACACAAAATTAAATTACGATATCACATGTTAGTTCTTAATTAGAGGTGGCAGGGAATTAGGCGATGGGCAGAGTCAATCCCGACTTCCGGGTTTATGTGGGGGCGGAGCTCCCTCCATGGGGGCGGAGCTGGGCACACTTGTCAGCTGGCCAGCATGCATGCGCTCGTTGACCCGGAGCTGGCAGCCGTCCTGCAGCATGCGCAGGGCGATGCGGGCGATGTTGCGCGAGTCGTCCAGGCCACAGTGAGGCCGGCCCTCGTAGCGCATGCCCAGCTTCTCCAGCATGCTGCTCAGCTTGGTCTGGGTCCGGGGCACCTGGAGAGATGCGGGGGAGGGGTTAATGTGGCACATCGCCAGACCCCCGTCCTCGCTCACCAACACATCGCTCTGCTTACTCCAGACCTTGTAAAAGTTGCCGTAGGACTTGCGGATGTTGATCCACTTCTTGGCGAACTTGGGGTAGCGGATTCGACTGATGTGGCACTGAATCTTCAAAAACTTGTTCATGTCCCAAGACCTGCGGAGGGAAGCGTTAGAGAATTTTAAAGGGCCGCTACCGTCTTCAGCCCGAAGATCCCGCTGACATCCTCCCCCCACGGAGACTTTTTAGCTTCTAACACTAAACACAGCTTGATACCTCACTGGCGTAACTCATGCTAAGCTGCTCGTTCCACAGCAGACAGACACAGGCTGAGAAATAAGGGGGTCATGCCGCTGCGGCCGCTGCCGTACCCATCGGTCAGGACCGCGTATTTGTACTTTGTTCCAAGTTCCTTCTTCTGAAGCCACAAAACAGCTCTACCCAGAACATCAGGAAAAACATCTGCCTTGTCCACAGTCTCCTGGGAGGGGGAAAAAAAAGCAGGGTTGGTTAGACAGACGGCAGGTGTCCCCCCTCCAGGAGTGACACAACCGCACGATGCACTGAGAGGCTCACCTGTGTTATTCCAGTGAGCTTCACACAGAATTCGGACAGCTGGGTGTTCAACACTGGCCTCACATACTCCTGGAAGGTGTCCTCCTGGAAGCAGACGGGGAACAGTGGTACTGGGGGGGGGCTCAGGGATGGGCTGGGTGACCTTAATTGGGAACACTTCAGCAAGCTAATCTGTACCTCTACTTTGTCCCGCTACATTCTTCGCTTATATTTTGTGTCTCCAAACATCAGTGCCAGGACATCTCCAGGAAGCACAAAGTTGGACACCACATCCCAGAGAAGACCAGAGCGCAGCAGGGCCATCTGTCACTGCCTCTATGTCACTTTCTATACATCACGTCATGTCCAGCTTAGTTTCCATGAAATACAGTGGTACCTCAGAACTCGAACGTAATCCGTTCACAACTCGGGATCGAATCCTAAAAAGTTCAAATTCTGATGGAATTTTCCCCGTAAGAAATAATGGAAAACCAATTAATTGGTTCCCAGCCCCAAAAAAATTACATTTAATTTTTTTTTAGCATTTAAACACAAAATGAACAGGATAAAACAAGATGATCATATACTAAATACATCTACGCACATTTATCAAAAAAATCAAGAAAATAAATAATGTGTAAACAAAACCAGACTAACATTGTGTAAAGTTAAAAAAACCAATGGGTTTTTCCATAAACCCAGACACAGCACTGCTACCTTGAGTCATACCTTGAGGGTTTGTATTTAATGTAGGTCCAATGCTTATTTTTATTATTACTTTGTACCTGCGCATACAAGTTCTTAGATCTGAGTTCATGGGTTTGATTTCTGAGATATAGATTGAGTTCTAGGTAATAGGTAATTTTCACAAACTGGTTGGTTCAACTTAAGAAATTTGAGTTCTAATGAGTTCAAGTACTGAGGTACCACTGTACCTTTAAAACAGAAACTGCCTGCATTGGTCTGGGCATCCCACCAGATGGGAGCTAGCCTGGGACAGTCAATTGGATCAGTACCTTAGAGCCACTTAATGATCCATTAAGCAAAAAATTCTGAACTTGGCAGTGTCCAGGAGCTCCAAAGGATAGTGCGGTTTTGTTTACTTTGCGACACACTGCAGGGAATTAACAGCGTGGTGTAAAACACTAAAGGTGTGATTTAATAACCCACCTTCACACCACACTCATCACCCCAGAAACCCAGAGCCATTGGCTCCTGTTTAATTATTATCGGCTTAATAATCAGGGTAAATGAAGCCCTTTCATCCAAGGACCAATCTGCAGAGACGATGTCAAAACACATCCATGAAAGGCCCTTTTATGCTGCCCTTCTTTTTTCCCCAAACTGTAAGCCTTAACCAATATTTGGCACATACATCCTCTCCCCAGATTACAGTGGGGTTATGATCTAATAAACCTATTGTAAGGCGAACCTAACATCATAGCCTAGCCTACCTTGAACACGCTTAGAACATTTGCCTACAGTTGGGCAAAATCGTTAACATAAAGTCTAATTTATAATAAAGTGCCGAGTATCTCATGTAGTTTATCGAATAACGTACTGAAAGTGAAAAAGGTACCATTTGTAAAGCTGAAATACCGTAACCCTGACCACCGTAACCCAAGGGGCGTCTGTACACCACCCTATGCTCCATGCATGATGCTTTCTTGCGTGCCGTTTTCTGCTAAACAATATATTTTAAAATAATTCAAACAAGGAGTGCGCTCAGACTCACGATCCCCAGCGTGCGCGTGTTGACCAGCACCATGGGGAACTCGATGATCTCGTGCTGGAAGTCGGGGGCGTTGATCTCCTCGCAGGTGGCCTCGAAGTCCACCACGCAGATATAGTCGTAGTAGGTGTCCGTCACACCGCCTGCCGCCATCGACTGCTGCAGCTTCTGCTTCTTGGAGTGGCTCTTTAAACGCTTGCGGAGCACATCCTTCACACCCCTGAGACGCGAGAGGGAGGGTGAGAATCACTCCTAGGCCCAGAGGGGGCTGGGGGGCGGTCAGCCCCACCCAACTGCCTGTCCCCCAAAAGCCACACCTGGTATCCAGCTTCAGCTCTGCCAGTTTCACTCGCAGCTCCTCCTTCGTCATGCGGTTGATGTGCCCGTTTGCCAGGGCGATCTCTTTGTACACGGGGTCGCTGAACTCACCCTTGGGTGGGGTGGGTCGGCTGTCACTGCAGTGCTCCGCCTGGGTGGGGGGGGGGGGTCAACAGCGACAGAGAGGCTCTCAGCCTGGACAGCACCCAGATCGCGTCCAAAAATGATGACAACAGCCGTATACGAAGCACTATAACGGAGTATCTCCCTTAAGACGGCATGGTGAACTGATCTGCAAGTTTCATTTGGATTATCAAGTTAGGGTAACCGTAGCGATAATCATGCAAAAATTAATCAATACAGATTTCCGCCGACTTCCTCCCGGAGTCAGTATCTCGATATTGTAGCTGTCCATCATATATACATTACTATATGCATATAGTATTACTACTTAGTTACGGATAGCGGGTCATTATACGGCTGGCAGCACTGCCCATCCTCCTGCATATGTTACACTAAGCGATACACCCGATAACATCCTACTAGGGCCACTTTCAGGTGTCCCTCAATCAGTGTGTATTATTCACCATGTACCTTGGACCGGGTTCGATCGGCCATAACTTACCGTAAGCCCGTACTTTTGTATATAAATGTGTCCCTGTAACACAGAGGATCACTTACCGGGCGGGTTTGGTCCTCACTCTCCAGCACGTTCTCCTTCTGCTCTTCCATGCTTCACGGCTCCACCGAGCCGAAGCCCGTGGGAGTCCGAGAGGCCGAGGTTAGCTGTCCGCAACGAAGGCGGGACGCTTCCGACCACCGCGGTTAAAACAGGCGCCGACAAGCCGACGATTTCAAACACCAGTGAGCGGACATTCCGCGTCTCGTTGGCTTATACTTACACCGCGGGGGAAATGCGCCACCTAGCATCCCGGATGAACGCTGACAAGTAACTGCAAGTCGTTTTTTATAATGCCACTTGTTTTGCCAAAAAGCTAATAAATTATTGTTGATATGAGATTTGATAAAGTGACTTTGGAATGCGAGTTATTCACCATAAAATTTTGACTTGGCCACCATACTATTTATCATCCAGAGGGCTGCTGGCCAGTGACAGGTCCTCCTGAATGAAAGTGATTGAGAAATCCATTGATAAATCCACCAGGATATTCCAACAGATAATACATTTCTTGTGCCATTGTGTGTGCGTGAGGAAGGGGTGGGGGGTGGGTACGGCGTAATCATGATGTTTCTGCTCCTGTCAATCACATGAAAACAATAGAAGCACCTGACATTTTACAGGTGTATCCATCAATCCATCTATCCACCCATCTAATACCAAAGCTAATTTTCCACAGTGACACACGCTACAACCCAAATGAGAGGGAATTAAAATGTAACATCAGTAATATACTGATCAAAGTGCAGGGTGCCAGGAATACAACCTTCCAAACAGGATGGGGGAGGGAGTGCCGACAGGGGAAGGAGGTTATCACCATAGTGGATTAATCAGTCAAATTTAAGATATGTTATATCATGGATTATAATATTCTAAGCAAAACCGCAATGTAAATGTATTGGAGCGAACATTTGGTGTACGTGTTTTTTTTTTTGCTATATAAAAAAAAGTGCACATCAGCAGGGGGCCCCCTAGAGCACAGGGTCCAAGGTTGTGTCCCTCCCTCCCCCAAATTTTGCCCCTGCTACACCCAACTGTACTACCAACCAGTTTAAAATGACCTCAGAGAACTGATGTGGGTCTGAATCACAGTGAGATGTGACTAACGAAGCAGGCAGCACCACTGTTAACCTCTCGACATGACCCATCCCGAACCTTCAAGTTCCCAGAAAAGTGATCATGGTTTGAATCACCTGAGAAAGGGGGTGACAGAAAGTGGGCCGTTTCCACTCAGCCAGCGTGTCTCACATCTGGGAGGCTCTCGGGTCTCAGGTTATCTGACAGACAGCTGGAAAATCCCACTGTAGCACCAGTAACATCGCCATAAAAACCGCTTTAGGATGAGAGTTAATTGCAGGACATAATTCAGATTTCACAATGGCAGCTTCCTACCCTTAAGTGCAACTCTCACAGAGAAACGGTTCATTTGACTACGGAAGAATCCAGCCGCCCCCTGGCTTATCAGACACGACTCGCCCGTGTGGATGCAGCTCAGCCTTGCAGGATCCCTGCCAGAGTCCATATTCCACCTGCCCTCTAGCTAAATTCCTCATTAAAGCCTGACATACATTTATTCTCAATTTCTTTGAAAAATGGCTTTAATGTAAAATAACTTAGCTGAATATTATTTCAACGCTTCTTTTCAATATAAATTTGGAAACTAGGTAGGGACAAGCCAACTTAAGGAAAGTATTCACCTCAAACCTGCGGTTAAACTGTGTAAATAGAGTAGTTAGCCATAAAAGAAACCGTTTATACTTTACAGTGTAGTAAAGTGCAAGGTGGAGGCAGGTTGGACTGACCATCAGCGACACACTCCAAAGCACAGGGAGTCCTCTCAGCTGGCGGCTTTCGACCTTCACTAATCGCAATAAGCAAGAATGCAAGCAAACGGCAGAAGCATGAGGCCTGTGCCTGTAGCCAGACTGATGGCTCATTATGGGACGAGTTTGCAACACCACCAAAAAGAAAGCAGGAGAATCCAAATCTTTATTTTGCGAATCATTTTTACATTGCATTTAAAACAGTACACAAAGCACATACTATATTTTGGAGGGGGTGTGTGTGTGTGTGTGTGTGTGTGTTTCCAGCCCCCCCCCAATCAGCCTGTTTGTACTTTACAACAAATAGCAATCCCTTTTTTTTTTTAGAAAAAGAAATAACATTTAAAATTGTTTGAAAGTGATTTTATTCAATGCAAATCAGTAGACAAAGAACACATTCGAACCCCACCAGTGACGGCACTAGTTAAGCGACAGTCCTTGGCGGTTTTAATTTTTTCATTTAATAAATTCAAAACCTCTTTTTGTGACCAAGCAAGAAATTAAATTTTTAATTTGTAATGCCAATTTGAAAAGTGCAATTCAGAATTGAATTTAAACCCACTAACAGGGAGAATCCTTAACATGACCTGCCCATTTCAGTTTTAAAAATAAGCCAACGGACATGGGTGATTAGCAGTCACCTTCGCTGAGCAGTCTTAACACTACGTGGAAGTTTGCATTCAATCATATTACAGATAAAACCATGCTACAGTGCCAAAAGCAGAACATTCAGGAAATAACTCGACTTACAAAAAAAAATATATATATATACTCAATCAGATTAAAAAATTTAAAATCTCGTGTACCTTTCCTTTCCCTCCAGCAAGGGGCAGCCTGGTGCAGAGCCAATGTGACAAAATCTGGCTCAGATGAACAGCATCGGGACACGAAGCTCCAGCAGCAGTGACTGACCTCATAGGCCAGGCTGTGGCATCCATGTGGCGGGGCGGCCCCTCCCCGCGGCCCCAAGTTACAGAGCCGACTGCTCTTTGGGCCACATGTGCCAAATCCTGGTGTGCAGGTCCATCCAATACATGGCTGGCCCACCACACTCCACTAGGTCATCACAATCAATCCAATTGTCATTCTGTCACATCTCAGTAACTCCTGTAACCACCCCCCCCCCCCAAAAAAAAAAACAAAAAAAAAAAAAAAACGGTCTTCTACAGTTGCACTCTCCCTGGTACCATTTCTTTAAACCTGCTGGACTTGCATCCCTGAACTTGCAGAGTTTAAGGAAAAACAAGAATGACAGTTAACCATGAGCATATTTCATGAGACCCAGCAGCTCACGTCTACTTCAAAGCCACCCAGATAGTCGTTTATCTCAAGGACCACAAGCACCAGAGCTCCTGCCTGCAGGAAGTCAACCTGCAACAATCAAGACCCACCCAAGCTATTACAGAGCGCAAATCAGCCCAATCACCATGACGACCGCAGGCACTTAGTGGATGTCAATGATCGAATTCATGTTAAACGATGTAACCTGCATTGCAAGCTGTATATTATGATGCACAAATCAGCCACTTTGCAACTCTGCGGACTGCTGACTGCGGGAGGCAAGAACGTTCGACTACTGCATCCACAATCTGAGAACTCCCACCGCCCCCCACCCAAATCTCCCGAGTCCTGTTCTTCTGGAACGAAGCCATGAAAGGAAGTCCTCACTTCCCTTTAGTCAATAATACGGGCCAATCTCTTGATACCCAGCATAGCTCGGCCACTCTGGGAAGATTCCGTGTGAGCAGCGGGGACTGCCATAGCGGTCAAAGTGTATGCCCAATTGGTCAAGGCCCAGCCCTTGATGGCCACTAGGGGCAGTGTTCTTCAGTGCCGACTGGATTATCCTGTAGTTCTGCCCATGGTTGCTGTCCCAGTAGGTGCAGCCAGCAACCTCATAGGAGACCGCAAACTCGATGCGCTCGTGTGGGTGCAGCTGCTCTGGAATAGCCACCTCGAAGGAGAAGGTGTCACGGTCAGATGCTCCATAGGAATCCCTCACAAACTGACACTCGACGTCCTCGTGGCTCTTCCACGCGTCGAAGGTGACGCGGATCTTGACGCTCTTCTCGAACGACAGGTTCTTGACCTTCACGGTGCCCGCGAGGGACCTCTCTTTCAACACACAGTGCTCCAGGCAGACCCGCTCCCTGTCCAGCCTCCGCCGGAACTCCACGTAGTCCGAGGACGGCTGGGCGAAATCCAGGACCAGGCGCCCCTCGTCCGGGAACGGGCTGACCACGGGACTCAGGAATTCCGAGATGTCGCACGGAACGTCAACGGGGTCCTCAAACTCAGAGAACACCTTGACCGTGGTGAGCGCCTGCCCCTTGTGGTCCGCGAAGGACACCTGCTTCTTGGCCTTGCCGTGCTCCTCCTCCTCGGCCTTGCCGTGCTCCTCCTCCTCCTCCTCTCCGGCGTGACGCGTCTGCGACGGCCGCGGCGGCACCCGCAGGTCGGAGCACCGCAGCAGACACGGCCTCAGAGGCTTCACCAGCCTCGGCGCTCGCCGGCAGTACAGCTCCTCCCCGGACAGGTAGAGCGGTAATGACAGATCTGCAGGCATCGCCGATTTGTGGGGCAGGAAGCCAAGCACACTGCAGGTAGGAAGACGAGGAGAGAGAGAGAGAGAGAGAGAGAGAGAGAGAGAGAGAGTCAGTCACCGCACAAACACAGCATTTCTTGGCACTGACATTTCCAGCTAAGGGTAAAAGCCTAGTTCGTACATCACTTTCCCGCATGCGCTTTCCGTTCGGAGAACCGCGCAGAACCTTGTGATCGTGCTACACTTGTCTATAGACGCAGAGGGTCGCGATCAGCACATGCATGTGGCAATGACGTCCCACCAGAGCAGGGGAGGGCAGATGTATTGCGGCAAAACGCAAATACGAGCGGTGTAGTGAAATGGGCAAACTTCAAGAACCGTTTCGAAGTCATTAGGCCCGGACTGTATCGGGGTAATATAGCACACCATAGCAACTTGAAATTCTAACAAGAATCAAGATTTCAAAACGCCAGAATGGTGTTGCTTATGAAAATACCAGATGAGTGAAAATTCAAGTATTTCATTGAAAACATTTAATCATAAAACAAAATTATTGAAAAACAAATTCCCATTTTTTTTTTTTTTTTTACTTTGAATTAGAAAAACAAGTTGGTTTACAGTACAAGTCAACACTCACGGAAAAATTAGGATACATGCTATTCTACCTCGATAACATTTTCACAGTAACAGAATTGACAATTTTATATTCAAGGCAAAAACTCCACTTGCTAGTATAAATGCTAACAAATGGCACCAATCAAATCATAGTTAAAAGCAAACATCTGTTAGATCAATGTGTGCTTTGCTTGTATTGTAGCAAGTTTCACATAAAAAAAAATCTTGGTCCAAATATTTTAGATTTAAATAATTTCACAGAACAGCATAAAAACCTCCATGTGCCCAAGATGTCATCAGTAAGACAGACATTTCCTGTAGTTTACAATATTGTTGGAAATAATTCTTCCACCAGTTTAAAAGTACAAGGTAACTCAATTGATGCAGGACTGTGCACGTGACACTTAAGCTTGACTCCCCAACATTCAAGATTTAACTGACTATTTTGGCATTCTAATAAAATGTTACCAAAAGAAAAGTAATCGAAAACATTTGTATTGTACTGACCAGTTTGGACAAGAAATCATGTTTTTCAGCTACATAGGAGACTTTTTAGAGAAAAAAAATGTGTTACGGCCTGTGAAATCATATGATCCATATACATAAAATTACTAAAACGAGAAAAAAAAAGAGCCATTTAAACAAAGGACAACAAAGGTAAAAAATAAAA
>JAABNY020000119.1:21592931-21603463 GCA_015164015.2 Brevimyrus niger
AACCCTTCCAGCCCCGCAGACCCATTCCCCAGACCCCCGCCCGGGCCCCCGGGACGCCGCCCGGGGGCCAACCCCCCCCCCCCCCCCGCATGTACAGTTTGCGAAGCGGCACCAACAGCATACCGATAATCACAGAGGAGGCACTGCCAGAACAATATTTTTTTAAAATTTCTATAAATGCAATGAAGGGATTTACACAGAACACTGCAAAGGAGGAAGGCACTGAGGGGAAGAAAAAAAAAAACTAGCAGAACTAGTGGAACTGAATTTACCACAAGGCACAAAGTCCCACACAAGAACCAGAGACACTGGTGAAAACCTACCATACGCCCGGGTAACTTTCCAATATACTTTTTCTGTAGATACAGTTAAGCTGTGCGTTTGTGGCTACTGGCTTTCCAGTCTAAGCTCAGGGGAAAATATTTTCAGCCAAACCACACTGATAACCCATCAAGGAAGGGCAAGCAGGCTATTGAAATTGCAAGCTGCAGCATTCAGAGGGGAACACACGAAAGACCAACTTAGTCCCGACTGTGTAAAAACTACTTTTTAAAATAATAATAATAAAAATAATTATTGCTACTGGATGTTGGTCAAAGTCTAAAAAGTTGCATCCCTAATTTTTGATTTCAAATGCACCGGTTATTTGGCTTCAACCTGTAGGCCCAAGATATTTATATTATGGGAATAAAAGTTATTTTTAAAAAATAAGCACGACGGACGGTACAGGTGTTTATACTGCGATGGGCTCCGCACCTCGCCTCTATACGCTGGGCTGAAATGCAATGGAGCGAGCCGTCTCATTCATACGTGTTTTAACGCCAGTAAGGGGAGAGGAGAGTTACCAGCTATGGACAGTTGGCTGTCGTGAGATTTTCAATTCGACAAGTTTGCACGCGCATTTATATGCATGCAAGAGTTTTATTACCGTGTAGGGTTTGCAAATTACCGCAATGCTTTTGATGTAGCCAATTTTAGATTTGTATATAATATACATTTGCAGGAAGACTTCTTGCGTGAGCTGGCCTGAAGTACTGTAATCCTCGCCCAAGCTCCCTTATTGAACGTCACTAGTTTGTCTCACTCAGGCATCGTCCGTTTCCAAGCCTATATTCTGGCACTACTGTAGCTATTCTATGGGGTTGCTTTAACATAATTAATTATGTAAAAGGTTCAGGCATTATAAGACGACCCCGTAACAGTATAGCCTACCACCAACGGCTATCACTACAAAATTAAGTAGAGTAAAATTAAGAATGAGAGCCGGAGTTATTCGTGCGTTTATTAATTTTGCATTATTTTGTCTCTAAAGAGCCACTTGTGACCGACTTGCTACAGAGGGCGATCCACGGTCATGGTATATATACCGTACAGTCATTTCGATTTGGGCCGCAAGCGAGAGCATAAACCCATAATCCGGCTGCAGTTATTTTCATGCTTATAATTAAAGACTGGTCACAGTATCGAACATGCCATGTAGAAATCTGAAAACCGGCCGATAAAAGCAGGACATACTGGTTAATTTGATCGTCTGATGTGGACATCGATTTGACGGTAATCAAAAAATAGACAGACAATGAAGTGCTTTTTAATTATTAAAACCGCACAACGTACACTATAACGCAACACTTACATGTTAAGCCATCTTCCACACAACACACACACAATATTAAATGCCTCAATCACTAGTTAAAGGGCGAGATTGTGTGATAATTTCGGCAGTTTCTAAAAGAATAAGTACTTCTGCACTGGGTTTGCAAGTTACATTTCAGAAAGCACTGCCCCCCCTCCGGCAGTCCAACTTCAAGACCTTCAACCCTCATAGGGTTTCATTCCCTAGTGTATCAATTACTGATTGGTAAACAGAAAATATTACCTTTGGCAATCCATTCATTCCGCATTTCACAAAGCAAAATTATCTACGCGTCCATAGTTTGTGTTTCTTCCTGGTTTTACTAGCCAAGTAGGTTACCGAGTATAATTTCCTGGTTTCTATTCCGACTGATACACGCACAGAAGCTGTGACACTATACTGCAATGGGCAGGGACGACGCATGTGGAGAGGACGCCGCCACACCGAGCCAAAGCAGCTCATCTCACCCCCCCCCCCGAGGGCCAGAGCAATGCCTCTTATTAACGTCTTAATCAATCAGCTTCTTCTACGTGAGGCGTTTTTTTTATCGCCAGATTTGCAAATTGAAACAAAAATGTAGATGAAAACCAAGACCAATGCGGAGGTTATACCCTTACATTATTACAGGGTAAAGGACAAACAAACAAATCACTCAAACAATACTTTGAAACTCGTGCACCAAGAGAAGCATTTGTAAATAAAGGCTGCGGAGACAAAGGAAACCGGTAAATTAAAAGTGGATACAACTAAAACGTAAGTGAAAATAAAACAATCTATTACAGCTAATTAATTATTGGAGCATATCACCCCAGCCAAACTCACCTGGTGCAGTTCATCTGAAACATTTATGAACGTGAGCAGAGGTGACCTTACTCCCCCGAAATGCCGCACCGTGTGAATCTTAACGTTCGACCATAGATTAACCTTTACAGAGTTCAATAAACGCCTCGTTAGAACCCAGCTTGGTCAAATAGGCCATGGCATCTGCACCCCGGCTTTGGAGCAGAACAGGCTTTCTAGATCAAATTGCGTTCACGTGGACGCGTCCCGACAGCCAATCAGCGGGAGGTGGGCAGGCGTGACATGGAGTCCGAGGGAGCGCCGGTCAGTGCGCATTCACGCGGTGCGCGTCACCCGCGGGGTTAAAGATCGCCGCTTTCACCCCCACGGACAACTGTGTGGGAGAGCATTGTTTATACTGGTCGGGGGCTTGCAGGAGCACATGTGTCATAGTCATGCAGCTTATGCAGGCCCTGCCTACGGGCATCATGTTAAATATGAGGCAAGTAAAGGAAAACTGTAACTGATAACTAATTATATGTTCTGTTACTTATGAAAATATGCATCACGCTGTATTTAAACCACAAGACGTGTCAGTGTTAGATTGACCGTCCCACAGCTATTCAACGTGCTTCATTCTAATCGATATGTGTTTGAAAAACGCCTTTTTTGTAAAGACGCCTATTAAGGACCCCTGAAGTTATGTGACTAATTATGTTTGAATTGCAGCTTCAATTAGGATATCAACACGTTAGATCGCTCGTTGTAAAAATGGACACGAGTAACAAAATCACGCAAAAACCGTTATTTTCAAGGGGGCGTTTGTGACACAGGCCCAAGTTTAAGATATTAATCTGTATGCAGGGTATCCAAGTGATAAGAATGCTTTGACAAAATACATGCTATCGAACACAATATCTATACTGTGCAACTGGGACAGTCATTGACAGCCCTATAGACATGCATGCTTACTATGGGGGTAGAGGATACAGTAGATGTTCGGTTATTAATGTTAGCTTTAAGACTAGCTCATGTAATCTTTTCCTTTGATATCTGGAGACGACGGAATACGTAATTCAGTAATTCCATTAGGAATATTTATCTCGGGATAACTAGATTCTGTACGAAATAACAGAATTTTCAGTGAAATCGATGCATTTATTAATAGGCCCACTGCATGCAGGAGCGTAGGAATATTTAATTTTGGCTTCATTTATCCCTATAAATATACCTTAGTATCTGAAATATGAAGTTAAGTTGTGACTCCCCCCAGTATCAAACTTTCTCCGACGCCGTTGACTGTTTACGACAAATTTATGGCACAGCGATTAACTATACGACTAAATAGCTCACTGTCATATAATTAAGGCTACGATTTTGGCGGCGTTCTGAGTTAGGGAATTAGCATGCATAATACATTTTAAGGCTCCGGTCTTAGTAAATGGTAAATAATCGATAGGCATACATTTGAATAAAAACGCCACCCAATCAGTTAAATGTATAAATTTCCGTCCAGTGACGTGCACTTCTCAAGGGACAGGCGTAGGGCCTACATTAAGCGTGATCGTTGATGACCCCCGCCCCCCGTCTGCTTCCGTCCTTTTCCGTGTTTAATCTATCTGTATATGTTGACATAATGCAAAGACGTGTTCAGTTCATTTGGCCTGAATTATGAGAAATCATAGTCTAAATCTAGCTGTGTTTGGGATTCACCGGGAAACACGTTTACGAAAAAAAAGTTACTTAGGCTATTATACTTCTCTCTCTTCTCCTGAATATTGTAATAATATGGAAATAATAATGAATTTCTCTCAATTTGAAGAATGAAAACGTCTTTGTTTACCATTTCTGTGACGGAATTGCATAGTTAAAATAAATTAATTATTTTCCCTCCTATCAACGTTTAAATACATTTATAATATTTTAATTTATATAAAAGTAAAATTTTAATTTATGGGCAGACCAAAACATAAAACTATGCAAATTGCGTTTACAATTACGGGGAATTACCCTTTTTCCTTTACAGTTTATTACCATTGTTTTTGCCCGTTTCGCGTTTAATCTTACAGTAATTTCTACCCATAATTCAATTCTGTTACAAGTCTCTTGGGTTTTTTGAAGTGCCTATTCTTTATGATTAGTTGAACGTTCAGTTTTGAGCCGAACGACTCCCAGAAGTACAATCATTTTCTTCTTTTGGCACACTTTTCCCAGAATATGGGCTGTCAGCGCCGAACCATTTTAACTGCAGTCTGCGTAGGTATGAACGAATCGCTTCAGTCTGGTGTCACGATGGTGGATGAAAATACTGTCAGATAAGAGCATGTTAATATATATCTGGTATATAGCTATGTGGTCAGTAGCTGAAAACTTGGACTTATTTAGTGATGAATGTGATGATCGACACTGAAATACAGTATGTCTTTAGTCATGAGCATACAATCTGCCCTTTCGAAGAGGGAGAGTATCGATTCAAATATCCAAAACAGAATTTTACTCTCGTTGCATTTATCCAGTCGCTCAGTCGGTGTTTAAGTTCATCGTTTATTTTGCTTTAAAGTAACGTCGCCTCCCATTTTATAGTGCAAACTCATCTTGAAGCCAATTCGAGCCATCCTGTGGCTCCTGGGAGAGGGCGACATCTCACGGCCCACCGAGGAACTGCAGGTCTTCTACTACTGCATCCTAATCGTCGGTCGCTACCTCCCTGGCGCGCTACCGAGGCAGCCAGACAATGCTGGTATCGGCATGTGATAGTGCATTGACTTGTGCACACAGAACGCGCACCTTTATCCACGTGCAAATAAAGATCAGGCTTGGGGGGCAGGGGTTGTTTTGTCCAGCTAGAGAGGGAGTGTTTTGCTTTTCTTTTCAGCGGCCAGTGAGAGTATGTCTGTCTCTACACCGTGTTCCAGGGACGGGAACTGCACAGCCTGTACACACAAAGGCTTCCACAGCTTCAAGGTGAGCAGCACTCCTAACCTCCAAGACGAGCCAAGACTTTGTGTTTCTCTTATTTTCTGATTTTTGTGTATCCCTCCATTCATGTCTCTGTCCATTCACCACTGTGCCACATCGAGGCAAAACGAATGACTTGAGGAAATGGCACCCAGTTCACACAACACAGGGCCATCCCGCTCGACAGCCTGATGACAGCCGCCCTTGTCATGTTTCTCGGTTGCCCAGGCAACCTATGATGGGTGGCGCTACAACCGCTGTGACCTTCCAAGGCTTTTCCTGGCCTGGGGTCTCCACAGCAGCCAGTCGCTGACGTGGAAACCAGATGCAGCTGCACCGGGCCCCTCGGCCCAGAATGGCTGCACGGTAAGTGAGAGGGCAGGAAGTTGCAGAGGAGTAGAAAAAGGACCGCAGGATGATTCGGCTAGATTTACCAGCTCACAGGGCAGGAATGAGGCAGGCTACTTTTCAGTTGAAAAGACAGAAAATCCTTCACTCCAGACATCTTTTCTCCAGGATGAGAAATAAGGCCTTTCAGTTTGGAAAAGAACTCCCTAATGGATAGCGTTCACGTACTGCAATAAAATGGCTCCTATCAAAGATAAATGATTTGCCAGCCTTCGCCCTTTTGATCATTGAAAGGTCTAGATGAATGAGTTTCACGAGCCTGCTGTCTTATCTGCTAAGAAGGTACTGAAGTGCCTATGTGCTGTTGGCAACAATGTGAATTATTGAGCTTTGTTTCGACAGCCAGACTAACTGTGCAATGGCACATTCACAGCACTGTCAGCGGGGGGGCTCTGCTGCAGCCCTGCCACACCTCCCATAACATTTTAATGACCTGTTATATAATTATTGGACGTGAAGTGTTTTATCTAGAAGTATCAGTTAATCCGCTGTAATAAGAATGAACCTTTGTTGGAGTGAGGCAGAATGGGCCTGATGCTTTCTGCAGCCATTCTGTGTCCCCAAACAATCTGTTTCTGGTTCACATTGACCTGCCATTTTCCAACCACCCACTGAACTCGTCTTATTGGTTTACAGTAGTTGCGTTAGTTGACGCCACTTAATATGAGTGATACCCGATGGCTGATTTGTACGTATGTGACCATACACGTGGCCTACGCAGGACGCAAGCGTTCCTGCACCTCTCTGGACGCGCATGCCCGAATGCTAGTTAGCGATGTTAAGTTCCACACCTTTCAGGGCAAGCTGTGCAGTGATAGTTACATTTAAAAGACTTTCCAGCTGTTGAAGTGGTGCATATTGTGCATGTTTGTGTTTATTTAACACAACGTTGGTGATCTTCACTACTTTGAAACAATATGTTGAAATGCACCTTATAGCTGATATAGCTGATCTGTGTCTCCTCTTTATGACCACTAATGCATGTTTTTGGTGCCTGACTTGCCTTTTTGTGGTTTTTTTTTTTCCTCTTAATAAACAAGGACCAGCCTGCAGAGTCCATGGAGAAGCAAATACATGTTTACCAAGCGGACCAATCAGAATCGTAGAGGCTGCGGCTCGACGCACCAAAGCATCATGAAACGTTATAAAGCTGGGTGCTCTTAACCGGACCAGTTTAGCTTAAGTATGTTTTTCAGGCCTCTGACAGCACTCCCGCGCCCCACATCCCTCCCGGGACTTTACCAGGAAAAGTTTCCGTGCTTATCGGACAGTGCTTCTAGGCTACACTGATAAGTTATTTCGGGCTTCCAGTGCTGCCTGCTTCCTGGGAACCATTTTCCTGTTGCTGCGTTTAAGCTATATCTCTCAGGGGAGTGGCCCGCGAGCGGACAGCCGAGTCCGGCCTGCGACCTGGCGGCCAGTGACGGGCCCGAACCTCACTTTAGCTTTGCTGTTCCTCGCGTCTGTGTGGTTTGTAGCTGAGCCACGACACGACGTTCTGTACACACACCTTTGCCAGTTTCAACACTGTTAGACCCAGTTGGACTGAACCCAGGCAAATTTAAATAAACGGATTGATCCGAAGGCACGTCCCTCTACTTCCCAATGGCTTGCCAGGCCGGTCAGGATGATTCACCTGTCCGCACGCTGAACACTGCACAGCAGCATTTGTCGCGCAGCCAGATGCTGTGAATCCCTTGAATCCATGCCTAGCGCATGGGGAGAGCAGTGTCCCCTGGGACTGTTCCTTCCTATTGGTACCTGGTGTGTTCCTTGGGGATGGGGAATGCTCCGAGACCATTCTGGAATTCCCCTCTGTCCATGTTTGGCGATGTTCCGAGTAATTAGCCTATAGTATTTTGTGGGGGTGTCGCTCCCAGCTGAAGGCTGGGAGATGGAGTGTGAGAGGGGGCTAGCACGCAGCCTCACCACAGACACGGTGCAAAAGCACCCCGAGGAGAGGAAGCTAGGAGGATGGCGTCCAATCCATTCACTGTCTTTGGCCACAGATGGTTTCTTCTTCTCTCCATGACGGCATGAGGACCTTTAACCACGCGGACGCGCTCAACCTCTTGACTTCGGCCCTCCTTTGAGACATATCGACCACTGCGCTCTGCCTGCTGACGTCTTTTGCCACTAAATATAACTCACCCCTTGCCCCTTCCCCTGCTTTCTGATGTCGGCGGATGGTGTGTGAGACCAACATGTGATTCCCCCCCCCCACCGAAAAGGCCATGGTCAGGCACATGGCTGGGGTGTCAGAGCTGGGTGACAGTTATCCATCAGCGATCGTCCTCTGTCACCTGCCCTGAAATGCTGTGACCCCCCGTACTTGCTGGCACTTTCTCCAACCCATAACCGGCCACTTACATATCAAGCCCTGACTCCTGTCCTTAAATACGGAATAAGGATGCTGTCCACTATCTCAATACCCAACATGTATGTGTTTTATGGGATTCCATCCCCCTAACCCTTTAACACCAGAGATTCCCCGGGAGGTTGGAGATCTATGACACCACATGGTCATGTGGTCATGACCCACCCACAGACACTAAAACCATCACAGCCCAAAATGCAGAGAGGGGACACAGGTAACGGGAAGCAGGGGACAGACAGGCTGCTAGAGCAGCTGTTTACCACATTCCTGTGCCGTGTGCCGCACAGTGTCACGCTAGATGGAAGACTTATGATATATGCGGCTGGGATCACCCTAAAGGCGTGTTGACACGGCCAGACTCCTCTGGGCTATTTGAGTTGTCAAAGGGCCCCCTGCTATTTTCTCCGATGGTGTAGCCAGGGGGATAGGCCCCTGAGCGTCAGGCGGGGTAAGCCTGTGCATTAACACACTCTCGGTTCAACCGGTTCATGTATGTGTTGTGTCTGAGGGCCACTGGGATTTGGCCATGTGACCGCTGCATGTCAGCGGTGTGGGGTGAACGTGCTGAACCCTTTGTCCCCACCCCTGAGACATCTACTTGTTCCAAGGTCCCAAAGTCCGTTGGGTATCAGCCCAAAGTGGCCAGCTTTCGGGTGTCCCAGGATAGAACATTTTATGGTGCCAGAGGCCAGAGTCCCCTTGAACTGGCCCAAACCCAAAGACTCTTGGCGATCCAGCTGACGGATAAGACTGTACCAGTGGTAAACCAGCGCAAGTTGCTTCACAGAGACAGGTGATGAGCTGGACCTCAGTGACAGGTAGACTTAAGACCTGACCAGTGCTAATAATAGCTGTGCCTCTTCCTGATTGGCTGCAGGGGCGACTTGTAATCTGAGCTAGGGGTCAGGAGCCATGTTTGACAGCGGTTCTATTACCTGCCCAGTAGCATTATGGGCTCTTTTCCACAGCTGGTCAGTTTGTGTTTTTTTTTTAAGCCAGTCATAGTGTTTCTAACTGATCAGTTGCTCAGTGGTGCCCCCTGAGTACGAAATGCAGAATTGCAGTTAACGCTTTATTTTGCTTGTTAATGTCTAATAGATGGTTAGCCCGGGAATTTTGTTGAGCTCGGTGGCTGGGGGGAGGGGGGGTTTGTATTTCTGTCTGTAGAGCAGGAGCATCTTTAGGGCTATTCTGTGTGTTTCTTGGCTTAATTCATGAATAGTCTGCCATCAACCCCCCCAGTAAAGACGCAGTCTTCCTATCCATTCATCTCTAATTACTCCCCTACTGCTGAGCAAAACTACTAAAGCATTAAATGATCAGGGCAGCGCACTGGGAATTCTCATTCTCTGGCATTGTCTGACCTGGCAGCATTCATCTTATGCTGGTTTTGCACTCTTTCTGGTGTAATACTGTCACACTCTTACGGTTGACTGTTGAATTATAATGTTTTTGTCGTTTTACTGCCTTTGGGTGGCCTGCAGGTTTTTGTGTTTGTGTGGTTCTTTGTAAATCCTTAATCATCACTGATGGTCAGAATAAAAGCATTCATATTTATGTGGAATTCACAGACATTGACGTCAGCCATATTTTCTGTCGTGTATCAGACAAAAAGGGCAGGATGGCTCATTCCCACAGTACTTTGACGCTATTTATTCCTTTTAAACAGAGCATTTCTCAGATCAGTCACTAGAGGGCGGAGTGAATTAAATTGTGTTTGCAGCTTTAGACGTTCTTCTCTATGTTTTGAGTGTGTGATGATGTGTTGGATGATACACAAGCTTAAATTTACAAACATCATCATAAATGTGATACACTAATAAGTATTATCCCTGAATTACCACAAATCAACATGAAAATGTAAAAAATATGCATTTTCAGACACTGTTTACTCATTACTATAATGTGTAATAGAACAGAGAGCATAAGCAGTACATACATGCATAGGTACCTTCAGCAGTGCACTGATAATGAGAGTTTGAGGTCCTTTTGATGCATTTCTGCTTCCTATATTCTCACTGATTTAAGCTGTTTTCTCACCATCCTGAAAATGGTTGTAAGTATATCTTCTACTGGCTCAAAGACAAGAGCAGGAGCTGGTCAAAGACTTCTTACAGTAGTAATTAGTTGCAAGCAGGACAGAGAGCATTGATAGTGGGACTCTAGGGCAGACGCACAGACACAGGACCTGGAGACATGCTGAGGTCACCGTGACTTACACTCAACCCCCTCCATCTCTGTGACTCATCCTTGGCCGTAAATTATTCTGACTCCGAACAGGAAATTGCCTTCTTGACGTCTTGCTAAACGTTTGTGCCGGTGTCCTGCTGCTTTTTCCCGGTTGACATTTCAGCTGCCTGCGATGCTGTGAATCCT
>JAABNY020000119.1:21603563-21615332 GCA_015164015.2 Brevimyrus niger
TACATTCGTTCCCCCCCGCCCCCCCCCCCCCCCCGCCACCGCCCCCCCCCCCTTCCCCCTGCAGAGATTCACAGGTCGCAATGAGATTTCGCCTCTCTCCCAGTCAGGAGACAGCAGAAAGCCACATATTCCTGGTGCTCACCACCTGCTGAATGAAAACATCTCCCTGCTCAGAATGAACAAATTATTTCGTGTGAACCAGACAATGCTGGCCACGTTCGAATGAAATAGTCACTCTCGAGGTGTCGTTATCTGCAAGGCCGCTTTAGCTCCCCTTGTCAAATTAATAATATTTTTCTTTCAGGGAAATTAATTAACCTGTTTGACAATACAATCATGCAATTATTTACTGATATCCGAGATTATCTAGCTGTAGGGAATCAGGTAGAAAACAGGGGAGCAAGTGTAACAACCGGGCTTATCGAATTGTATCTAAAGCTCAGATAAGGTCATAATCGACTCTCTGATTCATCAGCGATATGAAGGGCTCCCATTGAACTAGAGAAGTGCTGCTCCGGATTTCTCTCTGGCTGAGTGGCATGTCACAGACAGAAAGAGGACAGAGCTGAAATGACCTCCAGTAGTGAGGACGCCTCACTGAAACACTCACATTTAGTTGATATTCACATGTTCTGCCATTAGCTGATTCAACAACAATATATCCAGAGAAGCTCAGGTTCAATGTCAGTTCAAAGGTACAACTGCAGGGATCCTGGGAAGCAGCTCACATGGAAATGTAAGTGATCGCCTCATCCCCCGCTTCCCTTGGGCTGCTTCCTTCATAATGAAAGTATAAATAAATCGCAGGTGCCATTTTATAATACCAGCACTGCTTTTGCCTTTTATTTCTCTATAAATGTTTGTCCTGTGACCGCTCGTCTCTCCCCCCCCCCCCCAGAATGATGAAAACGGTTGGATATCCAGAGGGCAAATTGAAAGAGCACAACATGAGTAATTTCTGCAGAGGAGGATAACAGAGAAGAGCAAGAAAAGGTGGAATTTCAAAATGTGTTTTTAATTAAGGGAGGCAATCACCTAATTATGCATGCAAAGATAGCACATGTGTGTCTTCCATGTGCAGTTTCCATGGTAACCGAGCCAGGCATGCCAAGGAGCGTCTCGACATCCTGCCCGTCTTTGAGCTGAAATCATGCAGAGAAGCAGTCAAAGGGAGCCTCTGTTCGGTGTTTTCACTCATCCACCACATTGGGGAGTCAGTGGTACCACTAAGGAACACACACACACACACACACATGCATACAACGTATCTGTGAATTAGTTGCCATGACAGCAGAGTGATTTTTACATGGAAAGTGCCTTGGGTTCTTCTTGTAGTTTAACTGCAAAGTGTGAAAATGTGTTACTGATGCATGTATAGTATCAGTCAAAAACGTGGACACATCCACTCATAAAAAGGCTTATTTAGTTATATCACGTGGCAGGACACAGGCCGGGGAAACAGGCAACTGAAGGAAGCAACGGAATTAAATAAAGGGGTCTAATAGGAAAATGTAAGGGCATAGGGGGAAAACAACAACACAGGACTCACTACAACGCGCAACCATGCAGCAATGCAATGACAGAACTAGGGAAACAGACTGACGTGGACCTAAATACATTGGACAAATACAGACAATTGGAAACAGCCATAAAACACTGGGAATTGACATGAGGTTAACGAGGAGGGCGTGAGAAAGGAGGGGCGGCACGATCGGGCGTGACATATTTGTACCATTCTTAACATTTTAGAATAATTATAAAGGCATCAAAACAATAATATATATGGGATTATGCTATGACCAAATAAGCTTTAAGATACACACACACACATATATATATACATATATATATTGTATTTTTGGGGGGGTGGCTTTATGGGTTGGGACTCAGAAGGTTGCTGGTTTGAATCAGTTGAGTGATGCCACCATTGAGCCCTTAACCGCAATTACTTCAGGGACTGACTGACCCTGCTTTCGCCTCTATGCTTGTTCCATGAGAAGGCCTCCTGGGATGCTTTTTCAGCTGTCTTGAAGGAGGTCCCACGTATATGCTGAGCACTCATCAGTCACTTTTTCTTCACAAAACCAACTCTACTGTGTTCAGGTCAGGTGGCCAGGTCATCACTCTCTTTTATTGGGGACTCGGTGTGTCCAAACTTTTGAAAAGTACTGTATGTGGGGCTGCAGTCACAAGAGCTGTTTGATTCTGGTTTGGGGTGTGTTTCACTGTCACGTTAATCCAGACTCAATCCTCAATACCCCACTGACTTGACATACAGGTGTACTTATCACTGTTATCTTCTGCTGCTGAAGCCTCTTATTTCTGTTAAGTGTGCTTTTCAGAGCTGGAAACTTCAGGTTTAGAAAGTAGAGTTCCAGACCAAGATTTTGTTTCAACCAACCAGTTGACTATAAAATGTCATGTTCACAGAGTACTCAACTGGTTGGTTGAAACAAAATCTTGGTCTGGATTTATATTTTCTGAACTTTCCACCTCTGGTGCTTTTATTAATTTTTGTCTTCAAACAAATGAGCAGAGACATTTGACACAGAGATTCTAACTACTGATTCAAATTTCCATGCAGTATTATTAAACAATGGTGAGGAAGTTTTTCTTATGGCAAACTAACGGATTAAATGTAAAAATGAAAATACAAAGCAAAGAGGGGAGTTAATGGGAATATTTGTGAACCAAAAAACATTTCCGTCTCCTTGAGAATGATGATCAGTTGCTTTGCAGAAAGAAACTTATCCAGAGGAAATGAATTCCAGGGATCTGATTCATCACATGAGAAGTCAGAAAATTCCCACGGTGATATTGCAGCTCCAATAGGCCACAACCTCGTCGTTATCGTGTCCCATTTCAACATGTTCTGATGGACTGAGTCCCAAAGCAGGAGCACCAGTGTCCCCCTTAAGGTGGAAAACAGCCTAACCACATAAATGGCTACACCAGAGCCTGCCAATTGGTACAAGGCCACTAAAAGGCATATTTATGCAGGTAAAAATCTGGGCTCAGGTTACAGTGATGTAAATGGTGTATAAGAAAACTACCTCCACAAACACCCACACAATTACAGGCAGGATAATAATTGGGCCACACTTTGCTAAATTATGATGGATTACCATAGTGCTTTGCAACTGGAACAGCTTGTTAAGACCACACACGTGTGACTTCCTAACAGAGAAGTACTAATCTTCTATATTTATTTGGGGGGATGCATTTACTTTCATCACCAACTTCGGAGGTATATGAAAAGTGAGGGCACACAGTGTGGAGCAGGAAACAGTGGTGGGTGGGGCCCAAGGAATGTAGTGAAGCTGCTTAAGATTGACTACTGTTGGCCTGCCTGGTCAGCTGTCATTGGTTGTCTGTCAGTCATCCCTCCTGCCTCACTGTGCTTAACGAGTCCTGAAGTCTGGTCTCATTATGGAGCCCACACACCAGCAGCCATTCGCAATGCATAACCTCCCTCAGACCCACCTTCAGAAGCACCTCCCTGTCAGAGAGTGTCCCACCGCCATTGTGTGTGCCAGCCGACCTTCGAGCACGCTCACGCGATGATAGATTGATTGGCACCCCCTCTAAAGAGACAGGTGCGTGAAAAAGGATGGTCTCAGCAAAATTCTGCTGATAAATAAATTGATTCTTCACCAGACATATGTTGCTGTGGACAGGACTGTCCAGTAAGCAATAACAATAACAATGAAAGATAAGGGTGTCTGTGATGAGGTGATTTACAGTGTCACCTAGCCCTACTCGACAAACAGTGCTGAAACCCCGAACAGCTCCAAGGGAGGGAGCAATGACACAGCAAAACATAAGGCTCACAGCACAGATCATGTACAACACCTGAATAAACACTTATTTTTATTTTTTATTCTCCTGAAAAAGATCTGTGAGTGATAAAGTAGCAGACAGATAGGCAAAGCTCTTTGGTCATTCTGTATGCTCTGTTGTTCTGGAAATCTTTACTGGGATGGCAGGTCGAGGTTCCTTCCTATAACGCACACAGATTTTCGCGGAGTCCATATAGCAGCCCTACAAAAAGTTTTAGCTGACATCTTGGATTCATTTGATAGTCGGCATTCATGATGTTATGAGATTTTCTCTCAGGCAAAATATCTTAAGGTCAAACACATGGTTCTTAGCCACTGGCACCGTATGGTTTAAAATGAATTCACAAACATAATCTTTAAATTTTAATTTCCCGGACGACTTGTTGGCAAATGCAGGTGGCAGCATAGTGCCTGTACAGAAAAAGACGAAGAAGAAGACCGGAAGCACGGCCATTTTCCCGGAAGCCAGTAGAGCTGTTTTGTTGCCAGAGGGATTGTTGTGAAAATGGCGGCGTCTCGTCGCTCGTCTCAGCAGCAACAGCAACAGACCCTGTCGTCTCCTCCTCGGAGCGCCTCCCTCTCGCTCACCCCTCCGGGCTCTCCTCCGGGACCTGTGGGTGCAGCGATCTTGGCTCCTGCGGGCGCCGAGCAAGACGGCGGCGGGGATTCGGAGGTAGCCCCGGCCTCCCCGGACCTGCCCGCCCCGGGCCTCAGCGGCAGCGGTAGCAGCGGCTCTAGTGGCTCTAGCTCCACCGCGAGCGGCGGCTCCAGCCCGGACTCGGGCGGCTCCAGCCCGGGGGCCGGCGGCGCTTTTCGGGAGCTTTTCGAGGCCTGCCGCAATGGGGACGTTTCCCGGGTGAAGCGGCTCGTCGACTCGGTGAATGTGAACGCCAAGGACATGGCCGGCCGCAAGTCCACCCCGCTGCACTTCGCCGCAGGTCTGCACCGCGCTCCGCCGTCGGGGGGTACGGGGGGCTGGATGGGGGCAGCGATGGCTGCAGGTTAGCTGGATGGCTAACCGTGTTTACGGAGTGAGGGCACCTCGCCTGAAAATATTGTTATTGTTATTATTAATTTAAACGGGGACCCAACCGTGTTATTTTATTTCTTTGCTGTTATGTTTTACATTTGTTTATTTGTTTTGGTACCGGTGCACTCATATAAGAAACGGCTCTCCGTTTATTTTTACAGCACGAAATAACACAGAAACACCATAACGCAAAAACACGGTGTAAAATAACGCGAAATGACGCTCCCCGTCTGTCACAGACATAACGGCGTTTCAGTAAAACATGACAGATTAAATCCGTCAGTTTAGGAATAACCGGGTCCGCATTATTCCCTGTTTACAGTAGTTTAACAGTGTTACACGGGCCTGGCGCATTATAGCTATGTAAGCAATGTGCAGCTTTATACGATCATGCCATGCAATGATATAAAACACGCCTGGTTCGGTTCGGTAATGGTACTGTGCGAATCACGGTTAATACAACTGTATACCAAACTTGTGTTCTCCGTTTGCATTTAATGTGTTTTAAATAAAAAATTGGCGTATGTATGAAATAAAGATATGAAAGTTGTCACTGATTTAACTACACCAGGAGGATTATGCGAAATCACGGTCTTTTTTGGTACATTACGACCCGTGAATTAAGACAAGATAAGAACAGATTCGACGAATCTCAAACTACTTTAGAACTACTGCATTAGGATGAAATGCAAATCTAACGGGCGTCTTGGCAACGAGATTTCGGAAGTTTCAACAGAAGTTCTTGTGTGATTGATGTTTTTGGCTCGATAATTACGGATTCGAACTAAAACATTGGCTGGATTCCTCAAAGGACATAACCATAACTGGGTTTCAGTATCTTGATGTGTTCAGTCATTTCTCTCTACAGGGACTAAGCTGTACGCATAAATAATGTACATGTAAATACATACATAGGAATGTTCTTATGTATATCAGGACTGGAATTTGGTGAATTAATGTTCCTGTGACTGTTCATATTAAACAGGAGAACTTATGGTTCTTTTTAAAAGGCAGTGCAAACATGCTTTGGTATGAATATTTCAACAGGATGTCGTAAAAGCCCTTATGCACTTCAGAACATCTTTGAGGCCTTAAAAGAACCATATTTAGCCAGCTGTGTATAACATAGACACATTTGGCTCTGAGCTGGAGTTTTCCCTGTGAACATCATACAATCATCTTGGGAATACGGTGGCTTGGGAATGCTGAGATCAGTCTGGCAAAGATGGCTAACTTTGGTAACCCATATCATCAGTTTGGGGATAGGGATTATAAACACTAGTTTTGGTAGATGTGTGGCTTAGTTTTTTTTAAATCAAAATGGGGTTTGTTGTGCGATCTGTGGTAAAATAGGGGTAGTGATGGGTAAACTTGTCATCTCCTTCTGGTAAAGCCTGCTGCTTTGTGTTTGTGTTCTGAAGTCACCATTTGCCTCTTGGTCCCTGATCCTCCAGGGTTTGGCAGGAAGGACGTGGTGGAGCACCTCCTGCAGACGGGCGCCAATGTGCATGCCCGCGATGATGGCGGGCTGATCCCGCTGCACAATGCCTGCTCGTTCGGCCATGCTGAGGTGGTTGGCCTACTGCTGTGCCAGGGAGCAGACCCAAATGCCCGCGACAACTGGAACTACACACCCCTACATGAGGCCGCAATCAAAGGCAAAATCGACGTGTGCATTGGTAAGTGCTTCCCCTGGAAACGCAGCCCTGCGCTTGGTTCCATGTCGCACGGGATGCCCCCTGCATTTATTTCATTCTGCATCCTTTGTTGAATCTTTTAGCATCACTGTTTTTTTTTTCATCACCGTGTCCCATATCTGACAGGACTTTTTGCGCTTTGTGGTAGTAGTTATCTATTGCAGCTTTGGTTGAGTTGGATGCATTTTAATCTGCATTTGACTGAAGCTTAATGCTCACTCTACTGACAATAATGATGGTGATAATAATAATAGTATCAATAATGATAATAATAGATACTTTATCAATCCCTGTGGGGAAATTCTTTACGCCTTCCTCAGCTTGCTCTCTTTCGTATGGAGTAAGTTGTCTATGAAAGGCAGCCACCCTTCACAACACAACAACAACAATAACCATAACAACACATTTAATTTATATAGTGCTTGGATCACAAACATGCTTGCATAGAATAAAGTAAACATAACAAAACAACAAAGCATATTATGGGTAAGCAACATTAAAGGCTTGAGCAAATGAAAAGGTTTGTAACTTGTTTGAAATCTGAGACTGAGACAGAGATGAATGACAGATAGACTACTGTTGCTACCATTGTGGTAAAATGATGCGTCTCCTTTTCCCAGGGCTCTGAAGGCATTTTCTATATTTATATACAGTACTGTGCAGAAGTCTTAGGCAGGCAAAGCAAATGTAGTGTTTAAATGATCTTTGTAACAAATTTGATGATATGTTTGTAAAAGTGCGTTAACTTGGCCATTTCAAAACCTCTGCTAAAATTGTCCCTCTATTTGCAGCAACCGTCCAATACACCCATATGTTTTGGACTCTATCACGAACACACCTAGTTTGGGTAATCAATGAGTTACTTCACTAATTAAGTTTATTAATTAATTGAGCTTATGGTGAAATTTAACAAATACATGGAATGGCTGAGGTGCCCCTAAGCAAAGGTTTGGGAACTAAACCTTCCATCCAACAAGGATCAAACTATATTTTTGAAAAACAAAGGGATCTTTTGGTTATTTTTTTTTTGTGTTTTTGGTTAATTTGCCTTATGTTAAATTGTGATGCCATTTGAGTAGCTATACAGATTTAAACATTTTCTTTGACTCAGAATTTTGCACAGTACTGTGTGTGCAAATGTGGGTGTATGTATGTATATGTGTGTATTTGTATATACTATATATTATGTATGTATAACTAATGAAGCAAATTGCCTAATCATTGGTGTCAGAACAGACTAAACATATCTGACTTGTCCTCAAGTGTGGTAATGAATGACTCCTGCTTTTTTGGCATGTCTCTGTATTTTCTTGTCGTTAGTCTGCATTTAAGGCATCAGCAGAGGGGAAATGTGAGTGGCTCATCTTATAGCTACACCGTCGGTGTGGGGACCGACCTTCCCTATGTGCCTGTTTTCTGTCTTTGCGCTTTATCTGATGTAATTACCCAGAAATTCAAATCTGTTCTGGAACCGTTTCTATTCCTGAGGAATGAGGTTCTGCCATGAAAATAATTGAATTACTGTCCCTCGAGTGTCTGCGGTTGTGATGGTCTAGTCCGGTTCCTTTTATGATTTACACAGACACTGTTTTACAGTATTTGATTTGTTTTTAGCCCATTCACCACAGTTTACATTGTGGAATGCATCATATGATGTAGTGCCTTAGTATAGCAGTAGCAGCATCTGTGGTCAGCACAAGGGGTCTGCATCGCATAGCTTAGCTATATCTGAAACCAAAGTGGGGGTATTGATTTGTGGGGAGGGGGACCTATGAACAATTTCTGGAGCATAATTATTTTTTAATCTCTGGGGAACCTTAAGGAAAGTGAACGATAAATCTCTGGAGTGTATACCATGAGAGAAAATGAGCTTCCCATCAAACACACCAGATAAGGCACGTTTTGGCCCCTTAATATGGGACGATTAGCCCACACGCATCATTCATTAGTTTCATGTCGAGCTTGGGTCGGGGGAGTAACTGGTTAAATGAGTGTCTCTTGGCTCCGCGTCAGTCTCCGTGTAATCCGACCTGCTCTGTGTCCTCTGCACTGGCACTCGTGTCCTGCTGCCGTCGGTGGGCTTTTCAGCTGCAGGTTGGGACGTGGGTGGCATCCCGCATTCGCCCGCCGGGGCAGAAATACGCCCACCTGGTAGCTATTCTGACAGGCTCGCCAGTGGTTTTGCTTTGCAGTGCCCGCTGGGCCGCTCGCTCACTGGATTCGGTCGAAATGTCGGGGGTGTAATGATGCCCTCCATTTCATTTCCGCTTCTCCATTGTCGCGTGTTATTTATTTGTTTGATGTGGGCAAACGCCGCTCCTCCTCTTTAACCGCCGCGGGCCGCAGTCCCACTGTGGGTGTCCTGCCGCTGCCCCAGCTGTCAGAGGAACGGTTAGGCCCAGTTTTGGCCGCCGACGTCCATGTTCTCCCTAATAAATCACAGAATCGAGCAGCAGGGGAGGGCCACAGAACACCACGAAGGACGACCCCGCTTCATGCAAGGTGACTGCCCCAGTGCTGCTCCTGGTCCCTCTGAAAGCTGTGCAGTGCTGTGACAAACGCCTCACACAGCTGGCATTGAGTCTGTGATTTTGGAAGCGCTCACTGGATGACCGAAGAACCCCGCTCTTGATCTGGCACTCGCCCGATCACGGGAGAGGATATTTTATCAGATTCGCCATGTCCTGTGGCGCCGTTAGTGGGAACGGCGATGACAGATGTCTCTTAGCAACATAATCGCATTGGCAGTTTCAAAAATATCTCTAGTAACAGTGGAGTTTGGAGTGGGGACCTGGCATACTCCAGTGGGGAGTGATGGGAGCGCAGCGCGTACCAGCCGAGAGGGGAGTCCTTTTGGAAGAGAGTGGCCTGTTGGCAGGCTAGGGCTTGGATGTGTAGACGCACATTTTCACTAACCTGGCTGTGCCGTTCCTCTCAGCCCTATTGCGTTTATGTGAAGTATATCCAGCACTAGCAGATTTTTTATTTTTTTTATTTTAACTACACTGTGGGGGCTGTTTGGACAGCATTCTGCCATTGTACTGTCTCAGGCGCCGCACCGTGTGGCAGGTCAGGCGCGTCGTGACAGCTGGGTGTTTGTTTACACAACCGGCCTCGGTTTTTTTGGATGGGGTACTGGTATTTCATGGGGGGGGGTCGGCAGTAGCTTCAGAAAGGTATGGGTCGCTGTGTCTCCTCTACTAGCTTGATCTTATCCTATCTTGCTGAAAAGTCACCCCCCCCCCCTTTAAAAGCAGTTGAAAGAGGGCTGCTGAGTCTCCCCCCACGTCCCCCTCCATTTGTTTGTTGTTCATGCGGGCCCTTCCTTGCTGATGCTAATGTTCAGGCTCACTCTTCTCCATGTTTGCCTGTTTGCTGTGCCTGGGGGGGGGAGGCACGGGGGGAAGGGGGCACTGCTTTCTTTGTCTCTCTCTCTGCTCTCGCTCGCTCTCTCTCTCTCTGCTCTCTGCTCTCGCTCTCTCTCTCTCTGCTCTCTGCTCTCGCTCTCTCTCTCTCTGCTCTCTTCTCTCTCTCTCGCTCTCTCTCTGCTCTCGCTCTCTCTCTCTCTCTCTCTCTGCTCTCCACTCTCTGCTCTCCACTTGCTTTTGCTATGGAATCTGCGTTTCATTGCCCCAAGGGCCCCGTTAACTGTGCTCTGGGTTACCACTTCTTCCATCATTGCCATATGGTACACTGTGCTCTTGGCCTGTACCCCCCCCCCCCTCCTTCATTCCATCAGCATGATCTGGATTGATGATGCGGCTGGATCTCAAAACCTTTCAGCCTCTGCCCTGCTGGGGTCACGTCAAACCCCACGCAAAGGTGCAATGACAATTTCCCTCCAGGACTTTGGACGTATAATCCCAGCAGTGTGTGTCTTTGACATAAAGTCAAAAACAAATAAAATGAATCTGACTCCCTCCCATGAAAGCATATGAAAACGGAACAAATCAGAAGTGTGGTGAATGTTATTGACAGCTTAGTTGTGAACCAAGTGACAGAAAATGGGTCAGTGTACTTTATGGTCTCTCCAAGCTGCCTGTCTCTCAGGTACTATTTCTTTGCCTATGTCAATTTCTGAGGTTAAGGGGGGCGTTTAACGTCAGGCTGTGAGCGTGTACTAGGTGCTCTGCATTTGAAAAGGTGGGGGTGTGGGGCAGTAAACCCATCCAGTGGGTGGTGCTGTGGGTTGTGATTACACCCTTTGCCTGGAGGGGTTCCTCACCCTTTTATTACTCAGTCTTGGGTGTTGTTATGGGGGCCGGCCTCTGCATGCTGTGCCCAGCAGGCTATAGGTAACTTATTTCCCCAGCCAGACATGAGCCGGGCGGCTTGGATAAACGCGCCCTCTTTACACCCTCTGATTGTTAATGACGGCTCTCATTAATGCGTAAAACGCAGTGCATGCGGCAGTGGTGTAACCCGTTATCTCCACAACTACTGTACCTGGTGTGTGGGGTGGGGCTGTTCAGCAGGGCCGGTGGGTTGGCTGTCCCTCCCAGCCGCATCCGGGACCTCTGCCTGTCTCTTTCTTTATTTCTCTTGCGGCTCATTTTCAGACGATCTTTGTCAGGCCTTCCCGGGTCCTGACTCCTGTCTGGCAAAACCATCAAGGTCACCTGCAAGCTGGAAGGGAAAACTGGCCCCCGCTCCTGTCGCGCCCCCCCCCACCAGGCCAGAGGTTTTAACCCGCTCAGTTACAGTTGACGGTTTGTCGTGTTTTTGTCCCTGGATTGAGCCTCCGCGCCGCTGAGGGAGTACTTTAAAGCCTTTGCGTTCTTCCTGAATGTATTTCACAGAAACACAGACATTTTCCCTTCATTTAGGGGATGGGGGGGGGGCGCACAAGTTTTTCTTTTTATAGACAAAAGCCACCTGTTCCAAGATGGCAGGAGCTGCATTGTGAGTGAACGTGTGGCGTTGTGTTTCTGCATGCCGGCTGTCTTTCTGGGTGAATCCGGGTGGGGGTGGCGCGGGGGCGGGCGGGGTCGCCTGGGGGTACTTCCGGGGGTCCCAGCCTGCCCTGTCCCCTGCTGCCGCCTCGTCCTGGTAATCATGTTGCGTGTGACTTTTGGAGACTAGAGCAGCATGGGTGTGGAGGCTGTAAGCTCCCCAGAGAGCTGGGAGGCATTGTTACAGGCCCCAGGCTCCACATGCAGCTCTTGGCTCTATTCTAGTGTGTGTGTGTGTGTGTGTGTGTGTT
>JAABNY020000119.1:21704967-21729331 GCA_015164015.2 Brevimyrus niger
TAGGTGGTGGTCCCCCTGGAGAACGGTCCCATTTCGCTCATTTGGGCTGTGCCCAGCCGGGCCACATGGGTGAAGGCGCCCGCTGATGAGCTCCCCCGTCCCCCACCAGGCCTGGCTCCAGGACAAGGCCCCAGTATCCCTTTTCCAGGCATAGTTTCTACTTCCTTGTTGTTGCGTTTCATAACTGGGATTCGAATCACCCTTAGTCTGACTGCTCACCTAGGCCCTATTTGCCATGTAAGATCCTGCCAGGGGCATTTATTTCAGACAACATTACTCCAAGGATCATTGGAACATGCAAACTCCGTCGCCACGCTAAGGTGGCAAGTCATGGAGGGACGTACTTTATTTTTCAATCGTATTCATTAACGGATTAATGTGCTAGATCAGAGAACGGTTGGAATAACTTGTTAATTTGTTTTGGACTATTGAAGCTCCATATCTTTATAGAGATATCTCTGTTCTTTGTGGGAGCAAAAAAATCTTTAAACTGTTTTTAAATCGTATAGACAAAATTTGATTAATTCTTCTTCCGGACAAAATATTTCCACGATGATGACGACGATGTGTGGATGGGGCTGGACCAGGGAGGAATCGTATTACCCTAGTGTTGCCCTCTTTTCTGTTCGATTTCTTGTTAAGTTACAGCAATAATTTGATGGGGGGGGGATAGCAACACAAATAAATGACCAAACTCTGGTTTTCAGCCGCAGCTCTCGGACCGAGCTGAAAGTGAGGAACCGTGGGAAAATGAGTCGCTTTTTTTTTTTTTTTTTTTTTTAAAAAAAACATCTTTTAAAGTTTATAAGCCTTATATTATAATATTGTTAAACTGTGACACTGCCACTGCACTGGATGACCTGTTGGTGTCAGTTTTTCTGTAACTATAATTAAAAAAATGAGGTGTATGTGCAGTATAGGCCATGTTGATCAGTCTGCATTTTTTTCCCAATTGTTTTTTTTACGAATCGCACCTGGCTGACCTCTTGCGATACTCCTCTTTACTGGGCATGGCGTGCTGATCTCAGAAGTGCACGAAAGACATTCGCAGTGCAGGATTCAGGCATAACCTGCGGGGATTGCACAGCTGATGCTAATTCGGTTGATGTATATCTTTGTGATAACATACAGATTCCGATCACCGATTGGTGTCATTATGAGTGCCAGGCAGTCTCTTTGTTATTCTTATTTAGGGGCTTTATCCAGAGGAGCAGTCCTGTGTTTAGCCTGTTTTTACAGCTGGATATCATAAGGCTTGGAAACTCGCTGAATGGTACAACAGCCGAATCCCTTTGGCGTCACAGGGCCAGTTCCTTAAGCCTTCTTGCAGTTCCTGTTGCCATGGTGAATTCGAGGCCCCAGGAATGAAGTCGGGTCCTGTCTAGCACACATTTGTCACCCTGCCATTAAAGATTGTCCGTTGATGACCCCTCTTGTCCTCTGTGCTAAACCATGTTCTCTTTGCTCCTTTTAAGATTTCATTAGTCTCATTGGGTGTTACACATCGCTGTGTATTCAACAATTTTTACAGACAGTGCCATGAAAATAATGGCAGTAACTGTATAGACAATATAGACACAATACAGTTATTTAGCCAAATCCCCATGAACTTCCTAGAGGTCGAGAGTTGTCGCTCATCTGAGATCCCCATCAAAGCTAAGGAAAATACTGGGACTGACGCTGGCGGAGGCCTGTGTTTTAACAGCCAAAGGGTTCCCTTACCGAAGTTAATTTTGTTCTGTGGAACCCGCTGCATGTTTGCTTTCCTCCTTTTCCTGCCTGTGGCTTAACTGAGGACCCTGGTGGTCTCCTTGGAGGCCTGATGGGAAGGGTGTTCACAAGGCATCCGAGCTACATTCCTGGGCCGTAGAAGGGCTTTCGGACCGGCACCAAACCGCCTTCCCTTTGGCTCTTGCTTACTGCGGTCTGATAAACGTCTGGCTGTAGCACGTCCCGCTGATGCTGGAAAACAGTGGGATGGCGTGAGAGGTTTTCCGTTCCTGGGAGTCATTTAAGGAGGCCTGCAGCATCTCTCTCGGTCCCTTTCTGCTTTTTCGGGGCGGGGGGGGGGGGGGCGGTGCCCCATTGCCGCGTTCTGTCCAGTTCTTCAGGCTGCGGCCCGTTTTTCCATGCAGGACCAAAGAGATCAGAGAAGGGGCAGGGCAGTCAGCTCGCACCTCCAAGGGCAGCTGGAGGGAAGACGTTGGGGCTCCCAGAAGCACGTGCGATGGTCCTGGTATGTGGGAGAGGCACGGGGCTCAAACAGTGGTGAAACGGCCCAGCACTTGGACCAAGTACAGCATGTGATGCAATTAGAGCTTGCCAGTGTTTACATCCTCCAAAGAGCCCTTCTCTCTGTTACCTGTATCGTTGCCATGGTGCCCCATTTTTGTAAATAGTACAGCCTTATTGTGCGTCTGACCTTGGCCATCCCGAGTTAAGCGCTCCGGTTAACCGAGCACCGTCCCCAGGCATAGACTGACGATGCCCCGCTCTGTCAGGAAAGGCTGATAATCCCACCTCTTGTTCTTACCCTCCTTGTTCAAACAGAAGACTCCATTATGAAACGCGGCAATACACGGGGTTTGAACAGAAAGCCATATGTCAGCCCATTGTGGACGTTACTGTAATCCTCCAGGGGCGTGCAGAGACCAGGATCCGCGTTCGGCGTGGCAGTGCAGCCCATGACGTGCTTTTGTAGCTGATTCACTGCAGGCACCCGCCTTGCTTGCACAGGGAGCCCATGTCCCCTTGAGAGGTCCAGTGAGTGGCTGATTCACTGTAGGCAGCCGCCTTGCTTGCACATGGGGCCCATGTCCCCTTGAGAGGTCCAGTGAGTGGCTGGTTCACTGCAGGCAGCCGCCTTGCTTGCACATGGGGCCCATGTCCCCTTGGAGGTCCAGTGAGCGGCTGCTTCACCCCCGCCTCTCTCTCTCCCTTTCCTAGGCTGGTTTTCCAACCCAGTCCAGGCCAGAGTGACAACGGACAGCGGTTCCTCTCCAGTGAGCTGGAGTCTCAGGAGTCACTGGGCACCACGTAGTGAAGCCAGTTGACTGGGGGAAAGACCCACCTGGGGCCGTTATTGTGGACACGATCAGAGTGGACAGCTGGAGCAAGCTGGACATTGGACAGGGACCTCCTGACCAAGCTGTCTGAAGTGACACCAGTTGTTTCTGGTAGACCTCACCTAAGGAGGACATTGATGGTGGGGGGCAGTTGCCCCCCTTAAACAGTCTACTCTCCATAACAAGGGAACTTATTACCTCCAGTTAGGTATGGATTGTACAGCCAGAGCCCCCCCCCACCACACCACCACCTGCTTGAGCTTGGGGGGCGGGGGAGCAAACTGACAAGATTTTATTTGTACATTAAGTGTCAAAGGGACAGTCCCCAGAGCAAGTCCAGTGGTACAGACTTCAAAAGGGCCATAGACGGTAATGAATATGTAGAAACATCAAGGTGGACTCCATGTTTTATAAGGCCATTCCGTCTCCAGCAGATCAACTGCCCCAGTACCCAATACCAGGGAAAACTCAGCAGTACCAGGAACCCGGCAGAGCAGGAAGCAGACCAGATCTCATTCTGGGGAATCACTTGGCACCCTAATACTTCCCAGGAACACAAAAACCCAACACAGCAAGTAGCTGGCTAGCGTGAGGCTTTCCAGTCACAGATGAGGTTCTGGTTCTTCAGGTGCCAGGGGACGGATTGGCAGGACACTGCGCTATTCCACCTGGTTTTCAGAATTTCACCTCAACGGAGGCAGCAGGAGAAAGGCATACATCCGCAGCACAGGAATCACCTCACCGGGGCATTTCTCCAATACCAGGAGCTCCAGACAACTCAAAAGAGCACCTGTCATATTGTTACTATGTGACAGCCTTTTACAGCCAAGCTCTGCATTGTATTAGTCTAATCTCAAGGCAGCCGATCGTGTTGGCGTTCAGAAGAAACTGGCACCAAACTCGCTTTGTCCCACGACTCTGCATGCACAAGACTCCATGTCAGATCAGATGATTGCGTAGAAACCTTTGTACACAAGTCCAGTGGCGTGGCTTCTAAGCTCTGTGGAAAAAGCTGCAGGTGAGACCCCGTTAAGTGCTTCAACACTGTGTCATTACACCCTGACGACATCTGTCCGCATAATTATATATTAAAGCCTTTCTCCAGGACTCCAAGCGAATTTGTCTTTTCAAAAGAAATCTCACAATTTCATACGACAGCGGTTCTTTAGAGTGAGGGTCAGAGGCAGGACCTGCAGCTGGAAGCCATGAGCAAGCAACCACGAAGCCTCCACCCCCACTACCCAAGCTAGTACATCTTCATGCACACACTCAGGCCTGATCCACACACAAAGGCATTTATTTTTTTATTTTTTTTTTAAATGGTGTTTTTCCTCCTACATATGAAAATGCTACAACAGCCAACCCAGCAGGGGGTGATATAACTAGTGCCATGTTGGCCAATCAGAAGCATTATAACCAGGCCTGCTAGGATAAAAACAGCTTTTGTAGACAGCAAAGGGCACATGCTCCAACTTAAAACAAGGTGGACAACAGCATACAATCTGACGTCACAAGTCAAAATCTCCATTTTCCCCCCCATCCATCTACACTCTGGACAGGGTTTTACAAAAGCTCCATTTTCAGTGACACAAAAAAAAAAAAAAAACCCTGCTTGTGTGTGGTCAAAAAGGCCAAAATGCATAGAAAAAGTTAGTTTTGAAAATACCTGTGAATGTGTAGATAAGGCTTTAGACTGACCGAAAACCTGGAAAAGCAGTTGGTCATTGACCAATGTGCAGTTGTCATATTCCAAAAGAAGAAGTTGGGAACATTATTATTTAAATATTTATTCAGACAGAGGAAAGCTAAAAAACATAAAACATGCTTAAGTACTTTTTGCACATTTATACTGTATATATAAAAAAATAAAAAAAAAACTCAGAGCAGGCATATTTACAAAGTGCATCATTGGTTAACTGCTTTTTTAAAAGAGGCAAACAAACCAACTAAAAACAGGTAAAACACACTCCCCAGTATCTTTTTAAAGGGCACCCACCCCTCGCAAAAAAAAAAAAAAAAATCATAAAAAAATAAAAATATGCAGCAGTCACCAAGCAAAAATGACAGACCTGATGTGAGACTCAGGAGGTCCAGAGGCCTGGTTCCTCATTAGGATGTGCTTTCTCGACTGGCAGGACCAAACAGCATTTAGGACTTAAACTCAGAAATGTAAACATGTTTATTGAAGTCTGTGGCAAGACAATAATGCCCAATTCATAAATCAAGGAGCTTCAATTGACAGCCCTGGGTGAGGAGACCAGCAGGAGGGTCGAGCGTCTACAGGATGTCCTTGGCTGTGGAGTTGAGGAAAGCCTCGTGGCTGGCCTTCTTCGACAGTTCACTCTGAGGTGAGGGCAAAACAATAATCTCAAACGCATCCTGGAAAACTCGGGTCAAACACCCGAGGTGCCAACAGGCCGAGGACGTCAGGACGGCAGCCTGAAGAACCGTTTAACGAGGAGGAGAGGAAAAGTGGCGGAAGCTCACCATGAAGTCCGAGTAAGTTCCCATCCCCTGGTGCTTCTCGCCCTTGACCTCCTGCAGTGGCGTCCTGTGGCTGATCTCCATCGCTTTGGTCCTGTGCTGGACCTCGGGGAAGGCGGGTGGTTTACAGGCAGCATAAAAATACAGCCACACAGAACACCCCCCCCCTCCCCAACTCCCTAAGGGGGAGATTTCGCCTTCAGAACACCTTGATTAAAAGCAAGCCCTGGTCATGCACTTCGGAATGTGGGCTACTGGTGCCCAAGGGGACAGACTAGTGCTGGTGCAGTACTGCCACTTAGTGGATGATAACAGGAAGTGAGTGCAAACAGCCAAAGCCAATACACCCCCGACTGGTAGAGGGAAAATACCTTTTGACCAGACAAGGGGGGTTTGCCCGACACACTGAGGAAGGTGTTCGAGGTACTGGATGGTGTTGTAGTAGTAGTTCGAAGCACTGTCTGATTAGGAGTCTAAAAGGAAACATTTAAAGAAGCAAGATCCTTTGGTAGCAATAACCTATTTAAAATTCCTATATAGCCTGAACAAAACAGGCTGACGAACTCACCTTCTTCATCTTGCTGGGAGTGGACTCTGCACGAGAGCTCCCAAGGGGCCTCTTGGTGGGCGTCTTTAAAGTAGCAGCCTCCCCCTTCTTTGTGACCTGTAGTTAAAACCAAGGGTGGTTCGTCACTGCCGCAGGCTTTGACCATTTCCGCCTGCCACCACTGGAGGGCGCCACACTCACACGCTCATTTTTCTCCTTTCCCCGCTGAATTCGATGTTCTTCCCACATGCTGGAGATGTACTCCGTGGCCCGTTTGCCCCGCACCAGAAATGCGCAGCCCTCCGTTCTCTCCCAGTCCTCCACTGCAACCTTCAGTTCCTCCTCCAACTAAGGAGAAAGACTCAAACACTGTATACAACTAGGGTCTGTTTATTACACTGTAAGCAAACTACCGCAGATAAATCAGGACACTTCCCATTAGCCTACAGCCACTTACAAACATCCATACGGTACCCAGTCTACTCATCTGTCCAACATGCAGGTTCTTACCTTGGGCAGCATCTTCTGCACCTTGACCCTCTCCTTCTCCTCTTTGAGCAGAGCTCCCCCACGGTTGTTAAAGCGGTTAGGGTCTGATGCCTTCTTCTGCAATAATAAAAAAAAAAAAAAAAAAAAAGTGATAAAAAATGTCACTGGTCTTACTGGGGAAAACTGATATTCAACTGGTTGACCTACTGAAACCGCAACATCAAAGTTCTGCTGTACCTCAAAGTCCTGGAAGAGTGCCCAGGTCTTCTCCCATTTCTCCAAGATCTCCAGCAGGGGGCGTGCTTTCTCTTGCCAGGCCTTCACACCCGACAGCTCCTCTTCATGGTGTGCCAGCAGCTCTTCCGTGAAGTTACCTTTGAACAGACACAAAGCATCGTGGATACGGCATCAAGTTCGACTTGAACACCACACAAGAGAACATTCAGATAATCCCCATAAAGCACGAAAAGGCAGGCTTCACTAGGTGCTTTCGCGTTGCAAGAACCAGAACCTTTTCAGGAACTCTGGTTACATTCCCACCATAGGAACTCCCGATCGCAAGCCCTAGGAGGGAGTTCCTGAACCTTCTTACCTTCTGTACTATAAAGTAGATACTTTTCACTCGACAAAGAACTACTGGGTAGTGCCGACATATAAAGTGTGGAGGAAAGTTACCAAAAACCATGGAGAGCAAAAACTGAAGAGATGGAATTATTTTCAATTACATTCAATGCATTAATTTTTTTTGCTTGCGTCTCCATATTTCTGCACTGGAAAATTCTGTTGATAACTGACATGCATCCAATATCACTGGTGCAGGTGGTGAAAATTGCCAGTGCTTTAGTGGGGGGGGAAAAAAAATTAACTTTTTTCTGTGGAAAAGAGATTGATCTGCTGGCCAGATTTAGTAATAAGAAAATTGCAATCCATAGAAAAGAAAAATAAAATACTGTGTCCCACTCTGAACCAACATGGGACGTGATCTATCCTGTACTTTCGGACCGTGTAGCCCCAACAAAACAGCGTCTTCATCCACCATTGTTTTGTGCTGGCAGTGGATACTTCAGTATGAAGGTACATGTGATGCTTTTTGCGTCTCCTGTGCTCATTTAGTCCCGATTCCTGTTGTGTGGTGGGAAAGCGATGCAAAAAAAGTGGCCAAGAGCTACAAAAATTCCAGGTCGACACAGCCCAGGAACTCGGACCCAGGACGCTGCGCTTTGGCATGAAAGTCTACTGTAATATCAGAAAGGTTCATTCTCCATCTACTTACTGTCACAGAAGTGCCTGCTAAAGGACTCCCTTCGCTCTGGCCCAAACATGCACTTGTCCCAATTGTAGACCAGCTCCTGTCGGACCTTGTTGATCACATCCTCAAGCTTGACTTTCTGCAGGACCTCCAAGCGATCCACCTCATTTTGCCACTGAAGGGAGGGAGCCAGTTACCCTCCAATATTCAAAGGAAACATTTGCACCACTAGACTCTAGAAAGTTCCCCAATTCACAAACTCCACAGCATTTCTGGTAAATTGGGTAAAGAAATGGGATTTCTTTACCCAAGGCTTCGAGTCAGCATCACTGCTGAATGCCGACTGGCCATAACTGACCAACATCTCACCCGTGCAATCTCCACAGACAGCGTACAGTGCATGTCACCCTGGAGTTCCCTGCGTTCCTCCTCGGGGCACTCCAAACGATTCCACAGGCTGAGTGCCCGTCCTTTAAGCTCATCCCGAGTTGAGAGCAGCGATTCCTTTTTCATTTCAAGCTGTGGAAAAAGTGAAGGGTGCATCTAAGAGGCCTACAGCCAAAAGGAATAGAGGCGAATCACATGACAGCAGCTTAACTGTTAACTTGTATGGAAGACCAGAAGCCCTTAAACACAGGAACAGGAATTACAAAAACCCACACACCAAGAAGATAACCACAGAAGGCAGACAGAACAGGCCTTACCAAACTCATAGGGGCAGTGGAGATAGAGATAGTCTAACTGGAAAACTTCCAAACACCACCAAAATGGCGAGCCCTCCTCTAAACTTCTGGTTTCTGCAGTGTCAGGTTACAGTACTGGGTGTGGACAGACCCAACGCTGCCCTCCCCACCCCCGACTAACCTGGCAGAGCAGCATCTTCAGAGCCTTGATGTTTTCATGGGTGAGCAGGAACACGTCGGCCTCATTGCAGACCGACTCCCTCTCCAGGCTGGTTTCGGGTTCGTGGCCCATCTCCCCCATGAGTCTGCGGATGTCGTCCCTCAGGCCGGAAAAGACTTTCACCCTTGCGCTCTGGGAAGCAGACATACACATGTGCTGCACATGAACCAGGACCACAAACCCAACGAGTTCCTCGTTTAAGTCTGATGTCTGGAAGCATTTTGGTTTCCCCGTGTCGACAAATGAGACAAGGTAACAGACAAAACAAGGACCATTTGCAAACACTGCAAGACGGCGTTGATCGACGACACTGAATACTATAAATGTGTTTGACCGCTTAAAGCACCACAACAAAAAGCTGAAACGGAAACGACTAAAAGTATGGAACCCAGAATATTAAATATTGGTTTAAAGAAAAAAAAAAAAAGAAAATAAAAATGTTATTTTTTGGTAATAAGTTGTCTTCATTTAATTCCACCCCCCAAAAATAAAATAAAATTTTGTGGAGTAAAATGAATCATAAATATTGTGAATCAAACAGAGTTATGAACTGGATGAACAGTTACATGCCTATTTACTGATGCTGGGGCTATTCACACCACCTCATCTCTCACAGAAGGACATCATTCATATATACTTTGACTTTGCTCTGTTCTCTCTTACTTGCTAAAACCAAAACATGACCAACAAATCCATGCTGCATCCTTTTAGGTATTCAACAGGAGTTTGGCATCGACACCCATGATGCATCTGTCACATGGCCAACATGCCGTATGGTACATGGGTGTTGTAGTTTTTAAGGGGATAGCTTGAGAATGGTAAACGGGTGATGTACTTCACAAAACTGAATAGTAGGAAGTAATTACAGAGCAATACAGACAAATCATGTAATCTGTATGTGATCTTTGACGTTGGAATATGTAAATACTCGCTATACTTCCCAGTCCTACTCACAAGCGTTTAAGCTGTAGGGTCTCGCCAGTCAGACTCGGCTGCCCACATGGGCCTACCATCCCCCACCTGGCATTACTTCCTCAAAAGCTGCAGCAGCGCCCCCCACTGGATGAGGCAGTACCTTCTCCTCACTGAGCTGCTTGATGTGCTGCCGCAGCTCCTGCAGCTGGCTGCGGGACGGCAGGCTCCCGGTGGGGATGTAGTACGGGGTGGCACACAGCTCCTCACACAGCTCCTCGTCCTGCTGCTGCAGGCTCCGCATCTCCTTCAGACGCTCCCCTTTCTCCTTCAGCAGCGTCTCCACGCGCAGTCGCAGGTCTTTCTCCAATTGAAGTACCGTGAGGTCGTCGTCCACCTGGGGGTGTGCGCGTAGCGGCTCTATTACGACCCTTCAGATGCACGGCTGAGCTCCCGAGGACTTCATTTGAGCACTTACTGCTACCCTGTGGCTTCTCTTTCCATTGCCTGTCGTTAGCTATTTAAGGATGTGACTCATCCAGATAAATCAGAAGAAAGGAGATGGTTCTTCGGCTACAGGACTGAAAGACCATCCTTAGATCTGCGTTCGCACAAACTCCTGCACTCACTTTATAGGGCTCCAGGGACATTTCCTGATAAAGGGTCTCCAGCTGCTTGCGGAAGGAGATGATGTTGGCTTCGATGCGTTTTTTCAAGGCCTCCTCTTCTGTGATCATTTCATTCAGAAGACCCTGGGGGGGAAAGGGGGCATTACACAGAATGAGACTTCCATAAGCCAGAAGCTCATTTTTATCACTTACCAATGCCCATAAATCATTCTGAGCTGAGAACACCACTGCCTCACCTCGATGTGTTTTTTCACAGTCTCCATCCTCTCCACCCTCTGCTCCTCCAGAATGCCAATGCTGTCCCAGATGTCCACCAGCCTGGCCATGGCCAGGTTGATGCCAGTCACCAGCGAGAACACTAGAGCTTCGCTGTGAAGGGAAGTTATGGGGCAGGGATCAGCAACCAAGACAAGACTCATATTCTGAGCCTAAATCAATTATCCACTCAAAGCCACTTTCGAAAACTAAACGGGGCAGGACCGCAGATTGTGGTCGAATTGAAACTGAGGATGCCCCTTCCCCGTTTAAATAGGACGTAGATAAATAAGCATTTATAGAGGTTTATAAGTTCATCCGGGAACCTCGGCGTGAGTAAACACACGTCACCTGAAACTCCGGAGGCGAACTTGGACAAGTAGACAGCGGCCTGGTGTTCTGGCCCTGTCATCGGTATCAAAGTAATGGACACTAAGAATAAAAAAGCTCCCAATTCGCCAATTGCAATGGATATGGCGAACATGCTCCGGCGACCAACGGCCCCAGCGGCCCAGCCTAAGGCCATATGGCGCCCCACGCGAGCTTCACCACCTGCTCCGGGCTTGGGTTTTAACCAGCTCGGTGTAAACAGGGAATGTAACAGGGGTGTGAAACGGGAGGCCTGCGAACCGACCAATATAGCAGACTTACCTCCTTCGACTTGACATCATAGTAAAATCGGGATCGAATCCAACTTGTCCAGCGACCGAGTTTTAATTTATTAGGAGAAACCCGCCTTTCCCTCACTAAGCCGCCAACTGATTTTAAAATGTTTGGGTGTCAGAAACAGTCGCGCTGATTGGACGCCGCTCCACCAATAGGAGTCCGTCATTTGGCAAGTGTCACGTGTGAGCATGCGTTTTTCATTCCGCAGCCCAAGATACGAAAATATTGTGGAATGTCCGTTCATAATTTATATATATATATATATAAAAGTGGAAGAAAACATGCACATAGTTATACTAAAATACTTTAAATATTGCATGTTTAAATGTTGTTTCTTTTGTCGCGCCCCTAAAACACTCGACCTAAACTCCACAAGTCAGGAAAACGCCCATTTATATTACACAAAAAACCAAGAGAGGGGAAGCCAGGTCGCACGCCAGATAATACTTTGGTGGAAAAATACTCTTCTAATTAATATTTTTCTTTTATTCATGTAACTTCCTTAGAATGACCAGACGATGGCGGCAGTGAAACGCACGAAGATTGAAGAGATTCAAGATTTTTTTTTTGTCACATACATAGATATACAACTGCTACGTATAGTGAAATGTACCCTGATTTGGTCCTAAGGCTGTGCAACAAGGTTTTGTAATTTAAAAATATATATAAAAAGGTAAGATTAAATGTAATGAAAATATATAGAAAAAATACATATTGCCGTAAGTATTGGGATACCTGGCTTTATGCACACATTAACCAAAATGACATCCCATTCTTAGTACATAGGCTTTAATATGGAGTTGGCCCACCCTTTGCAGCTATAACAGCTTAAACTCTTCTGGGAAGGCTGTCCACAAGGTTTAGGAGTGTCTTTATTGGAATTTTTAACCATTCTTCCAGGAGGGCATTTTTGAGGTTTGGCACTGATGGTGGTCTCTGCTCCAATTCACCCCAAAGGTGTTCTATCGGGTTAAGGTCATGGTTCTGTGCAGGCCAGGCAAGTTCCTCTGTTATGGACGTTGCTTTGTGCACTGGTGCACAGTCATATTGGAACAGGAAGGGGCCATCCCCATACTGTTCTTACAAAGTAGGGAGCATGAACTTGTCCAAAATGTCTTGAAGAATGCTGCAGCATTAGGAGTTCCTTTCACTGGAACTAAGGGGCCAAGCCCAACCCCTGAAAAACAACCCCACACCGTAATCCCTCCTCCACCAAACTTTACACTTGGCACAACGCAGTCAGGCAAGTACCATTCTCTTGGCAACCACCAAACCCAGACTAGTCCATCGGATTGCCAGACAGAGAAGGGCAATTTATCACTCCAGAAAACATGTCTCCACTGCTCTAGAGTGCAGTGGCAACGTGCTTAACATCACTGCATCCGATGCTTTGCATTGTATTTGGTGATGTATGGCTTGGAGGCAGCTGCTCGGTCATGGAAACCATGAAGTTCTCTATGCACTGTTCTTGAGCTAATCTGAAGGCCACATAAAGTTTGAAGGTTTGTAGCTATTGATATTTGGTGCCCAAGGTGCTTGATTTTATACATCTGTGGCTATGCGATTGGAACACCAGAATTCAATGATTTGAAGGGGTGTCCCAATACTTTTGGCAATATAGTGTATAGCCAAATAACACTATAATTATAGGCAATATCTGTACAATGTGCAATATAATAGACTATGTATAGACGTTCCTCTACTTATGAATGAGTTACGTTCTGAACGGCCGTTCGTAAATTGAAATGTTCGTAAGTCATGCAACATCATTTTAAGGGTATACGCAAGTACTAAGAAGTAGGATGCTGGAAGTATGCACACTATGCTGCTGCATGGTGGGAGTAGCGGCCAGAAGTCGTACTAGGCGGAACTGGCATGCGGAAAGAAAAAACTGGTGTTGCAGACAGGAAATGGGAGCCCAAGGAATACGATTTGAACTTACCGTCCTCCTCAGTTGAAGGCAGTTCTCCTGACACCGCGATGTCAGGTTCTCCGCCTCCTCTCTGTAAGCTGTCTCATCATCATTAGAGATGAAACCCTGCGCCATCAGCAAATTTGACAATGGAGTTGGAGCTGTGTGTGGTCACACGGTCATGTGTGTATAAAAGCCGTAGCGCAGAGGGCGAAGTACACAATGGTGTAATGTGAGTGTAATGGTGTTGAAGACACAACCACCAACTGTCACCACCTGTGGTCTGCCTGTGAGGGAGCTTAAAAACCCAGGGACACAGACAGATGTTTAGCCCCAGGTCCTTCAATATGGGGAACAGTCTATGCTGGACTATATTTGAATCGATGGATAAACATTTGCGGACAGCTTGCTCTAAAAAGAACCAGTTGAGGGAGGCGTAAAAGGAATTTCCCCATGAGGGACAATAAAGGATTGATTATTATTTATTTAAATACAATACTCAAATATCTAGAGCCGTAATTCAGTGTGTCATCACGGTCACTTAGGAAGTAAATTTGTCAATCTGTTCACCTGTTGTCAAGGAGAATTCAAACAATCTCTTCCACATTGATGTGGATGTCTTATCAACTTGTTACGGTAGGCAAATATTGCCGTTAGTTACGTCAAGTGACCATACGCTTTGGTTTATCTGATTCTCACACTCTGGAGGTAAAACAAGCAGAGCCGGCCTGCCCTTTTGTGGATGCTTGGGAGAAATATCGCAGCCTGTCAGGGCTGGAAAGAGTGGAAATCCCAAGTGGAGACCCACTAATACCAAAAAGATCCTGAAACTGTACAGTGGCTGGTGGACTTTTGACCATAAAGCGTCAGGTGCACGTGTCTGGACAGGAGGAGTCCAGCCGTTGAAGCCTTCACCAGGGCGTGTAATCAAGGAGGCCCAAGTAAGTAACCAGGTGAATAATTAAAGCGCAAAATGGTCTCTGCACTTGCTTTTTTGCACTGTAAAGGCAAGAGAGACATGTTTAAGTTCTGCGTTGCGCTGAAGAAAGTGTACAAAGGGCAGGTTTGTTAAGCTGTGGACAGGCAGGTCTCCTGGAGCTCCTGAACTCGACCCTCTCCAGTGCTTAGCGGCACAAAAAAATAGCTTCACATAACATAGGATCCAAAGCTAATTTAATACAAGAATTTTATTAAAATTTAGACAAATTATAAAGATCAATGGAGAACCTAACATACAACTTACAACCTGGTGTGAAGCTTGGCAAAACTCGATAAAAAAAAAAAAAAGAAAAAGCACAGTATGTATTTTATGAGTATTTATTCTAAACAACATGTAAATATCCGGTTAACATGATCACATGGTACTACACTGAAACTAATTTCAATAACAATTACAAAAAATGGATTTATAAAATGCTGATCTGAAATTACAGCTGGCACATTCTCGATTCGATCTCGGTACACATCTCCCTCATCATTGTTTCCCCAGATAGGTACGGAACCTAATTTCAGCACTTCCAGTACATTTAAGCCACTTAATACTGTCAGATAAGCTCTACCTGAGTGCAATCTTGGGACATCAAATTCAAGAACAAAGAACAAGAGTTCAGAACAAAGCAGTGTGGAAAATTAACTTTGCCATTTTACTGCAGGTGCTTAAATAAAGTGAAGCTACTTTCAACACAAACGTCGCGATGAACTAAATGTGCCATTTGAGGTCCCAGTGCATGTCAGACATGGTGTGTGTGTGTCTATGCTGGAATGAGAGAGGACCATCTTGTGCGATTCTGAATTGAAGGTTTTCCCCGAATACTGAATTCCTGCCAAGATTTCCCAAGGTCCTGAATAATGCCTTACCCGCAAATGCACACAGGGCCTCGTGGTTACCTGACACATGACGCTCCAGGAGAGCCGTGGGGTTCAATGCACACCAAATGACACTACTTGCTTAAATGATCCAGGAAACTGAGCTCAGAACATTGAGCAAAAAGCAGGTGCCATCTGGAGGCTGAGGGCGGCCTGCTAACTTCACATCCCAATCAAATGGTACCACGTGGAAGTGGCAGAGTGCAGAAAAAGAAAGAACACAACCCTCACTACTGAACACCAACACCTGCTGCCGCATGACATGAAACCGCACGACGGTAACTGTGATGGGTGCCTGAGATATTAGGACCAATCAGGATCTCCCTTGCTGGGAGGATGCTCAATGTGACAAACTAGGGAGTTCTGTTGTGTTGGCAGGTAACAAAACACCAGATGATTCTGTCTTCAATGGGTTACACGAATGTCATTGTTTATAAAGCTTGTGATGCTTTTGGGACAACACCCTGAGCTGTAGGGGCCGATCTGCACAGAGAAGGGCCATCTCATGCAAGAGAGCCATTTTAAGTGCTCCAATAACATACAGAGCTTGATATTAACTCTTTTAGCAGGTATGTTATAATACAGTTAATTTTGTCTTGCCTAGCTTTTTAAGACATAAAAGTCAATAAATACTGTCTTTTTCTCAAAGATTTAAGTTATGATTTTCTTAGTACTTGTAAGTACTAGAGTAGGGTAATGTTTGAAAAGTAAAAAAAAGTTCTTACAAAACTAGTCAGACTCAGAAACGGATCATAGGAAGAAGACTTTAGTAAAGAGAACAAGGAGTATTCATTCCTGGTCACATCTGACTATCCTGTCTTCCAGTCTGAAGAGACTCGTTGCAGCTTGCAGCCTGGGTCTCCACAGACGAATCGCCGACTGCAGTCGGGCAGACCTGGGCAGACAGAACTGCGCTATGCACGGTGTGGAAAAAGAGGTTCTGAATGTCCTTGTCTGCAGTTCCAAAGAAGGAGCCACGTTTCAGAGAGTCGATCACGGAGGGATTGCAGCACGCCAGCACCACTCGGACTCCCACCTCGTTGTAGTCCTTCACTACCCCCTTCAGCGTGAGCATGCCAGTGGTGTCGATGAAGGGAATGGATGAGCAGTCTAGGACGAGTGTGTGGAAGGCCAGCTCTCGTGACACCAGTCCTAAAGCAACGTCACCATTAGTTTTATCAGAGCTCTTTCTTTGAGTCTGCTTGTTGGCCAGTGCCTTCATCTTCTTCTCAGCCTTCCTCATCTTGGTGACCTCCAAAAATGGTTCCAAGTCTACTGCTTTGTAAAGTGCCTTGAGGAAGAACTCCTTGTTGGCATAATACAATGGGGCCTGGAAACGGAAGATCTTGACTTTGGGCAGAGTCAGGAGGTCACTGTATTCCTTGATGTCTTCATAGTGGCTGGTGTCCGGGATCTGACCTAGCAGGGTCACTCTGGGGTTCTGCGTCCGGACAATTACGCAGAGCATGGAGAACACCACCCCGACCAGGAGTCCGAGCTCCACACTGAGCAAGGCTGAGGCGCTCATGGTGACCAGCCAGACGGTTGCGTCCACTTTATTAACGCGCCACTGCCTGGGAACATCTTGGAACTTGCGCAGAGCACCTCGCAGGCTGACGATGATGATGCAGGCCAGGACACACTTCTGCAAGGAGTAGAAAAACGGGGCGAAGACCAGCAGGATTAGCAGGACTACAAAGGCGCTCACTATACTGGACACCTGTGTCTGGCAGCCAGTTGAGTCCTTCACCATGGTCTTCGCCAGGGCAGCACTGGTGGTGAAGCAGTGGAAGAAGGAAGGAATGATGTTGCAGAAGCCGATGGCCAGCATCTCTTGGTTGGGCCGAACCGTGTAGCCATTCTTCTTGGCAAACATTTCAGATAATGAGACTGTAAAGGCAAAGCTGATCACGGCCAAGGGGATGGCGTCAAATGCCACGCTGGGCATAAGCTTGAAGCTGGGCACCTTTGGTGGGATGAAGCCTGTGGGTATTGCTCCCGAGATACTGGAGTTGTACTGGCCATTGAGGTCGGCAAAGTGAGACACCAGTGTGGCCACTGCCACTACCACCAACTCGGTGGGCAAGGGGATCTTCAGACGGTCCTTGAAGCGATCCTGAAGCTCCTTCCCAGCCACCAGCACGGTGATGCAGACGGCACTGGTGATCATGTCGCAAAAGTTTGTTTGGTGGATGCATTTAAAGATGCTGATCCAGGTGACGATGACGGTTCCATAGCCTTGGTGTCGTGGGATCTTCAGCCCAAGGAGGTACTTGGCTTGTACAGTGAGGATAGTGACCGAGGCGCCCGTTGCAAAGCCATCGAGCATTGGAGCGGAAAGGTAGACGGAGACAAAGCCTAACTGTAGCAAAGCCATCAGAACCTGCATGGACACAGATCAAAAGCACATCATCATATGGATCATGATTTGTTTGTACCCTAGGGATAGGTTGACAGCCACTGGCTGAAACATAGCGTCACACTACCTGGTAAACTCCAGCCAGAAAGGTGAGAGCCACAGCCACACTGATGGCATAACACTCCTTGCCACACTCGGAACTGTAGATGCCTAGGGTCAGGTTGTCTTCGGTGGATGCCATTCCAGTGCCATTCCATGAGCCCATGAGGCCCGACTCGCTGTCCTCATTCATGTCAAACCCTGCCAGGAAGAGCTCCCTGTCCACAACCTGTCCTACCATCAAGCTCATGAGGCTAAAGATGCCTACGGACACATGCTTGGAGGTGCCCAAGAAAAAGTAGATGATGTTGGCAAAGAAAGAGGTATAGAGGCCGTAGATTGGCTCCAAGCCAGCCAGCAGGCAGTAGGCAATGGCTTGAGGGACTAAGATGATACCTACAATGAGTCCGGACATGACGTCACCCCACACGTACTCCTTCAGCTTGTACCTGGGAAGCCAGACTACCACAGGGAAGAAGTCTGTCAGGGCCCGCTTTAGTCGGGCTGCTGAGCAGGACAGACTCTGGCCCAGCTTGGCTCGGATCACCTGCTTTGGGTCACGTCGCCTCCGCACCCTGCGCTCCAAGTGGACCACCTCGACCAAGTTCTGGTCCTCCATGACTTATGGGAACGACTGCCGCTCTGCGTGACGGTCAGCCTTGCTCCTGAACAAAGACACAGAGCAGACACATCTTACCCATTTTTGATCATTAACTCGGACAACCCACTAGGAAGACTTTTTAACCATGGCTCGTAACGCTATATCTAAATCACATGGATGTGGCCTCGGAGAATCCCCCCAAGGATGTTATTTTAGTCATTCATTAATGGCTTGAACATCATCTTTCCCCTGGACCAAACCAATGCTCATATTTAATACATGTATGTTATTCATAAATACATTGTGGAATGAATTTGGTGATAAATAAAGGGCTATATATAAATGTCATTAAGGATTTGTAGTAGCACTTTGAGAATAGCATTCCTTGGCTATTGTTGCACGCCTTTCTTCATGCGTCATAAATGCCTCTCAGGACTGTTGTTAATGACATCACACCAGTGCTTTTAATCAACCTTCCATTATTAAAATGTAACAAAGGTAAGACATTTTACGACACGGAAATTCAACCAACACTCCCTTTCAAACGATGCCTGACGGTATACCAAGGCACTCCTTTGGAGTCTATGCAGGCAGCAGTGGCCACCGGCATCCATGGTGTCCATAGTAACCTGTCTTTTAGCAGGACCATTACATCCCAATGCAAACACAGGAAATAGCGTCACAGCTGTAATGCTCATACCCCACACGCGCATTAGATCATAAATGTCAGTGTCGCTAGTGACGGAGAACCGGTGGTGTATGTAGAGAAGAACACCTCGCATTTTCTGCACTTATTTCCAGATGCTGGTGACGTTTGACGACCGAGGTATGCAGACTTAATGGCATGCCAGCAGGAAATCCGAAATGCGTGCCTGATGAAGCATCATACATGAAGGACACAAAAACAAATTGGGAGTCTCGCAATCTACTGTCACATGGGTGTTGCCAGGCCAAAAATGTCTCCTGTTAAACAAGAAAGTCAACTCACATACTGCAAAGTAATCCACGGCACAATCCTGAACAAATATGGCATTTGTGTCACAAAGCATAAAGATAAGCATGGATACAGCTGTCTTTTTCCCTCCAGGCTACTGAGGGTTGTCCCTAACTAAATGTTGCTTGTTGCGATGCTTAAGTCTATAGTGATAGTCTACAGACATCTTAATAATAAAAAAAAAACACAATCACCCACTGTGGGCCTCACTTGGGGTAAACGAAGACCAGTAAACTGTTAGTGCCAACTAAAGCGTCGGCACCTCCCCTTACGTCGCCTCAAAGCGACAATGTTGCTGCAGGAAATCTATGAAAGGCCTTGGTCACAAAGCATCACGGTACAGAGGGTCAGCAGGTTCACCCAAACGTGCCTTGCGAATTTCAATGTGGAGCTCTGGGGGAAGTTGGTTTCTTAGGAGAGCCTGGCCACATGTGAGAGTGCTGGGACTGAGCATCCGTACCTTGAGTTGGAAGAGGGAAGAAGCCCCAAAGAAGAAAAATAAAAGACAAAAGCTTTCTCGTGGAAATATAAACTCACCCAAACGACTTGTGTTGCACTCTTGGAGCTAAAGCCAAGGATGGTCCTGTGGCTCAATCTGGTGGTGGAGGGCAGCCAAGATTGGGAATCTGGCACACACTATCACAAACTCACCTCTCTCTGACTACGTCTCTTGGTATCTTACAGGCTGCCCTGCAAATCTCCCTTACTTTCGTTCTCTCTTTCACTCTCTGTCTCCCTTCATCGGCACCTGTCACGCTCTCTTACATATTCAAATATTCCCACATGCCTTCTTTTCTCGCTCTACCAGTCTCTCCAGCTCAAGAGCTTGATGGCAGCAGTGTCCCCGGCATAAGTAACATTGGCACAAAGGAAGGTACCACCCCATTCCGGCCCAGGAGCCAATGAGAGTGAGCTAGAATCACAGGAGGCTGACCGTTCTTCTTGCTAATGTTGGTTCTAATGAGTCTCGGTTGTTTTATGTTTTTTTTTTTTTCTTTAAACGTGATAGGAATGTAAGTTTGCCTGGTAATGCCTTGTGCAATCTAGATGGGATCAGGGCAATAGGGTGCATGGAGTCAATCGTTCACTGACTGCTTTCATTTATCTCTGACAACGATGTGGATTGGGGGGGGGGGGGGGGGCTATTTTTTCGAAAGGGTCCCCGGAGGTCAGTGTTTCCTGAAAGCCTTTAAAATACTCCTATAAAAGGTAGAGAAAAAAAAAAACACAGGCTCAGTCCCAGCTCATGGGGGTGTGATCCCGTTCATGACATCTAGGTGGCTTCACCGGCTCTTTCAGTTGAACTGAAGGTTTGGGTAGGGCCACCATTCAACCTGATTTCCTCCCACGTGCAGGTGACCGCCTGTTAAACCTTCCTTCCTGGTGGACAGACATTATCTCTGCTGGATCTGCTAATCTGCAGAGCCGTTTCTGATCACAGGAGTTCGGCCATGCTACATCAAATCTACACAACAAACAAGCGAATCCCCGAGCAGGAGATGCCCCTGGGCAAGGGGGTGGCTGACATGGAAGTCAACACTCCCAGGTGGATGTGCTGCCGCTGCTCAGGAGTTCCTCCAGATAACCTGCTCAGGCATGTAGCGGACGTCACCAAGGATAATATCTCCCCTTAACTGAGTGCCACGCAACAGGCTACGGGCATACCTCAGTGAGTGCCCCTCCCCCGAGTTCCACTGACTTTGAAACTTGGTCACATGGTCTGAGTGACAGCGCAGTGACACTGACTGGCCATGTAACAAAATTTGTCTGAAGGATTTTCTGAGTGACCATGTCACATGACATCTGACAGCATTATGCATAAGAAGTCGATGAACGCCGCTGGACAGCTTCCCCAGTGTTTACACAACGTCATTCACAGATATTACACGGCGTATCGAGTCTCTAGTCTCCCCTTGGGACCAAATCCTGTGAATAACTACTCCACGCTTACACACTGCTCTGCCAATAGAAATATAGCTATTTCCGTATTAGAAATGCTTCACGCTCAGTCCCTGTGCCACTGTCACATTCCGAGGGGCCTCAGGCATCGAGTTGGCCCTATGTCTTCCCAGATAAAGCTGTTTCTGGGCACAAAAACACCTCTATTTGGGTGGCGATGCTCTCAGTAAGTAAGCTTCATGTATAACCTGTTAAACATTCATTTACTCGAAGCCTGGTTATTACTGAACTGCCCCTGCAGCTGACAGGTCAAACTGCGAGGTGTCACACCGCTAATTGTACGGCTACTCCAGACTTCGGCCGAAGCATGCAGGGCCTGATGGAGGCCGGCGACACTACGGCTGACGCGCAGCTACGGTCAGCGGGAGCCGCTTTTCAGGGCTCCGACACACCGGCCTCTTTGTCCAGCCCAGACGGCAACCACCACCAAGCCACCGGTTCGGCCGACGTCGGGTATTGGCCCGGGAAGCGTGACCTTATGTCGACGCCTCAAAGCTCGACAAGAGCTGCCGTTTCACACACATTAACAAGCACTGACTAAACACTGACACTTCCCCAATCATTCTGCGGAAACCAGGGAAATAAACAGCCTAAAATAACAATCCTAACAAGCACTCTAAAGCTGTTCTGAAACTAACGCTGATCTCAATCCCGGACCAACAGCGCTTCATTAGGGAAATCTTAACGTTTGTCTTCAGCTCTGCTCCGCAGTACGACTATTTTGAAAAACGGTGCTATAAAGAACAATGCGGAAAAACAGCTCGGACCACTTACTCAAAATGTAAGCTGCAGGATGCAGGTCAAATTAAGCACATGCCATGCATCGCGGATATACATCTATCTCTGCTTGTTTTAACCAAAGGAGAATTTCACCTTTACTCAAACTTCACTGGGTGAAAATTTCACCTCTGAAAAACATGCAGACACCCATCACCTTAAAAGTCTAACTTTTCACCATGAGTTACGTTAAGAACATGTACAAAGCCATAAAAGGACATACTGGCAGCCCCAAAACTATACCCTGACGTGAAAGTAGGACGCAGCCACCACAGCAATGCCAGCATAAAGTGGCATCTACAGACACCCACAGGTGACCTGTGGCTTCTTCTGCTTTAGTGACCTGTTCAGGTCCAGAACCTGCAGTTCACAAACAGTCTGACTACTAACTGACCAATGGGTATACATTATGGGAGGGATGGGGGGCTTTAACTCCCCCTTTAAACAAAACCAATGGTGGTGATGGGCAGAAAAAAAACAGCCAATACAACCCCCGTAAATAGATGGCCACCTCACCCCCACCCCCTGAAATTATGCCCTTGAACCTACCACTGACTGGATGACCAATGACTGACCACTATTTGACCACCCATTAACTGGTGAACAGCTACTGGCCAACAGACCGTCCTTTCCTCACTGGCCACTGACAGACCATCTCAGCTGGTACTGCACCCCACCTAAGCGAAAAACTGGCCCGTCATGAATCGCACCTTTGTTTAATGAGCTTAACAGGATATGGCGCTTTAAAACCAATACGGGAAAAGGGAAGCAGACATTTTGCTTGAGTGTGCGGATGAGCACACGGCGCTGCCCGAAAGCCTTATTATTACACATCTGGGCTCGGATTATCCTGCAGACTACCGATGCATACTGACGCAACGGCCCTTCGAGGCAGACAGTGCGTAAATACGGCCAGGCGGAGACGCGTCAGAGGCACCGTGAGACGCGCGGCTTTGCGGTAAATGGCGGTGTAAATGCACTCAGTGATGATCGGCCACTATTCTGAGGCTGGAGCGAAGTATTAAATGTTAAAAATACAGCAAATGGACAGGTTTCTTGGGCGTCTGCGATCGTTAAAGCCCAACGTTATGCCGAAAGTATGAAAAAGGAAGCGGATTGGATCGTGCGGAGGCGGCACGGACGGAAGCCCGCTGATGGCTGACATCTGCCCTGCAGTGTTTGGCCGGGTGTGGATAACATCCCGAGGCGCGTCTCACCCTTCCCCTTGGAGCCCAGTAAGTCTCGGGTAGGTTCCTCAGCCATGCCTTCGGGCCTGGAGACGGAGCGAAGCGGCCGTACACGCCGGGGTCCATGGGAAGGCTAACCCGGCCCACATTATCGTCCAATCAGCGAGGCGGGCTCCGGGGAGGCGGCTGCCCGCAGCCACGCTGCTCGTAGCCGCAGAGACGGTGATGCTGACACGCCGGGGCTGCTTTGTCCCGGGGGGAGATAAACAGGGCTGTTTTGGCGCTTTGCCTTCGCTGCAGCGCGCACACAGGGCTGCATTTACTGTCAGTGTTTCAATGGAGCTTTAATGTCAGATGTACGGTACTCTGTGAGACCTTTCTTAATAAATGTGTGCGGTATCTATTTACGAACCGGTTTAAAAACAGTCGTTATTTGGGCGCTATAGAGACCGATCTCTGACTGTGCAGTAAGTCACTTCCTTTGCATTTTTTAAAAAAGAACCGCAAAAGTTCAGAGGAACTTAATGCCATGTGGTGTGCACCATGCCCTGAAGACTGAATTATACCCATCCCCATTCATTCAGATCCATTGAACTCTGTGGTCGGTAAAATAACTCTGAGGTCCCAGGCGGGCTTGTACTTGACGCCACATCAGCTGCCAGCACCAGGCGCAGTTCAGATGTTGTGAAATGATGGGACACCGATAAAATGCGGATCACGCGGGTTCGGTGGGGGGCCACAACCTCTTGCACTCATTAACCCCATACACAGAAAGAGATCCGGCCTCGACGCTTCTTAAGTGTTTAATATGTAGACCTTCCTATGTGCAAAACCAGGAATCGCAGCTCATTCCTCGTAAACGAAATACGGAAAAACTGAAGGAAACTCACGGAACAGGACGCCCAAACGTATCCAGTGCTCATCCTTTTTCAGCGGGCGGGATACAGCCTGCATTATTAACGTAAAACTGTTGTGTGCCTTACTGACCATGCAAATTGAGTGTGGTTCTGGCAGTTTATCGCCTGACTTAGAGAGTTAACTCGATAATACTGTAAGACTGACCCGATATCTTAAACTATTAAGCAGGCCTGTTTGTGCCCCTTTATTATACTGTTTGTTGATGTGTTTATTACCATCAGGTACTAACATAGTGCCTACAGAAAATATTTGGACGCCTGCTTAATTAGGTGAAAAAAGAATAGCACATTTACTGGTTTTATAACAAAAATAATTACTTTATTTATATGTTTACAAAAAGTATGTATCACATTAGAAACAACCAGTAGTTTTAAGTAAAATATTAATTTCAAGTATGAGAACTGTGCTGAATTTAAAGGTTCATTCACAGAGTTTTATTGGGTGCTTTTTAATTAGCAGCACCTTAGCAATAACATAAAACGGCAAACATTTG
>JAABNY020000119.1:21729431-21743095 GCA_015164015.2 Brevimyrus niger
AGGTTCATTCACAGAGTTTTATTGGGTGCTTTTTAATTAGCAGCACCTTAGCAATAACATAAAACGGCAAACATTTGGTTTGATTATCACTTTGGGAGCCAACGACTACAATTGCAATGAATAGCAAAATGTCAGCAACATAACTAAATGAGTTAGTCAAAAAAATGTATAACACTTAGGAAATAAATCTATGTGCAGATATGTTAAACATTGCTTCTCAATGGATGTTTGTTACGAGACCAATATATTGGCAACATTTTTACAGAATTAATGAAGCGTCTCTGGACATTATATGAGCACTGCATACGTATAAATGCATAGGTGCATATGTTTCCCATGGGATCAATAAACTTTGTCTTGTATGAAAGTCCATCAGCCATTGTGTTGCACTGTTTTTTGAGTTGCTCCCTGAAATCGTTTCTTGCCGTCTATATGTTGCACCGTGGGCCTGTGGTAACAGCCCTCTGACTAAATGTTTGTGAGAACCTTATTGTATGAACTTCGTGAGCAGTAATTATTCTCCCATCGCTGTGGAGTGCAAATCTGTGCGTACAAAGGTCTGGCCTAATAGCTAAACTTCCAAAGTAACTGATTTTATTTTCAGGGAACTAATTTTCAGAGAAGGTATATATGCTGGTTGAAATAAAGCTGACTGTGATTTTCCTGTTTTTTTCCTGCAAATGTACATAATTATATTTCACTTAGCACAGCAAGGAAGGCCAAAGTCTGGGTGGTTTTGATGACAGTTGCAGTTTTTTGTAGGGGATAATTTCCAGTGAGATTTAGTTTTCGATGAATCTAGAGCTATTATATGCTTTACCCAGACGAGGGCACAATCCGATATATTGATAACGGAAGTCTTACCTATGAATAAAGTATTAAAACGTCGCAATTGTGGGTACGCTAATAACCAGCTGGTGGTTCGCTGAACTGAACTTTTTAGAGACATTGTTCTACGGGATTCTAAAATTCTCTAGTGAGAAATTTGTAATATGATACCTCTTTAAAGAAGGCTCAGGATTATTTATGTTTAGGTGTTGTAATGATAATATCAGATTTTCTGTTTAATTGGCAGGGACTGATGGGTTGATGTGTAACTGGAAGTACCTCTTTTTCCACTGGAGTATTTCTATATGTCACTAACCAGATGGGCACCAAGCAGCGTGATACATTTACATAATTTACTTAAATTTTCAGAATATTTGGTGTATTCGGTATGAGATTCCTGTAGGCAGGGGGACAACAGCCTGTATGGAGCAGCATAGTATATCTATGACTGTCTGTTTGTAGTTGAACTGAGGAAATAATAATATTGGTAATAATGGATACATGAATACCTAGAGGAAGTCCCTGCAAATACAAGGTTGACTTGCAAACTCCACACACACACATGGAATGAGGGACTGGAACTGAACTCATAACCCTGGAGCTGTGAGTCCGCAGAGCCATAATATTGTATATGAATATACAAGCACTAGATCAGATCAAATGCATAATCAAATGACATTTTCTACAACAGAATGGACACTGGTTTTCTTTTTTTCTGTTAGTTCTCTGTGGTTTTGGATTGTGCCACAGGTTCCATGTGTCAGGTCTCTGAACTGTGGGTGGTCAGGCTTCCTGAAGCAAAGCCTCATCAGGTCGCTGGGCACCAGCTACATAATTCAGGATCCCTTGAATCAAATTTGGGTATGTGGCTCTATAATGTTCTTGATCAGTGCAGAACTGGAATTGTACTCTTAATGTATCAGACTGAAGTGTTAGGAAATACAGATGTATGTTTTATTTAGGTTCTTGTAATGTCTCTGATATAGAGACTCACTTTGCATCATCTACAGGATGGATAATTGCTAATCCCATGGTCACCTGAACTGGGCACATGCACCCAAGCACTGGAAAGATCCACAACAGTCTGTTAGGTTATAACTGTCCTGTGGGTGGATATAAAATGAAACTTTTAGCAAATAATAAAGCAGTATAACCTCTGGTGCCAATTTCAACTACCTTCCACTGCAGATATTAGGGAAGTGATTTGCAGATATTAGTCATACAGGCACACTGCAGAAATGTTCCTTTGATACTGTCTGGCTGTGTAGGAAGCCTGCCTGAAGGAACTTGGTATATGATTGTCTAAAACTCCATTACCCATCATTCCTCAGCCCTTACAGCCTATCATTGAGGGCGGCAATACAGGAATAGCTGGAGCTCAAACACTGAACCAAAGGATCCCACCAGTGCATATTAGGCTCTGATCCACTTCCTTGTGTTGCTGTTAGATGCCCCTCAGTATTCCAGTCTGAACTTCTCGTGGATTTGCCAGGTTTTCACCATAACAGAAATGTTTAGGTTCTACTATAAAAAGAAGTTGTATATCAGAGCGATAACAGAACAATGGTACTTTAAATGAAATAACACAAAAGATAACACTAATTCTAAGAATCTCATCTTTTTATTAACTGAGTTTGGCAGAAAGAAATAGGTAAAATAACCTTAAAAGTCTTTCTGCTGCTTCCCAGGACAGCTGTCATCTCAGATGTAATCTCCCTAAATTTGTTCCTGTAGCAGAATTGTAGTTCAGTTTGCAGTTCCCTGTACCTTATTTTTTGAGGGGACACAACAACAAATAAATAAATATTTTTTCCAAGTATATAAGGGTGACACTTTCCCTGTGAAAGAAGTATAATAAGTAAATTTAAATTAAAATGGTATTGTCCGTATATGAAGATCTAAGAGTAAAATTACTGTACAAACTAACAAGTTTGCCACATGTCAGTTTAACTGGAGTGAAAATAGTGAGATGGGTAATTAAAAACCGTGAAAACAGAGCTCCAGAATGATTATCCTTCCACGTCGTTATTTTATCTGATTTGGGCTCAACGAAATGATGTAAAAAAGCGAGCATCACGGGTTTGCACTAGTGACGGACAGCAGCTTGGAGAGTGACACGGCGGGTGGGGCTTCATGCCGGGCGACAGGAACGATAAGCCGGAATTTTGTGAATGTAACTTTTAGCTACTGATTTGTTGCATCAATTCACGGTTCTGCTTCGTGATGGAGTTAATGTACTCCCTGCATGTTCGAAGAAAGCATTTTCTCTGAAACTGGACCTTGACCCACTTTGAATTTCCTCCGGAACTTACAAGCACGGAGCGTGAGCGCGGGGCGATGTGACAAGTCCTGTTTTAGTTTAACAGAACAATATTCCCAATAATAAGATCCTGTCAGGGTAAAAAAGCAACAACACTGACAAACACATTTACTGAGGCTCCGTTTTAATTACACGCCAGAATGAACCAGTGTAGTCCGGCCGCTGTGGGACCCGCCTGCTGCTCGCGTGTGAATTTGCGCCCCCTGCCCTGATCCGCGGTCCCTTGCGTGACAAAAGCTGGACACACCTAAGCTTTATGTACCAGAGAGTCACATTATGCACACATCCTTTTCCAAATTCCTGCCATAACAGCATATCCTCCCAATGTCTTCTTTGCTATAACAAACAAGCAGGCTACATCTACCTCAAAGGGCAGTTCTCAGCTAAAGGTTTTTAAAAGGCCGTCCGTTATTTATTATTATTTTTTGATAATGTAAACATTTAAAGTACTTAATGATTTCATGTCATGTTTGATATGTCTTAAATTAACTTTTATGCATCCTACGATGGACTGTTGTTTGACAGGTTTGATTTGAAATTGCTACATTTCTGTTGTTTGTCATGTCTGATTATGGACAATGATGTTTAAGTGAAACATCAAGCGAAAATTTGCTGATTGCTTCTGTTCTTGTATCGAAACACCTTTTGTTAACGTTATAGTTTTAGAGCTATCGCTTTGCAATTTTCTGTATAATAAGAACACAATGTCTGCTATAATAAAGGATTACTTGGAAACCATTGAAAAATGTGTGAAACTGCCTCTTAGCGTGCTGTCACTGAACGTGGTTCGGTTATGTCAAATCCGGCGGTCCTCGAAGTGCTGGGAGTTGAAATGGGGAATGATAAAAAAAAAAAAAAAACTTGACTCAGGGGAGCCTGCCGCTGTAAAACGCACTTGCTTTCACGTTTACTTTAAATAAACTTTTTTTGTTGGTCACTGTCATATAAATCTAATTAAATTCTCTGAGATTCAAAAAACAAAACATGAAGAAGTCCAAAAGAAATGAATGCATTTTAAAATTCTTAAATGATATGATACTGGATGAGGTGACTATGGATATTGCTAAGATTCGCCACCAAACACTGCAGTGCTTTTAAATACATGTACATAGAGCACTGTGCAAAAGCCTTAGGCAGCCAATGAAAATGATGCTATAATTATCTTCAAGGTGTGGAACTATGATATTATGCCTGTCAAAGTGTGTCAGTTTAGCCATTTCAAAAGCTCTGGTAAAATCACCCCAGTATTTTTAGCAGCCATTCAATACACCAGTGTATTTTTTGACTTGACCATTACCACACCTCATATAGCTAATCAGAATCCCATCAACTTTTTAAACTAATTAAATTAGTTAATTAAATGAGCTGGTGGTGAAATTTAAGTGGTGTTCATCTAGTCATTCAAAAAAGTCTCAAAAGCTTTTGGAAGAACAGAAGAAATTTTTGCTAGTTATAACTTTGTTACTCTTAATTTCAATAACTTTTAATGTCATGTTGTTTCTTTACATATCACTCCATCTGGGATTAAAAATTACAATCTAATGCCAAAATGCCTATAGCCACATAACCACAGAACACAACAGAAAACGAAGAGAAGATAATTCTGTGAAACACGCTTCATGGCCAAAAAAAAAAAAGTTGCGTCGGGCCGCCTTTAGCTTTGATTATGGCCCACATTTGTCTTGGTTTATGCGACATCTCACCCTTTATTTTCATCCAGATTTGCATGCATTTCTCATCTAAATCCTGTATTGACAAGTGAGTTGAACCACTCCATAAAACCTCCTTCAATGAAGTTAAGGTCACAACATGACAATGATTCCCTTTGCTCCCAGAACCACTCTTTGACAATTCGAACCCAATGAATTTTGTCCTGGAACATGCCCGTGCCAACATGGAAGAAAAGAAATCCACTGGCGATGGATGGACGTGTAACCTGGCCAGCAGATTCAGGTACTCAGTGGACTTTATTGCTGCATAATATTTTTTTATTGCCTGGGCGGAGTGTATTACAGTAAAATGTTACACTGCCTAACTTTTGATTGTCATTCTGAACCAGGCCGATACCCTGAACTTTCCACATCTCCTGGCCCCTTTGTCTCCCTCATGTTGCCAGACCCTCTTTCCTCCGGAGGTGGCACAGGGTAACTGAGTGAGTAGGGAGAGAAGCCAGGTGCTGAGATAATCAGCTAGTGGCCCAGCTAAACACAGCTTAGTGGTGAGAGGGTATCTTTAATAAGATAACGCAGAGCCTGTGTGCTCAGAGGAGGCTGTGGAGAGACTTGCCTGGGAGGACACACCGTCTTCAGTCTGTACAGAGCAACCGCCTCTTGCACGTCCGTCGGCTCCCAGGAACTCGGCGGCCCACCGGGGTTTCTCCATAATTTGGGGTTAAGGGAACAACGCAGCTGTGAGTGGCTTCGGGCTGGATTGCGTCGCCTTTGATACAGGTCACATGATTGACATTGCATGAGCAGATCCTGGCTCACCTTCAGCCCTCTTAGGAGACAGACTCACTGATGACACTCGCACAGCAGAGTGCTGGCCCCAGCAGCGGCGGGCTACTCTCCTCACGTCTCTGACTCCTCCCTGCGTTCTTCTCCGGTCGTTCGTGGTCTGCTCCATCTCCCAGTCACAGTCGGAGTGGACTGGGTCTGAAGACCGCCGACCCAAGATGAGCGTCACCAAAGAGGATGTGACGAAGTTTCTGGATGAAAACCCTGAGTTTGCTAAGGTTTACTTCGACAAGAAGCTAAAAGTGGGCGCCATCGCCGCTGTGATGAGCCGGCCGGAGTCCAGTGTGGATTTTGCGTCTTTCAAGGAGCTGAGCCAAGTGGAGGAAGCGGAGATGCTGTTCGACCTCATTCACAACATGCAGGAGAGTGTCAACATGGAGAAGGTGGTCTTCAAGGTCCTGAAGAGGATCAGCTTTCTGATCCACGCGGACTGCTGCAGCCTGTTCATGTTCCGGCAGCGCAACGGCATCGCCGAGCTGGCCACGCGTCTCTTCAACGTCAACAGCGGAGCGGAGCTGGAGGACTGCCTGGTGCTGCCGGACTCTGAGATCGTCTTTCCTTTGGACATGGGGGTCGTGGGACACACCGCCCAGAGCAAGAAAACCATCAACGTCAAGGACGTGTCGGAGGTAGGCTGTGCGTGCAACTCGCCTACGAATGGCATCTGGCCAATGTGATCTACACAGGCGGTGAAGTGTGTGAACCAACCCAAAGCAGAACGACCCGCATTTGGGAAAACCACAATGAGAGAGGGTTCACCTTGAGGTAGATGGTCCAGAAATGGGTATGTCAACCACAGCTCAAGTCACATTTTCCGACGTGTGCCAATCCCAGGTGAACGGCTGCTTCGGCCATATATACAGACACCCATCTGTCCCTTTTGTAAAACTGCTCATCCTGTTCAGGGTCCAGAGCCGATCCCAGGGGCTACGGGCACAAGGCAGGGAAAAACCCAGGGGGGGGGGGTGCCAACCCGTCGCAGGGCACAGTCGCACACCATTCACTCACACACCTACAGGTGATTCGGGAATTCCAGCCAGCCTCAGCCTGGGGGGAAACCCAGGGTACCCAGAAAGAAAACCCCCCGATGACACAGGGAGAACACAGGGAACCCCAGCGGAGACTTGAACCCAAGTCCCAGAGATATGAGGCAACAGCGGTGCCCACTGCACCAACATGCTGCCCCTATGAGCGACATATATGACTTATTTATATATCACGCATGTCCATATATAGTGATGCAGTTGTTGGAAATCCTCTTGACATAATCGCATTTAAATATACCTCGTGACCTGGCCGTGATAAGTGGGATTACTGTGTCTGTGGCATTTACCGTCAGCAGAACTGTGTGAGGGATCGTCTTCCCGTCATCTTCGCCCCAAATCACACGAGCCAGTTGTCATGGAGCTGCAGGAAAGTGGGGGGAGGCTGGGATCGCATTTCTGTTTTTAGCCTATTGTTGCCTATTTAAGGAGTGTATTAAATGTGTATCATTAACTGGGCTTGTGCAGGGCCAATAATGAACTATATGTTATGGCTAGGCTATTTAACTAAATAAAATTTAAATGACACTAATATTCTTGATCATATCCTGCCGTACCAATTAGAGGATATTTACTACAAGTTAATTTAGATGAGTACTATGTGTGTCTGGTTACCAGCCTGCCCAATATCTGTTCTTATTCCACACTTTCAGCTGCATCCTGTATGTACTCACTGAGTATTACCGTAATTTTACCCAGACGCAAATGGGTTTCCTTTGCCAGTTATTCTGTGGCACTGAAACAAGTTTTGCCTGCAAGTGAACACTAGACTGTTGACCAAATGACGTTAGAAGGTTCAAGTCCCCACTACATTTTTTCTAGTGCAGTGTTTCCCAATCCGGTCTATGGGGACCCACAGCCGGTCCACGTTTTTGCTCCCACCCAGCTCCCGGTACGTGACAGCGGGTCCCTCGGGACCGGATTGGGAAACACTGCTCTAGTGGCCTTTAGCAAGGCCGTTACCCTGAGTTAACATAGTAAACTCGGTGTAAAATGATTAGTTTGACTAATGTATTGTGACAATACATCTGCTGAATGTTAGACTTGGCTGACATGCCTGACAGTGTTTGCAGCATTATGTTGCATATCAGCTAAATCATTTGGACAGTGTAGGGCTGGTTAAACATCTGGAGACATGAGATCCTTATGAGTTTCTCTGAATCCACAGTACGGGAGTTTGAAATAGTATGCAAAAAAAAAAAGAAGAAGTGTTCAGAGAAGCTGCTGGAGGCTTTCGGGTCATGCCCTGTTCCCTGTCGCCCCAGAGTGCTCACTTCAGCCCCTTCGTGGATGAACTGACGGGTTACACCACCAAGAACATCCTGGCCACCCCCATCATGAACGGCAAGGATGTGGTGGCCGTGATCATGGCCATCAACAAGACCGACGGGCCCTTCTTCACACCGGAGGACCAGGATGTGAGGATGCCATACCCACGCACGCTCCTCAAACAACAGCGTGAGCGCCGGTCCGCAAATAAGAGAAATAAAAATACTCCTCTTCCCATCCTTCAGCTTTTTTTGAAGTATCTCAACTTCGCCACCTTGAACCTAAGGATTTACCACCTGAGTTACCTGCACAGCTGTGAGACCCGCCGTGGACAGGTAAGGCTCCACGGTGACTCCGCCCACCGCGTGCAGTGTGGGCCATCGCCGCGACACTGACTGCGCTTTCCCATCTCCCACCACCCAGCTTCTACTCTGGTCGGCCAACAAGGTGTTCGAGGAGCTCACGGACATCGAGCGGCAGTTTCACAAGGCCTTGTACACGGTGCGAGCGTACCTGAACTGTGACAGGTACTCTGTGGGCCTGCTGGATATGACCAAGGAAAAGGTACTCCATTCTTATCTGAGTATTTCACCGAGTTCCGCTTTCTAGAATAGTGTTTCCCAACCCAGTCCACGGGGGAACCCTGGACAGCCCATGTTTTTGCTCCCGCCCAACTCCCAGCCAATCAGGAACACCGGATACCAGGTACAGGTGCCCTGGGAACTGAGAGGAAGCAAAAACGTAGACTGTCCGCTGTTCCCCGAAGACTGGGATGGGAAACACTGCTCTAGAGCAAGTTAACTTACTGTTAGCATAATTTACCTGTCCAAATGATGGCCACCATAGCCAGTGTTTTCATACATCACCCTTCTGTATGTAGAGTTTCTGAATCTACAAACGTGCAGTACTATTTACAGAATGAGCACTAATCCATCAATGTTTATACGTCCCCTGCAGGAGTTCTTTGACGTGTGGCCTATACTGATGGGGGAACAGGCACCATACTCAGGCCCCGTGACCCCAGATGGAAGGGTGGGTGCAACACCTCAATGCTTCCCCCTCTTTCCCCAATGGAACTATTACGATTGACTGCCTGAAGAGATCAATAAAAATCTCGTTTGCTGTTTCAGGAAATCATCTTCTATAAAGTTATTGACTACATTTTGCATGGAAAAGAAGATATCAAAGTTATCCCGTAGGTCATTTTCCTTTAAAATACATAAATGTAAGAGAAATAATTGTACTACACAGGGAAAAAGTGCTTGTCCATTTTCCATTGTTTGTGCATCTGTCACATGGTGTTACATCCTTCTCTGATTCGATACCCCCAAAACAGAAACCCCCCCGCAGATCACTGGGCTTTGTGCAGTGGACTTCCAACTTATGTGGCGGAAACTGGATTTGTAAGTTACCCAACTTCACTAACTTAAATGAACAGGAAATATAATCTTCAGCCATCAACTACTTCACAGTTATCTATTAAAATTTGAGGCAATGTGTGTATATATCCTCCTGAGACCCAAGGAAGAAAGTATCGTTCCATTTTAGGTTTTTTGTCTATGGAGGAAATAAGAAATCTTACAATTTAGATTTTTTTTCAAATTTATTTTTGTTTTTAATTTCACAGCCTGTCATCTTTAGTGTATAACAGGAATAAATACGTTTCCTTACATCAGTGAAAAGATAGATGCAAAAACAAAATGTCCACTACTATGAATGGGTGGGGTCTCAGGAGGATATAAGGATATCTGCATTTAACTGTTTTTTTATTACAGATTTGCAACATTATGAATGCTGCATCAGAGGAAATGTTCAGCTTCCAGGTCAGAAAAATTTTGCTTGAATATATACTCCTACACTGTTTAACTTTTAATCACTCATAGATTACTCGCTGTATTTAGCTGCAGCACCAAAATTCCACGGTCACTCTCAGTTAGCAGCACGTAATTGGGCTGGACCTGTACCAACAAGCTCCATCTGAACCAGTCAAAGGCTTGAATGAGTAGATGAATCATTGAATCAGGCGTGTTGTGCTGGTTTAGAACCAAAAGGCACCTTCCCCTATGTCCACTTGTGATTTGGACAGAGAGTGCTAAGCTACCTGTCCCTCTCCTTTGCTTGGTCTCATGGGACGAGTCATGCCATCTGACACACGACTCTTATTCCAAATGATGTAGACGGAGCCCCTGGACAGCAGCGGCTGGACCATTAAAAACGTGCTTTCACTGCCCATCGTCAACAAGAAGGAGGAGATTGTGGGCGTGGCCACGTTCTACAACAGGAAAGATGGGAAGCCCTTTGACGACCAGGATGAGCAGCTTATGGAGGTGTACTGACTCTCGCTTAACTGCCGCATGGATGCACAGCCCCACTGATATCTGCCTGCTGGTCGATTTAATCCCGTATTTAGGAGATAAATCACACTAACTGTATTAAAGCCATGACGCCTCAGAAAAGTATGTGTATTATTCATTACACTCCTGTTATCCTGGCTAATTTATCAACTTCTGTTTGATTTGACGACTTCAGGGCACTGTTTAGATAATTAGGGAACCAGTCGCCTAGTGTTAGCAGTTGAACATCTGAGACTGTGTAGATATTTGGGGGACGGTGTCTATCTAATCCCCCCCCCTCCCCATCTTCCTCCTTCCCAGTCTCTGACACAGTTCCTTGGATGGTCTGTGCTCAACCCTGACACCTACGACAAGATGAATAAGCTGGAAAACAGGAAGGACATAGCCCAGGACATGGTGCTGTACCACGTCAAATGCCGCAATGATGAGATCCAGGACATCCTGGTGGGTGAACCTTTGTGGGTGCACAGCCATTCCTGTAGCATGTGGTGTCTGTCTTCAGCGTATCCATACCCCAGCTGTACTCCCATGTCGCACATGTAATTTTCTGATCCTTTGCCTTTAAGAAAACACGGGAGTGTTTTGGTTGCGAGCCATCAGAGTGCGAAGAGGATGAACTTTCAAAGATCTTGGTACAGTATGGACCTCACCTTTTAAACCTTTTCAGACCTTCTGAACCCATGAAGAACCTTTATTTTATCTATTTAAGCTAGTTTGGAGTTAAATGACGTACGACTGTGGTCTGGATTCTTTGAATATGTAAACACTTTTAAATATATTTCAGAGTGCCTGTTCAGCTAAAATGACAAGGTCAGACATCATGTAAAATTTTGCAGAAAAAAGAGCTCCCAGGACCTACCAAGTTTGAGATCTATGAGTTCCGGTTCTCAGACTTTGACTGCACAGAACTGGACCTGGTGAAGTGTGGGATCCAGATGTACTATGAAGTCGGGGTAGTCAAGAAGTTTCAGATTCCACAGGAGGTAAAAATAAATAAATAAATAAAAAAAACTGCTAAACTGTTAAACTGAAAGCCAAAGTAGCATCTCGACCATTCCAGCATAGCCAGGCCCTCTAGCAGACTCAACTGTGCCTTTTTCCCGGTTGCTGACAGAATACAGTGACATTTTGCTTGTGGTGTTTCTTTAAATGGCTATGAGTATATTTCTGGCAAAGTGACACAGTGGTTAGTTAGGAATTTGCTACAAAGAAACTGACCATTTAAACATCGTGCTCACATCTCTACAGGTCCTAGTGCGATTCATGTATTCTGTCAGCAAAGGCTACAGGAAGATCACCTACCACAACTGGCGCCATGGGTTCAACGTTGGCCAGACAATGTTCACATTGTTAACGGTATGACAGATCTGGGCTACCGATTGGCCTTGATTTTCAGAGCTCACAATCAAAAACTGCCGAAGTGAGTTAGTGCTTCAGGGTTGGTCTTTTAACCAAATGTTTCACACTCCCCTGGGGGCATCAGACCGGGCAGCTGAAGAATTACTACACAGATCTGGAGGTAATGGCTATGATCACAGCTGGCTTCCTGCATGACATTGACCACAGGGGCACCAATAACCTCTACCAGGTGAAGTGAGTATGCCATGACAATCCTACCCTTTGTACTTGTGACAGTTGGAGGTTTTGGACTCAAAGGGGGGGGGGGGGATCTTGAGAGTCAGATCATGCAAAATCAGCAACAATATTTCATTGTGAAAGACATTTACTGCCAACAAGGTAACTAGATGTATGGAGCTACATACGTTTTAGACTTTGGCAAATATCTTCAAGTCCTTACACAGTGCTGGGAGATTCACAAGGGGTCCTATGATAACTGTGTTACATAAACAGTCTATAGACACATTGTGGTGTTGGGACATCTTCAGTCTATCACAAAAACCCAGCACTCTGCAGAATTAGTGTGTGGCACATCTCCACAGTGCTGTGTTCCCTTGTTTGTCCGTTTTTGTTTACTGGTAGGTCACAGAACCCGCTGGCCAAACTTCACGGCTCCTCCATTCTGGAAAGGCACCACTTAGAATTTGGGAAGTTTCTACTTTCAGATGAGGTCAGTGTGCCAGTTGTACCCAGCACATTCCTGTTCAACCAGTGTTCACTGCATACATCTGCAGTGCTTTGAGGAAAACCAGTCATCCCATTAACTGGGTATTCCACCCCTTGCGCCCCCCCCCCAGTCATTAAATATTTACCAGAACCTCAACCGACGGCAGATGGATCACGTTATTCATCTCATGGACATTGCCATCATTGCCACAGACCTGGCACTATATTTCAAGTATGTCACAGTCTCTGTTTCATTTCGATTTGCTATTGACTAACGTCTGATAACTCACCTGCTACGCCGAGTCGCCTTAAATGTTGGATGGGTAATCTAGAGGAAGGTAAGGCAGGGAAAAGTAACAGCTGTGTATAATTATTTTTTGTGTATTGTGAATTTGTGTATTCATTTATGAATTTGTGTATGTCCCTACCAATATTGTGGGAGCAATGTGTGTGTTTGGAGCTAGTGGGGGGGGGGGGGGTTCAGGACTGATTTGGCCCCTAGCGGTGTTGAAACTGAACCAACACACTTGAGAAAACCACAGAGAGCTTGTCCATTGCAGGGAAGTCACGCCCAGACCAGGAACCATTCGGAATAGTTCTCCTGAACTGCTTTGCATGTTACATGGAGTTCATGGGAAGAGCGTGCGAAAGGCTGATCTCACTCTAACCCAGACAAATTCCTGTTCTGATTTAAGTCTGATATCCATCACCACTTTATATTTAAACCTTTGGCTTGTTTGGTTTAAAACATTTAGAACTTATACTCCTCTGTCTGTGCGATGCTGTCAACTCCTGTTTGCAGAAAGAGGACCATGTTTCAGAAGATTGTGGACCTCTCAGAAACATATGAAGATAGAAAAAAGTGGGTTGAATTCATGTCCCTGGAAACTACAAGGAAAGAGATTGTGATGTGAGTACTTGGGACCCACAGAAGGATTCAGTGCTGTGTAGGGTTAGGGGGCACCATTTGGGTTAGGCCTGCAGCCAATGTACCTTTGAGTCTCTGATTTTCTCTTACGCCGTCAGGGCCATGATGATGACCGCATGTGACCTGTCAGCCATCACCAAACCATGGGAGGTCCAGAGCAAGGTGAGCAGGCTGCCACAGTTTATCTCGGAGGGTCACTCGGAGACCGTTTATCCTCAAACGTTCCTGGTTATCCACCGCCCACTAGGTGGCGCTCTCTGTGGCTGCTGAGTTCTGGGAGCAGGGAGACCTGGAGAGGACAGTTCTAAATCAGCAGCCCATTGTGAGTGTGTCTTAGTGTGT
>JAABNY020000119.1:21762714-21791612 GCA_015164015.2 Brevimyrus niger
CTTGCTCAGTATCACACATTAAAACCAAGATGCCGTTGAATTCCACATTTCTCTCAGTTATCCCTTCTTCTGAGGTAAATAGCTAAACCCAACACACAACCCTTAAAGCACAATAACTAAACAAAAAGTTGGTGTTTCTGCAAAACTCCTTTATAGTTTAGCTTAACGTTAGTGAAGTTATCACAGCAATTATTCGCTGCGCAGTAATTTGTGGTCTTTGGCTTAGTTTGACTTAAGTCACAGTAAATCATATTTTTGTGTCGGCAACCCCTGGCTCTGCGTCTTGATGTAAGTTCAGCCTGAAGATTAGGCCTATAGTTCTGAAAAAGTCCACTCTGCCCCCAGCTTGACTTTACTGCTGGAAATTCCAAAGGCTTAATGACCCGATAATGTCTTTGGCCAATAAAACTGTTTGGGGCAAAAGGAAACATATTTTCACGGGTGGATGTTTTCCTGCTCAACAGTCAAGCCTGGTTTACGCTGTTGGAAATTTTCCTCGTTTTCGGTAAATGCATATTATATTTTGAGATTGCAACCAGATGCGTCCCCCCAAGTTGCCTCTTATCAGCCAAACACAACACCCAACTTGATGCTGGCTCAACAAAAACAAGCAACAAAGGGACCTTGGCTGGTGTAATATCCCAGACACAGTGATTGCCCATCACAAAGGTTCCATGCTGGCCGCCACCCCTGTCTGGGACCCCCCCACGCCAGTGACCTCGCCCATGCCCAGCTTCTAGCCAGATGAACAGCGGGGACTGGCTGTGTGGAAAACACTTGGACAAACAGGAAAGGGTTTGCTCCCGCACACATGGAGAATCCCAACAGTCTGGAAAGACTGGGAAATTGACCACCATACCCAGGGTCATGGAGACTGCTGAAATATATGCATTCAGTGAGGGAGGGAGCATAAAATGTGCTACCCCTGGCGTCCCGCTTCGTCAACTGTGACAGGCTCTGAATATTTGTAAAGCTGGAGGATGCATCAGACATGTCGACGGGAGACTTCACACAGCGAGGGGGCCGAGGCCTCCCACCCTTTGGACACTGGGGTTCAGTTCCCGCTTAGCAACGTGGTTGTGTTGGGGTATTGGAGCACGGATCTGGGACGGGATTTCAATGGGTTTCCTGCCCTCTGAGTGGACTCTTCTGCCCTGCGTTTTGGCAATAATTTAATAAACATGTTCGCCACTTTGTGTTTGGTGTATTTTGAGCATTATTGGTTGAGTGGTCATTGAGGATATTTTTATTAAATATTCTGGTGGGGAAAAAAACTGTACAGAAAGAGTAACGTGCCTGTGGAAAATTGGGCAGGGAAACGGCCTCACAGAAAACGGTGGTATTCTCCTCTTAACCCTGCCTAGAAAGCTGTGATCAATTTTCACCGCCAGATTCTCGTCAAGAGCAACCATCTGTCTGATCGGATCACGGTGTTGACCGGGAAGATCGAGGAGGTCTCCTTTCCAGAGCGGGTGGATGTCATCGTGTCGGAGCCGATCGGGTATATGCTGCTGAATGAGCGAATGCTGGACACCTACCTCTACTCCAAGAAATGGCTGAAGTCCAAAGGTTAGTTTAGATGTAACTCCACTTGCTTTTGTCATGGTGTTGTAATGGGCTATGACAGTTAACAGTGCGCTGGTTACACCTGCCTTTTTGAAACTTAATTTCAGGTAATTGTTTCACACAAAATGCTGGTGTACATGCGGCACGATGGCAGAGTCATTAGCACTGTCAGGGTCCAGGGCGTGAGTCTCCGCCATGGCTCCATGTGTGTGGACTTTGCTTGTTCTCCCCGTGTCATCATGGGATTTCCTCTAGGTACTCCGGTTTCCCCCTACAGTCCAAAAACATGCTATGGTGAAATCCCCCATAGGTGTGCATGTGTGTGTGAGTGTGCCGTAGGCCGTTCTGTGCCTCGCGCCCGTAGCCTCTGGGGTAGGCTGCGGACCCCCCTGTGACTCGGAATTGGACAAGCAGTTACAGAATGTATGGATGGAGGAGGGGCAATTTGAGGAGAAACTATACAAATTCGGTTCCTAGATGTCTCGTGCTTCTGCTTGTCGCTTTTATAATGTGTGTTCCGCATTTTCGCTTGATGGAATAACTGGGCATCCCCGGCCCTTTCTCTGGCCTACAGGAATGATGTTCCCTACCTTCAGTGACCTCCACCTGGCCCCCTTCTCTGATGAGCAGCTGTACATAGAACACTACGCCCGATCCAGCTTCTGGTGCGTACCCTCCACCCCCCTCTGGCCACATCGCAGAGCCTTGTCTACAGCTCCCCTGTGTGAACGCTCCCCCTTCTGTCCCCATCTGCATACTAGAATTAACCTGATGCTGTCAGAAATTTGCCTGCTGTTTGTGGCCGGTCGATTTGTCTCCCTTCATATACATTTACCCGGTTGTACCTAATCAACTCATCAAAACATAGATTAGACCTTTGTTATCTAATTTATTTAGTGATATGAGACCCAAATATGAAAAATACACAATTTGCATAACCTTGCTGAGTAAGAATATCAGATTACAGGGTCTTAGTTCAAGCAGCCAGGTTTCGGTGACTCCCTGCATCTGTTAGCTGTAGTTTTGGTTTCAGACTTGTTACTTAATGACCGATTGGACATATGCTACTAGGGGGCGGGAATAAAACAGCAGACTTGAAGCTGTTTATATAGGTGCCTCAGGCTTGTCTGTGCTTGCGAGCAGGAGATCATGCTTAGCTGCCCTCCTCATGGTACACTGCAAAGTTGACTTGAACTGGCTCGTACGCTGGAATCCAGCAAAAGGGCACGGCATGGAAAACCGAATTCTTTCCCACGTGTTTTAGAAGGAGGCCTCGTGTATCAAAGGGATGTTCCACAGATCTATTTCAAAATAGCAGAATGCTTCTGTTTGTAGGAGTTTGTAGCCGGCTCTTTCTGGCCTGCCCTTAGTAATGGTAAACTTTGCGATCGGCCAAACTGATTGCTGATTTTCATGGGCATTCCTGTTATAAGTGGCGTGTTTCAGGAGATTTTTATTTTTCTCACTTAAGGACAGTGTTGGGTCACTCACTCTCCATTACTCTGCTCCCCACGGGTGCTGACAGCTTCTCGCCGATGCCTGAAGGCGCACCTGGCCAGGCTGTGTGTTATCATGCTAAACCATCTTTCCTGCCCACACAGCAGTTCACATGTCAGCCTTACTACTTAGAGCAAAGCAGGGCCATCAATCTGACGCACTCTGAATAGCGAAAAAGTGGTATTTCATTTATTCCCGTGGGAAAGATAGTTTTCACATATCCCGTCTTGCTCTCGATGAGAGACGTGTATATAAAGGTAACGGAGTCAGAGGACAGGTTCAACATCTAGTACATCTGGAGCAGTTGGGATTAAGGACCTTGTTCAAAGATCTAACAGTGATATGATTGCTCTGCTAGCCTCGGGATTCGAACCCACAACCTTCCAGACATGGGCACATTTCCATAACCTGCTGAACTACCACTTGTACAGGTTAGGTGATGTGGCACAACCCACCCAAGGTGCCAATGGAATTTAGTTCAGTCCTCAGATACCCAGACGTTCCTTCTTTCCATTCCTATATATTCAGGTTCTGAGCCATGGAATACCTTGCTCATAAATACAGCTGAACAGTAAGATCCTGCGGTGCTTCAGCTTGTGGGGAGGAGGGTGGGCTGGGGGTCACCCGGGACCCCCATACAGAAGTGAATCCTTCTCTCTGAGCAGGCATCAGACCTCCTTCTTTGGGATTGACCTGAGCGGCCTGCACAGCGCTGCTGTGGATGAGTTCTTCAAGCAGCCAGTCGTGGTGAGAACCCCTCCCTCGCTGCCTCCCCCACACTTCAGAGTCATTTCCTGACAGACAAAGCAAGGCTTATTTATGTCTGCCTCTGCCATCGCGATATGCTCCCTAAAATTTATTTCGGTTGTGGAACAGAGTCAGTGTTCCAGCTCTCACATAAGACGTGTTTGTGTTGGAATCCTAATATCAACTGAAACGACTTCATCGTTAGGCTTTTTCGCCACTCCGAGGAGCCACATGTTAAGCATTTTGATGTTTTTTTTCCCCTTCAGGACACATTTGACAAGCAGATTCTCATGGCAAAATCTGTCAAATTCAGCATCAATTTCCTAGAAGCCAAAGAAGAGGATTTACATAGGTGATTAGTCGAGGCCCTTTTTTTGGTGACCTGTAAAAATTTACAGGCAATGTTTTTAGGAATAACACGTTGTAAATAATAGTAAAGTAGTAACATTTTGTGGCTAACTATCACAGCTTCACTGCTGAAGATGCTGACTGGTCATGATAATATAATCCAGGTCCCTGCTGGTATTTCAGGATAGAAATCCCCTTCGTCTTCCAGTTACACCAGTCTGGTCTTATCCATGGCCTAGCAGTCTGGTTCGACGTGGCCTTTGTGGGCTCCAGGTAAGAACAAATGACCCCTAAATAGATCCCAAAACAAACACGTCTGGAAGTAGTCCTGAAGGTCCTGGGTCTGAATCCCTAAATGAGAATACCAAGGATTTCACTGGCAAATATAGCTGCTGTGTCAGACTGCTGTGCATCTTAGTGTTACAAATCAGGCATCTGGGAGGTTTTGTTTGTGTAGGACCACAGTATGGCTGTCCACCTCGCCGAGTGAGCCCCTGACCCACTGGTACCAGGTCCGCTGCCTACTTCAGACCCCGCTCTTTGCCAAAATGGGCCAGACCCTTTCTGGGACGGTCCTGCTGGTAGCCAACAAAAGGCAGGTTCTCTCCCTTTGATGATTTATCGGTTTCCTGTGCAATTAATATGATGACAATGACTTCAGATGGAATAACATGTTAACGCTCTGTGCACCTAGGCAAAGCTATGATATACATCTGACTGCTGTTGTCGACCAATCTGGCTTCAAATCTGGCAACGTACTGGATCTTAAAAACCCTTTCTTCAGGTAGGCTCCCTATGTGCCGTTTCAGCTAGTTATAAATGTTAGTGTTACAGTTAGTGCTAACCAGCATAGGATAAAATAAAGCACTCTTTAACTCCCACCCTCATAAAATATGGTTCAAAGTTAGACTGCAATGGTATTTCACCAAAGATGAGAAGGGGCTCAGTAAGTTTTTTTTTAACCAGCAACCCATAATGGTGTTTATCTTGTATAGTTCCATGTCTCACTACAGACACCTTGGGCACATGTAATACAGACTAACTACAACTCACAGAAATAACACCCATATTACTTTCTGTCTTCCACTCCATCCCAGATATGCCTAGATGTACAGCCGTTGCCAAAGCAGAGCTAAAAACATGGAAAAACAGCAGGAGGATCGACAGAAATGTGTCTCACATTCGTGTTTTGACCCTGAGCTTTTAATGAACCTGGGGCAGCTGCACTACAGTATCCTGTACAGATAGAAAGGAACCCATCCATGGATATGACGGGGCCACTGCTGCCCCACTGGAGGACTGCGGTACTGCAGGCTGATTCTACTTCACAGCTGAAAGCATTCAGTTCTGTCTTAGTCCACCTGACTCTTCTCTATAATGCAGACTGTTGTTAATCTGTCGTTATGATCTAAAATGTACACTACTCAGATGTTGAAAAATTATTAACTTTTCTTAACGTGCAATATGGCGTTTGGGAAGAATTGTGTGTCACATTTCATATTTTATTATTACTTATGGAAGCAATTCATATTATTTAGGCATATTTACAATAGAAACATAACTTTTTTGTATTTAAAATATATTTTTTATGTTCTTTCCCTTTGCTTCTGTCTGCCATGAATTCATCTGTAAACTATTTTCCACATATACCGTGTTTAAACCAACATATCAAGAAATTGTAAATGTATATATATTCTCGCTTACTCAAAGCGGTCGACCGGATTCACCAATTTATATACTAATGTATCTTACTTGAACGAAGCATTATAGTAACCGCGAAGTCAGACTGAAGAACCACATTGCCACCCTCTGACCATGTACTGTATTAACCCTAAAAGAGACTAAACTGATTAAATTTGTATCATGGCTTTAAATAAAATGTGAATCACACAAGACCGTTGTCCATCCATTCATCAAACCTTCAAACGACTAACAAACGTCGCCGCGGGAAGAAACACTTCATTCTTAAGGTATTTATGTTTGTCTGATATAATAGTGATTACAATTTAGTTATAAATACGACCCAAAAGCCTACCGGGCAATCACTAAACTAGGCTGGGAAATGTTGCTCTGAAGTACGTAATTCCAGGTTTGTTTGAGTTTGGATAGGGATGCCTTTTATTCAATGTGTTACACGTTAGAGCCAAAATACACCCATAATTTTACTTCTGGCAAGGAAACTTGCAGACAAAAAAAGTGTTCTTACACTCGATGTGCTGAAAGTGCATCTCTATTTATTTCATTATTAACATATGAAATACACCAGCCTTTCCCAGTGTATCATGAGCGGCATACTGTGGCAAAACCCAACTGCACCAACTCAGGCTTTACGACAGTCGGTTACAGTTTGCGGTTGCGAGACGCCGTAAAGTGTAACGGTCGAAACACATGGGAAGGTATGTAAACGTGTTTAGTGTTGTTTCAGAGGTAACAAAATACATAGTATGTTGTCATCATAAAAATTCTATACTTGGGAGAGTTTTATTATTGTTTATTTGGGGCTTGTTATGGGTATAGGTAATGTACAATTATTCGAATATATGCACTGTAGTCGCTAGTAGACTGTTTATGACTGCTTTTAAAGTCCATGCTTTTAAACTGTATGTTTAAACATCTTTACGTTTGATTACATTTTTATTTAATTTGTCTTTTCCGCTTTGACTTCAAAATCTGACCTCCCATAGCAGTTTGTCAAGTGCGCTTGATGTTTATATTCATGTAATTGACGACCGGTTTTTAAATGAACATTTAAGGTCTGTTTTTGTGGACAGTCGGTATGATGGAAGCCAGACAAAAGAAAAAAGCGTTTTCTCCGAAAGCTGGGAAGACACAAGGACAGAAACGCAAACAAGCGAAAGGTAAAGTCTGTTAAAGTAATAAAATAGATATAGAAAACCGTTCAGTGTAATCACGTGGATTCGTATGCAATTATAAGGACTCCAGTTAAATTATTTTTGGAATATTCAAAAAGCTGTCACGTGACATTGATAATAAACTTTTAGTTTAATTAAAAAAAACATATTAATTAGTATTTTTCCTCTGGATTAAAAGTCTAGCGAACTTATTGTGTTGAATGGTACTAAGGCACTGTAAAGGATATGGATGTGTGTATGTGTGTATGTGTGTGTGCATGCACACTTTTTGCATACGTATGCAGTCGCGTTTTGTGTTCTTCAAAACCCTTTATGTTTCTGTGCAGCTTCAGGCTCCGCAAGAGAAGCAGGAGAGCAGGAGGCCAAACCAGGGGGAAAACGACCTTTCAAGGCCCAAACTAAAGAAAAGGGAAAGAAATTTGAGAAAACTAGTGGGAAAGGTGGAGCCCAGAAATTCTTAAGGAAAAAGCAAACTGATGGGAAGCTTCCACAGAAGAGGAAATTACCCCCAGGGAAGAGAAAGCAGGAGGAAGGTGAGAAACATGTTTCATGTGTCACTTGAGATATGGCTGCAATGGCTCTTCCCAGTGATTTTGCTTTAGTGACACAAACCCAAATCGGAACCAAGTCAAGCATCAATATTCTTGAAATGTGACCCACCCATTAAAAATAAGGACTACTTGTTCCACCAGGATCTGAAGCGAAGAAGCCAAAGTGGGATGAGTTCAAGCAAAAGAAGAAGGAGTTGAAACAGAATCGGCAGCAGAATGACCGAAAGGACAGCTATCAAGTTATAATGCGAGCAAAACAGATCTGGGAGATGGTGCGGAGGTAGAGCATCCATTTGCTGTCTTATTGGCAAGACCGTCAGTCCGTGGCTGTTTGGAAAGCACTATCATGGCCATTTCTGTTGAGTGCTGCTAAAAAATTTATCATCATACGAGTGTTAGGTCCACCCTTTACATCAGGGCTATTCAATTCACCGTCCTCAAGGTCCGAGCACTGATGATTTTCCAGCTTTTCTTTATTCTTGAGCCAGGTGTGAAGCCTCTGACCAATCAGTATCAGTAATTTATTTTAATTATCTACCTGGTAGAACTGAAAATAAGGACTGGATTTGGAATTGAGGTCCAGAATGGAAGAGCCCAGCTTTATATATTATGTTTTGCTACATTTCCCCTAAAACAGGAAAGACTGCAATAAAGAGAAGCGGTCCAAGCTCATGAGTGAACTGCAGCAGCTCGTACATGGGAAGATTAAAGCTGTGAGTGTTTGAACTTGCATCCGTTTCAAATTCTGATTGCAGACGTGGAGAGAGACTGTGTGTTGAAAAAGTTAGACTGGCATGAGAAAATGGTGTCTCTCTCCCAGATCGCCTTCGCACATGATTCCACCCGAGTCCTGCAGTGTTACATTCAGTTCGGAAGTGACAAGCAGAGACAGGAGGTGTTCGAGGAGCTCAAAGGTACACTGCTGTTCAGCGGATATGTGGACCACAACGTTTCGCATCACCAAGCCCTTAATGATGCTTATTTTTAAATTACAGATCACATGGTCGAGCTCAGCAAGTCAAAATATGCAAGAAATATTGTGAAGAAGTTTTTAATGTATGGGTAAGTGAAACATTTACTAACACAGGATACGAAATAGTTACCTGGTGACCCGTTCAGAGGGTGTCCCAGCTTTGTGCCCTCTGCAGCCTGGGATTAGCTCCTGGTCCCCCGTCACCCAAACTAGGATATAGATTATTTGATTTGCTAATGAACTTCACCCTTTTGTAGGGCTGAGCATTTCAGACAAAATTACTCATTGAATATTGCAACTAATTAAGAATAATACATTTTTTTTTTCTTCCATACAAAATAAGATATGACTGCAAATAAGATATTTCTATATCCACTACTCCAAAAAAGTAAAGGAATGCTTATGACAGCAGGTTTACCCTGAGCACATGTGACAGACGTGAAAGGGTCTGGATAAGCCTTGGAGAACATTATGCTGCCTGTAACACTATTCAGTATGACCGGTTTGGTGGTGGGTCAGTGATGGTCTGGGGAGGCATATCCATGGAGGGACACACAGACCTCTACAGACTAGACTATGCCACCATGACTGATATTAGGTATCAGGATGGAATTCTTCGACCCACTGTCAGACTCTACGCTGGTGCAGTGGGTCCTGAGTTCCTCCGGGTGCATGACAATTCCCTTGCGTCATGGTGTGAGAGAATGCAGGCAGATCCTGGAGGATGAAGGAATTCATGCCATTGACAGCCCCCCACAGTCGCCTGACCTAAATCCAACAGAACTCCTCTGAGACATTATGTTTCAGTCCATCTGACACCTCCAGGTTTCACCTCAGACTGTCCAGGAGCTCAGTGATGTCCTGGTCCGAATCTGGAAGGAGATCCCCCATCGTCTCATTAGGAGCAGCCCCGATGTCGTCAGACATGCAGACAAGCGTGTGGGGGCCAAACAAACTACTGAGTACGATTTTGAGTTACTGGAATGAAATTTCGGCAAAATGGACAAGCCTGATTTCACTTTAGATTTTCGGAGTGTCTGATTCTACAATTTAAATTCAGCCCTCCATATGTTGATAGTTTTCTTTCCCATCAAACGACGTGGCATCTTTTTGTTTTTAACACATTACCCCGTCCATATCAGTAGAGATATCTAGCATGACTTTTTTTCTCATTGAGATCTGATGTGTTTCCAAACTGTTCCTTAATTTTTTTTGGGCAGTATATATATATATATTTTTCTTCCATACAAAATAAGATATTTCTCATTGTTTCTTAAAGGGTAACTTGAAAGTAGCCTTGAAACTGGGCTATGTACATGTAAGGTTTGCAGCAGCAGTATAATCAGATTCTTACACTTGTTGCCGTGACTTGAGCCCACTGACACAAAGCAGTGCCGACAAATCACTCACTTTTCTCAATATCGTCTCCAAAATATTTCCATACAGCGAAAGTCTTCTGCTGAAGTGTTCTTGTTTGCTTGTTCGCCTCACTCATTTTTATCGCATTTTTCCCCAAACACACCTCACTGTGCGTGAGCAGGGACAAAAATGAGTATGACTGGCGCATGCAGAGCTCATGCACAAACAGAGGTGGTAAACTTAAGAACAAGCAAACTAAAAACAGCAGAGGATGGATAAATCACAGCCAGTTACATTGCTGCTAAATAACATTTAACATGGGTTATTTACCATGTGATTTTTAATCCCCCCCCCCACAGATTTTATACATGTTCTCACATTTTGGAATGTTTGAGAATGCAGACTCAGCTGTACCCTCCAGGTTGTTCCTGAGGTATTTGTCCGGTGCCATGAACAGGGCCATCTTTCCGTTCTTCCCTTTCGGTCAGCTTTCCCCTCCTTGGCGATATTGTGGATGTGTGAGGGCATTAATTTGATTGGCTGAGAGGAGCCACGGGGCGGGCTTTCACTCCGCACCTTGGGTGACCTCATGCTGGTGTCGCCGTCTGCGCAGGAGCAAGCAGCAGGTAGCAGAAGTGATGCGAGCTTTCAAGGGCCAGGTGAGGCAGCTGCTGCGGCACGCGGAGGCGTCGTCTGTGGTGGAATTCGCCTACAACGACAAGGCCATCCTGTCCCAGAGGCTCATGCTCAGCGAGGAGCTCTACGGCAACACCTTCCAGATCTGCAAGGTGAGCGGCTGCCACTAGGGGGCATCCTTTTACAAGATACATGATGGAAGACACAGTATCTTTATTGTTGCTGTAGGAGTACAATGAGATGACGTTTGGATGTTTTTATAGAGGATTAAAAACTGTACTAGCTAAAGAAAATTTAAGGAAAAAACAATCTACAATTAATTGCATAAAGCAATTACAATGCACAGTATAAAAACATAAGAGGAATATTGCACAAGATAATTATTGCACTTGATAAGGGCATCAATTGAGAGTGCAGGATAATGATCACAAACAGCATTATTGCACAGTCTTATGGGTTACAGGAAACACAATTGCAGTACTGAGATGAGTGAGATAGCGGCATTATCGTACAGAAAACGGGTGATTGAATGATGGCTTGGAGCCAGAACAGGTAATGCGCATATTTCTGTGTGTAGTGCCTGGTGATGGATAAGTCACAGGTCAGTTCAGTCTGATGCTGCTGTGACAGCTTGGGGGGGGGGGGGGGCTTTCCCTTGATCCTTCTGTGCGAGCGGACAAGGCTCTGTAGCACTCATTGAATTTTCCCATTTAATCCATAATGCAGACCCTGTTGGTTGGGTACTCTGCCTTTTGGATAATCTATAACAGTGTTTCCCAAACCAGCCCTCGGGCGGCACTGGACCCAGTTACCAGCACATCTGTAAGGTATTTAGAGCTCCAGATTGCTTGGGTTAGGTGTTCTTGGTACTGGGGTAAAACAAAAAATGTGTATCTTTCCAGTGTGCCCCGAGGACTGGTTTGGGGAACCAGACTGAGTCCACAATGCACAAAAAGTTTATTTAATGTTTTGTACAAGGAACCTGTAAAGGGTTTCCTCACTGGTGCTTTACTTTGTCATAGTGCAGGAGTGACTGTCTCCCTGTGTTCTGTGTGATCCACCAGTCCACAGTGTGCCCCACACTTGAGAAGGTTCTGGAGGCCAACCCGGAGAAGCTGGACAGCATCATGGATGAGATGAAGCAGATCTTGACGCCTATGGCCCAGAAGTGAGTGTCGGACGGGTCTGGTTTACCTGCATTCTGTCATCTTCAGCATTCCAGCTCCCTCCACCTTCCCTCCATCCAGCTCCATCCAGCATTTCTAGCAGCTTTATAACCAAGCTGTTTGTGTGTCTCATGAATCCCACCTGCGCTGGTGTGAAATATAAGCTCGGCTTCGGACAGAGCGAAGCTTCTCAGTTGTGTTAAGTATTTGGTTTTGACGTCTTGATTTTTCTGTTGCCCTCATTCTAACAGAGAAGCTGTCATTAAACATTCACTGGTCCACAAGGTGTTCCTGGATTTCTTTCTCCATGCCCCAGCCAAAGTGCGATCTGTGAGTCTGAGCCCCTGCGCTGGTTCTTGTGGTTGCCAGAGGGCAGGCTGTCGGGGCCGTCGTGTGATGCGTGTGTCATGTGACTGCCCCCCCCCCGCAGGAGATGATCGAGTCGATACGGGAAGCTGTGGTGTACTTGGCGCACACGCACGACGGAGCCCGGGTGGCCATGCATTGCCTGTGGCACGGGACCCCGAAGGTGCTTCCCCCCCCCCCTTCCCCCGTTTGTCCCCTTCAAACCCGTCAGTCTCACTCATAACAGTTTGAAAACGCAGTACTGTGACCACCTGTATCAGTGGGGCATCAGCAGGCAATGAGGTGAAGCACTGCCCGCCTTCAGAACACGAACCTTTGTGTTTTCTTTGTAGGATAGAAAAGTCATTGTGAAGACTATGAAGACATACATTGACAAGTTTGCGATGGTAGGTCACCTCGCCTCCATCTGTGGCGTTCAGTAGGTCGTTAGCGATGTTTTTGTGCTTGTTTTGAGTGTCCCCTCTGTTTCCTCCGCAGGGAGAGTACGCCCATCTAGTGCTCCTGGCCGCCTTCGACTGCATCGACGACACCAAGCTGGTGAAGCAGACCATCTTGGCGGTGAGTCACAGACCCTGGCCCGGGCTTCGCTTTTGTGGCTTCGCCCTCGTGTTCTGAGAGGCCCGCCCCATCCCCGCAGGAGATCATCGCCTCGCTCTCGGACGTCATAAGCAACAAGTACGGGAAGAAGGTGCTGCTGTACCTGCTGAGCCCTCGGGACCCTGCACACTTCCTCCCGGAGATCATCCAGGTGCTGGAGAAAGGAGACGGGAACGCACACAGGTGAGTTTTCCCCATCGCCTGGGCCCTCGTGTTGGGTCGCACCGCGTGTGCCCTGTGCTTCACCTAGCCTCCCCCCCCATCCCGCAGCAAGAAGGACACAGCCGTCCGGCGTAGGGAGCTCCTAGAGGCGGTGTCCCCCCCCCTCCTGCAGTACCTGTGCGACCACACGCGCTCCATGGTGATGGATAAGGCCTGTTGCGTTGCCGTGAGCGACATCCTGGGAGGCGCTGTCGGGGACCTGCAGCCGGCGATGGAGGCTGTGGCCGAACTTGCCAAAGAGGACCTCGTGCCAGGAGGGGTGGAGGGACAGGTATGTAAGGAGAGGGTGTCCGAGTCATCCTGAGAGTGCCTTTGGGACAAGGCACTAGCGAGAACGTAAGAAGGTCATTCTTTTTCCTACAATCCGGTCAATCCCGATCTAAGGCTGCTTGCTGTTGCATTTCTCCCCGCTTTGTATAGCTCCATGTGGTGGAGCATCCTGCAGGCCACCTTGTGCTGAAGTGGCTGATTGAGCAGGATGCCAAGTTGGAAGAGGCTGGCAGAAAAGGTAGAACCGCCGCCACCCACCCCCCCAGTTCCATTGATGGTTCTGGCTGCCCTTGCCAGTCTTAGAGACTCACTTCTTCTCTCTGTCTCTGCAGAGCGCTTCTCCAATGTCCTGCTGGAGCAGGTGGGCCTGGACAAGCTGAAAACCTGGGTCTCCGTCAACAGAGGCACCATTGTCCTCTGCTGGTGAGTCTCGCGTGTGGACTGTGGCGTGTCAGGCAGGCAGGATCCTGCGTTCAGCGGCTATGTAGCTCGGCAAGCCGCGTAGCTGCTCAAAATCCAATTTAACTCGTTTTGAGATCAAATCTAAATCTGCCGGCTTTGTTGACCAGATGTTCCCTGAAGTTCAGCTTCGCCACGGGGTCTGTAAAACCAGCCTGCAGATAAAGCCTCGACCGGCTCTCTTTTATGTGTCAGTAACACTCCTAATGCCGTCAGCGCTATCAAGAGCTCATGAATTCCTGACAGCTAGGAAGGTTGCTGACTGAATTGGGGTCGTTCGGATCAGGGTTTCCACCACACGGGCCTTCATGGTGTCCCTGGAGCACTGTGAGCACGTCTGAATCTGCGGCAAGCTGCGGATTAGCGCCTTCTCTCAGATTTTCCATTCATCGATACTTTGTCTGGTGTGACCTCATGCTCCTCTCTCCTCTCCAGCCTCCTCCACAGCACCCAGAAGAGCGTGGCGAAGGCGGTAAAGGACGCCTTGAAGCCCATGGTCCCAGAGCTGCGGAAGATGAAGCCCACCTCAAAGGGGGTGGAAGTCCTACTGGAAAAGATGTCCCAGTAAAGCGGACCCAGCTTTTCCTTTCCCCGAGTCAGTCCAGCACAGTCACTCGTTCCAAGCCTCCGGCCGGACTCACGGGCTGCTACATCCTGGACGTTTTGTTATTTTGTCCCGCTGTTTACGGATGGACCATGAGGGCTGCACCGGAGCCTCTGTGCGTCCCAAACCCCAGTCGCCTTTTGGGCAGACATTCCCATGACAGGGCTGTAGCAGACCCTTAAGCAATGGTGCTAAAATACACCAGCCATGAAAACAGAATAGGCCTTTGTGGTTTTCCTTATGAAGCTTGGGGACAGTGGCTTTAAAAAAAAATATAAAATAATGTTTGGGATCAATGACAAAATTAGAGCAGCAGCCTCAGTAGTTCTGTGTCAGCTAGAGGGATTGGCCTCAAAGCAGGGTTCTTTCCCTTATAAATAACCCATGTGTAACATAAAAACACGTAACAGTTTTGTTAATTTAAAATGTCTGGAATTGAATTTTAATAAGAAAACTGCCTACCACACAAAGCTGTATGTTTGCTGGGTCTCGTTATATTTCATTTGCGAGGTTAGATCTCCTTTGTGATAGGAAATTGAGATAAATTCTCTGGGAGGGCACCAGTTAGGCCACCCCAACCTGCCTCCCTTGAAATGAGAAACCTTCCTCATTCTGCTCTATAAATAACTGGTTTGCACCAAAACCTGAAAAACTGCACCTAGAAAAATACCCAAGTATGGAAGCCACATGTTGGAAGAAACCCTTATCCTGGGGCTTTGTGGAATTCGTTTAGATAGCTGGATAAGTCTGCTTTGGTCTGTTCTAATAATTGTGTTTCTAATTTTATCCACATACTTGCATTTTGCGACCTTTATGCTCCTGGTACTGACGTGGAGTCGTGTTGCCCTGAGCAAGCTATTTGCGTATTAATCGGCTTTGATGAACTCCAGTGTGACGCATGAGAGGTTGACCTGATACACGGGAGGGAATGACCCTTTTATCCTACTGTATTCACAAAGGTCAGGACTGAAACCGATTCATACAAACACAATGTTTTGTGTAAATTACTTCCCATAAAGCTGAATTTACTCACTTAAGATACCAGTCACGGTTACAAGGATTTATTGATTTTCATTCAGCAAACTGGACATATTAGGACATTGTAGGACTTTAACCTGTCATCCAGTGAGGACAATGAATCACAGCTATATCAACAAACATATTATTAGACAAAGTGCTCACTAATGCGGTGTTTGATCAAGATTATAAGCTGCAGAAAAACCCAGCAATGGTGCGAAACGGATTTTCTGCCAGGCTGCGTGTGCTGGGATTTCTTATCAAGCCATTCCCCCACCTTAATTAGTTCAAGAACGTTTAGCATAATTAGCGAAGTAACCAGTAAATTGGAGCGAGATTAAACATGACGAAGGACAACTGTACAAACACGCCCCCGCCCCCCCTGCCCCTGGAACGCTGGGCAACCAGGGCCTACATCCTTCCTAAGGTTTCGGGCCTGGTACCTGATCCTGGGCCATACCTTACACCAGTGTTTCTCAAGCCGGACCTCGGGGACGTCCAGATGGTGCCCATTTTTGCTCCCTGCCATACCGTCTTACATTTTTGCTCTCTTCTGGGAGCTGGGAGGGAGCAAAAACATGGACTGCTGGGGGTCACCGAGGACCGATCTGTGAAACACTTGTGTGTCACAAAAGGCTGGGACACAAGCGTTAAATGTAATTTTATGTAGCGCATGTGCCCTACATATGTCATTTTGGGGTGGGTGTCCACTTTCAGCTTTTGTAAGAATATATCTAACAATCAGTATTATCTTGGTTTTAAAACGGTTTATTTTTGTTCATATATTAAAGTATTTAAAAACCAGTTTTCTGCCAAGGTACTTTCCAGCATACTACCTCCCTGCTATAAAAATAACAATTACAACATTAAATCCAATAAATCTGACTTTCGACTCCTGCCACAAACCAGGCAGACAATTTCAGGTCAGCGTTTTCGAACAGGCGTTTTTATTTTTTGTTGAACAGACAGATACTCAACTGCATGTGGTCTGTTACGCTTTCTAACCTAAATAAGGTGAACTATTTTTGCAGTACAGATTGTAGCAAAACAGTACAGGTCAGGTTCCTTCACCAATCATCTTTAAATGAAGATGCAATCTACATGCGGCGTAAGCCAGGTGAAAGCTGGATATTACAATGCAGTGGTGCCTTTGTCCTTAGACCTCTCCTCCTAATCATTCAGGCACTATGGCTGCGACCCGCTTTGGCGGATGGTTTCTCAGCTGCGCCATGGAGGAGGGTGGAAGACGCTACGTGCTACATGCTAATGCCAGGGATCTGCATAATACTCTGCCATCTTCCTAGCTGCCCTTTTGGTGAGCCGCACTTTTCCTCGGTTCTTTAAGACCGAGGTGTACTCGTTGGACTTGAGCTTGTTGTAGTAGTCCGAGAACTTGTTGTAGAGGATGGAGATGGGCATGCCATTCAGGATGATGCCGAAGGAGATGCAGGCAAAGGCAAAGAGCCGGCCCAGGTGGGTCTCGGGAAACACGTCCCCGTAGCCCACCGTGGAGATGCTGACCTACGGATCACAGAGAAGGGTGCCCAGAAATGAATGAAGAAATATTACTCTATGTCCACTTTATCCACAGTGAATGCTGGACTTTCAATCTATGGGCTAAAAAAAATTGGGTTGACTTTATTCAGCCCCACCTCTCAGTCTTACTATGCTCTTTATGTGTCTGTTGGTTCTCCAGCAACCCTCGTTTCCATCCAAGTCCAAAAGATAGATTGGTCACTTTTAAACTGCCATTAGTCTGAGTATGTGTAAAGAGAGACTGCCTGCTGATTGGCTGACATCCTGGCTAAGATGCACACTGTTTTGCTTGTGCACTGAGGGGAAATGCTTTCTCTTGCAGAACTTTATGCAACTGACAAGGACATCCTACAACCTAGATACAACCTCTCCAGACATTTTCAAAGGTTTCTGTAGTGGCAGGAGAGCATTTTCTGTGCAGTTCTGAAGGTCAGATTCTGCTCCTGAATCTACATTGCTAATCAGTAATGAAAAGCACATACTTGCATCTTGGTGTCTGCTAGGAGCGTCTGCAGGATGACAGCATTTTCCCCCTGTTAATGTTGTATTATTTCTGAATAACATTTTAGGCTGAGATGGTAAAATCTAAGAAGAGGAGCAGGGTTATTTAGGTAATGACCCATGTGAGTCACTGCTGCCTCTGAGAATTGCGCAGATGCAATAGCAGACGTTACGCTGCAGCAGGTAACCTTAGCTCACATCACCGGTGCCAGGTACCTGCTCTGGCCACGTGTCATTTCCTGTCCTGTCTACCAAGAGAGCACGAGTGTTTCCATAAACACCTGAACCCTGAATCAGAACACCCTACTGATCCAGGATGCATTCCAGTTTTGGGAAATATGCCACTGGGAATGATTCAGGGAAACGTCTGACAAATCAGCCTGTCACTACAGTTGTTCATTAATCAGACATTAGTCTGATTCAGTAGCTGGCTAAGATGGTGTCTTAGATGGCAGGAATTATTGTGTAAGGTTTCCAGTTTTATTCTGTCTTGACAGTTACCAAAAGAGAAAATTACTGTGAAAATGACCATCCTTAAACACGAATTTGAAACATTCATTTTGCAATAAAAAAAAGCTATTTTGTGCTTCAGTATTACACTTCATCTAGCACGGTTGGTTTAGCTAAATCTAGGAAATCAAGTGAAAAGTTTATGCAGCATGAGCGTTTCAAAGTGTGTTGCAACGTGGCAACATAATATCTCGAGTTCACATATGATTACTCAAGAAAAATTCCTCTAGCATACTAGTCTATTTAGAAGATGAGAGTTTATCTTTGCTAGACTTCTCATCCACACTTCAAACGGATATACAATATACTGGATTTAGTCAACTGATTCTGCAGACTGGGTGAGCTGGTACATTGAGAATCCTAAATTTATCATTAGTAAATCTAACTAGAACGGACACAATGGAACAGTTCTGCGGGAGTCTGAAGACGACCTCCACTCTTTCTTTTCCCTAACGGATTGTGTAACGTCTACCAGAATACAAATCGAACAGAGCATGTGCTTACCGCTGCCCACCACCAGGCATGGGGGATGCTGGTGAAGTTGGTGTGGTGGACATCATGCTCCACCGTATAGACCATGGCAGAGAAGGTGAGGATGCCCATGGCGATGAAGAGGAAGAGGCAGCCCACCTGCTGGTAGCACTGGCGCAGCGTGAAGCCGAACGCCCGCAGGCCTGTGGAGTGGCGCGCCAGTTTCAGGATGCGGAAGATGCGCATGAGCCGCATGATCCGCAGCACCTGGCCCACCTTGCCCACCCGGCCCACCCTCTCGATGTCGCTGCCGTGTCTCCCGTAGTCTTCATTCTCGAAGCACTCCAGGGCCACCTGCAGGTACAGCGGGAGGATGGCGATCAGGTCCACGGCGTTCAGCGCACTCCTGGCGAAGCGGCCGAGGTTGGGCGTGGACCCCAGTCGCAGCAGGAACTCGATGGTGAAGAAACCGATGCAGAAGGTCTCCACGTACTCTCCGTAGGTTCGCCCGCTCGGCTGGCGCGCTGCTGTCTGATACTGCATCTCCTCCACTGTATTCAGTGTCATGGCCACCAGGGAGACGAGAACAAAGAAGCTGGAGGCTACCGCCATCAGCTTGGCTGTTATTGAGGAGAAGGGCTTTTCCATCAGGTTCCAGATGATCCTTCGAGTGTGGCCAAATGACATCCCCCGGAATAGCTCCTCATGTTCCTCAATCTCCACCTCCGCCTGCAGCTCACGCTGGACCTTCAGATGCTCGTTAATCTCATCCTGTCTCTCCTCGAAGGAGATGCGACAGCAGCGGTGAGTGTTTTTGATCCGGACCCCCCAGTAGTTGATCTCTTCCAGGAAGTTCCTGGGGCAAAGCTCATCTCTTATCCACAACACTCCGGTTCGATAGAAGTTGAATATGCTGTGAAAAACATCTGGGTCCCTGTCAAAGAAGTACTCATTGTTCTGCACAATGTAATCATCACAGAGATCCAGTTTCTGGGTATGGTCTATGTAGGTGGCGAGTCGCCCAATCCTGGTTTTTGGATACTTAGCTGCCACCCTGTGGGAGATCTGGTAGACCTTCCCACCTACATTGATATTTAGCATGTAATTCATGGATGGGGAGCCCAAGGAAGAACCTGCCGGTTTGCAATCTTCATCCTCATCCTCCTCATAAAGATTGTAGCAGTCCCGGCTCAGTTCTTGCATGGAATTCCATTGCTTCATACAGGTATCTTTGGTGGAGAGGTTGGGGTCAACCATGGGGTTATTGACCCCGTGCTCTGGGGCACCAACCTTATAGCTGGGCACCAGGCTGTGTCTCCGCCGTCTTAAGTTCCGCATGCCTGCTGGTCCCTTGTCTTGCAATCAGAAAATCGCAATCGGTTCACAATCGATTCCCAGCAGTCCTTCCACACCCTGCAGCAGAAGCGCTGAAAGGAATCAGTCTCAGGCCCTCCAGTGCTGCTGACCAAGGGATTTATGTGCTTAAAGTTTTAACGGTTATGATCCTCTTGAAGTGCTTCTGCTTTCATCTCTCTTGTGTTTACACGTCCTTCACTAAGGTTTCACTTGTGTCAGAAGATTGACTTCTCACTACAATTATTTAAAATGCTGTATTATGTAGTGCGACAGATCTGGTTTGTTATATTAGTTCAAATTGTTTATATTCATTCCATTGTGCTGCTCTAATGCAATAAGTCCAACTGCCTATTATTCATGGCTCAGAATGACCTGAACACCTTTTTATAATTCTTAATGTATAACATACCTCAAAACAGCTACAGTAATGCAATTTGTTACTGCTCACTGGATCAGCACAAATGTGCAAAGCCCTGTATCAAATTCAGTTCCACGCCAATTTGATTCACACAACATTGATGCAAATTACACTAAAGATTAACTGCGCTCTGACAAAATGGGGACAGGTAGAGGAAAATTCATCAAGTGGAGATTAGCTTACTGGGAGAATGTGGCAGGTCTAGGAGAGCAGTCTGTGGGGGGTGGGTGTATCACTGCAGTGTGAGAAAACTGGCAATAGCCTGATTTCAGTGGATAAGGACCACCAGGCCTGCTAGGCCACATCAGGCTTCCAGAACAAGGTCATTTACACTTTGTACCGTTTCTCTAGTATGAAACTTAAGGCGCCAAAGGTTTCTCCTAAGAGTTGTGCTTCTTCTAAACTTCTAATTATTCCAATTGAATGTTATGGTAACCTGAAGACCCAGGCAGCAACCCAGCACGACCATGGCTGAGATCAGACTAAAGCACTCACCCCCCCATCCAAAAAAGTGCTTTGAATAATTCCAGTCTTGTAGAGACAGTACCACTGCAGCTAGTGCTGGAAAATCCATCAACTCTTCGCCAACATACATAGGCCATTATGTTGCTAAGGCAGCCCACAAGACCTCTGTACTACAAGATCACATCACTGACTCCACACACACAATTATACAGTGGTTATACTTGTGTGGTAAATGTAATGGCAAGACACACAAAGGACCTCATTGCTTGGTATAGTTGAGTATGCCAGGCATTAATGCCATGAGTATTAATGTGACAGGACTCCATCAACTTCATGGGTGTAGCTAAATGAGACCCAAGAAATATCAATTTGAATTCCAGCATCCCATACACTGTAGCCCAAAAAAAAAAAAAAAAAAAAAATGTACAATGAAGTGTCAAATACAAATTGAGGATATCGAAGAACAAGTTTTAAACAGTCTAAAACCGAGTTTCTCCTAAAAAATCCTTTCGAAACACACTGGAATCGTTTTTAAACGCAATAACATAAGTAATTTACTGCCTTCAAACAGTTTTGTACACCTGGCCATTCATAGACTTGAACAAATGTGACAATGATCATTTAACCGAACACTACATAAGTAGCCTTGGTGGTCATTCTCCACACAAACATTTGTACGGTTAGCCCCCCCCCCCCTCCCCAACACAGCTAAAACTGATAAAATCCTCAAGGCATTGAGGAAGTCAAATATCCTCCATTTCCCCCCTCCAGTGTACAAATATCTGGCTACACTACTTAGACAAGATTAAAGCCCCGTGCCACTAATTTAATAAGCTGCAAAAAAAAAAAAAAAAAGCCAAGCAGCCCACCCCCCCTTTATATGAATACCAAACTGTCTCATTTCTGGTGTTGAACCCCACCCCTGGGAAACGGCCACCTGTCCAGAATATACACAAGAGGAGGTAGAAACAAAGATCAGGGGAGAGTCGGGTTGTGTTCATACCAGGTTGCCCCACACAACGTTTCATGGAAAGCTAGCCAACATCTCCCAGTGTGAACCAGTCCATCTACTCTTCACTGGTCCTGAGAACTCAGGAAGGAGGAGGCCAAAATTTCACATATTATTTTATTTGAAGTGATTGCAAATGTTTTATGCTTTCACAGAGTTAAGTACCCCTGTACAATGCTATAAAAGGTCACAGGAACAGCACAAACATACAAAATATTTTAACAAATTCATTTTTTTAAATACATCTCTACCCTGGTACTATGCCCAACCTTTGCAAAAATTGATTCAGTCCAATGTATACAATCTTATTTACAGAGTAAGCTTGATCAAAGTGCTTCGATGTCCTGATTGCAATTTTTCGGGACAGTATGTACAAATTCCCTAGTTTTACAAATGTCATAACAGCACATTCCTTATGGAGCTTGCCTCACCAGCATACAGAAGCTTCATAAGAATGTGCTTCAGGAGGTAATACAATTGATAAAAAGTCACATGGTTTAAGACATGACTGCCTAAAATATGCATCTCAATATTCACAGGCTGTTAACTATGCGGTCCAAGCATTCTGTACCAATGACTTCAGTATCCTGCCAGAGCAGGCGTTGGATTGTGGGAAGAGGGTAAATGGAGAGAAAAGTAGAACAGATCACACCCAAAGGCCAGGCTGCTCTGGGCATGCTCAGTGCAGGTCTCAGGGATTCAGTGGATTTATCATATACACTATAAACAGGGACAAGCATCCCACACCCTCACCCTGCCACACCTCAAAAGAAAAAAGAAAAAAAGGAAAAGAAAACAATGCACATCAGAAGGCATCTGGTTATAGCTCTGCTAAATAGCAGCTGTTGGCATGGACACCAAAGAGATCGTAAACAGATGGAGTGGTGTCAGACTAGGCTACAAGTCGTCCTCTGTATTCACAACAGATATCTGCAAAGAGAATACAAAATTAGAAGAGCACAGGCATGAAACTGTTCGGGAGACATCAGAACCACAAGCTTTTCCCACCCAACTGCAATGCAAAAAGGTTCAGGTTCTTGAACAAAGTGCCAACATTAGGGACACTCATGCATTTTACAGGCCAATCTGCCCCCCCCCCCCAAGCCCTCCCTTATTTTAGGAGGTGGTAAGGAACCAGGTACTCACAGCGGGATATGTGTGGCCGACTGACGAGCTATGCCGACTAATGTCAATGTTGAGGTCCTCCTCAGTGGTCTTCAAGTACACAGGGTTGTCGAAGTTCATGCTCTTCTTGTTCTTCAGTTGCCAGTTGCGCCACATCAGGTAGCCTCCCGCAGCCGTCATCGCAAGCAACACTGTCAGGAGGACATGAGATTCCATTCCAAGGATCAAAACCTTCATGGATTCCTTGTTCTCCAGTTCCAAAACACTTCAGACCAGGGGTGACCAACTCCAGTCCTGGGGGGCCAGAGCCCTGCACATTTTTAGTCCTCTCGTTTAACACACCTGATTCAACTTCTTGTGCCAATTACCACACAGCTCTTGAGCCGAATCATTTATGGTGGAACAGGGAAAGAACTAAGCTACACAGGGCTCTGACCATCCAGGACTGGAGTCACCCCTGCTTTAGACCATAAACCTGACCCATGTTTAAGTTTCATTCCAAAAGCATTTTGTTCAATTGATCCCACTAAAAAGGCAGAGACGCACCCCACTTAAGATTTGAAGGTTTTTAAGTAGATCATTTCATTTACAGATCAGACAATTATAATATTAATTTATACCAGTCTCATCATTAACTTTGTTCTGAAAAAAATTGCCATAAACTGCTATAAATTCCAGGCTACGAGACCAAAAGACAGACTGGGTGCTGTGTAGACCCAAAACAGTACTTACAAACAGGAAGGATAGCCCAGGCCGCAGCTGATCCTTTGGCTGAGGAGTTCACCTCATGGATGGAGGTGCTTACATTCCCCTCTTCAAGAAAAACAAACAGGTTAGTCTGGAGGAAACCAACTTGCCCATTTACCATTAGGAGCCCGTTCCCTTTCCAACAAGTCAGACCAAGTTGTCATCCGACTCAAAACGCTGGAGTTCCAGTGTAAGCCAAGGTCAGAGGAGATTCTGTGCCAAAACGCAATTCAAGATGCCAGACTGAAATGAGTTTACTGGTCTTCTCTTGACTTATTCATCTCGTTACCCCTTTCCCCACATGAGAAAAGTGGCCCTGTACTTGAATACAAGCTGTGTCTACATGGATCAGGATCAAACCCCAACAAAGTCAGCTTCTGTGATTTTCCATAAGAACTGGGAAACCGACCCAAGTACTGAAGCACCCTTATTCACAGAATCAATTACTTTTGTCTAACACACGATAGACAAAAAAAAAAAAATAATAAATGCAATCAATGCCCGAATACCATCTTGCAGCACATGAAGACAGATGTGCAAGCAATGTGAGAAAGCTAGCAATGATGGGTGGGAAAGAATTCACAAGAAAACCTCTTTAAAAAGCCACACCAAGATCTTTCAAGCACCCGGTCTTCCTCTTCAGTTAGATGCTTCTCCCTTTGGGCTTACTATCAGGACAGCATTAGGATCTAGTCCTTCATGCAGGTGAAGGAAAGCATGAAAACCCCCATGGGCCCAAGAGGAATTTTCATGGACTCTGGAAAAGCGCTCCTGGGCTCAGTCTAGGCCCAACAGGCCACTTCGGCACCGTGTGACAAGCGAGCTGCACCAAGCACCTGTTCAGATACACCTTCTCTGGGCGCCCAAGGCATTGTGAGAGGCTGGGGTCAGGATTGGCGTTACCTTTAGAACAAGGGGGCTGTACGAGTGCCTTCACATTATCCCCTGGGGGCGAACCGGCAGCTGCAGATGAGACTATGGAACGCCACAGGGAAGGGGGGAGGGGTGGTGGGAGGGAGAAAGTCACCTTGCTTCTAAACAGTTTCAAAATCGCCGAGGCGAAAACTACACACAAAAAAAAAAATGCATTCCCATGACACACCATGCAGCATCCAGCTACAGAAGGTGGCCATTCAGATTCAAGGCAGCACTTGACACTAGGAGCTGAGCCAAAGGGACAGCAAGTGAAGGAGAGGCATATATACCAGATGCAAAAGGGACTGAGGCACAGGGGCACCCCAAAAGCTAATGGACTGTATGGAAGTGGGACTGAAATGTACTACTGCTTTGAAGACCTGGAACAGTGCTAGCACTACCAAAGCTGTTCCAAGGCTGCAGTTAGCCCCTTAACCCCTTACAGCAGCTAGGTGCAGTTGCTGATCAAGAAATAACCTCCAAGTCCAGGCTCCGAGGACCAGATCAGAGGCCCTACACCTCAGGCGAAGGACCACATGCAACGGCTGCTTCGCTAATTTTGCTTTTATGACACCAAGGTGCCCACAGGGAGAACCTGAGGGAAGGGACACCCATCCAGTCACAACCCTGCCTCAGCCAGCCTCCCACCACGCAGGAGTCTGGCTATGGGGAGCTAGTCGGCAAGCCAGATTCAAAAATGTCCCTACTGGCCACCTCTGGGACACACACCTGAAGTAGGGACGGGAGAAGCAGAGCTACAATAGATTGACTTCCATACACTTTGGTAAACTGCAGTGCTATCCAAAGTCTGTTTACCCGACTCAGACTCACAAGTCCCATGAAGGCTATTAAGGCAGGAGCACATCTCAGGGCTGTTAGAAGGACCACTCCCATCCACAGCAGTGCGTAGTCAACTGCAACATTCAGTTGGACTTTAGAACCCAAACCTACACATTCCCACACCATTTGGTAGCAGGCTCAAGCTCCTGATGGGTTTGGGGGGGGGGGGAATGTTAGATGTAGAGGGCTCTCTGGATCAATGCTATGGAGGGGCCACATCTCGGCACAGAAGCGGGATCAGAGGTAGCGCTGGCCTTGGGAGTAATGGGAGCGAAAACGAGCGCACAGAAACAATGGCCGCGTGAAGGCAGCACTGGCAGGCAGCAGGTAAACCAAAGGTGCTCGGGCAGAAGAACATGCTTGGGTGACCAGTAGTAGAATGCAAGCTTCTTAAAGGCCTGCAGATTAACCTCAAAAGAGAGATGGAAGCCCCTTACCCCCTCCCCCCACTTGCCTGGTCTGCAATGAAGGCCATCTGCGGAGAGCTCCATGCCCTGTGGGCACACACAGGTGTATTTTGGCGAGTGCTTATTGATCTGCGGTGCAGGCAGGCACATGTAGGCGCAACCTCCATTTTCCACCTTCTCACTGCACCAGTTAATTCCTGTGAAGTTACAGCCAAAATTCAGCTCTTTGCCAAAACATTGTAAAATTCATAAATGGTCATGAATGAAAACAGTTACTATCAGTTACTGGCCAAAGACATTCCCCTCCCAGCCTGCAGACCCACCAGAGATCTGAATCAGCTCGTGGTAAACAATGATGTCCTGCGGCTCGTTCAGGTTGCTGGCAAGCGTGATCACATCCAACCCTGTAAATTTGTTCGCCCCGTAGATTGCCTCATTCTCGCCATCTGTCCAGAATACACGATCCTAAAACAGAAAGCAAACGTTAACACGATCAGGGACTGGGATTGTGTACACACAGCACAGCGTCGCAAGAAGGCGTGCCAACTTGAAGCAGACCGTTGTGATGCCCTTCAGTACCAAAGCACAACTGCAGATACACCAACTGTGGCATATGGCAGCACCAGCAAACTACACAAACAGTACATAGCTTTTCCCAGTTGGCCATTTTTAAAACTCAAAATTCTCAGCCCATCATGGACACGAGTTATAAAGCAGCCCATTTTACCTCAAAGACAGTGAGGGCGAAGGGGTGAGGGAGGTAATCAGGAGACTGTAGTATTTTGCGCCTGTTGTCCCCATTAAGGTCCACGCTACAGAGCATGTGCAGCTTGGAGTCCACCCAGTAAAGTCTGCTTTTGATGAGGTCTGGAAGCCAAACAGCCAGAGCAGGTCAGACTTTTCCCTCAGGCAGGTAGGACAGTCTACCAGCATTACATGACACAGGCATCCAGGTAGCATGGTCAAGGATACAGACCAATACGTTCACTGTTCAACTCGGATGGCCTGTATGGTTATGCCTTTCTGAATGGCTTTTACCAAAAAGCTCTCATTTCCACATTAACAGTCTATCCCTCCATCCACTGGGTTGCAAACCCACCGAGAGTGATCCCATTGGGCCACTGGATGTCTGTCTCAACCAGGACCTGCCGGTCAACACCATTCATGCCAGACTTCTCAATCTTTGCTGGTTCTCCCCTATCTGACCAGTACAGAAACCTAGATGGTGACAAAGGGGGGATACATGTAGATTTTAATGATATGCTTGCATACATTAAAAGGGAACTACATCAACAGACTAAGGCAATAAACTCAACCCATGATCACTGTCCTTACAATTGGTGGGCAAGCAGTTAAACTAGAATTATATAAAAATTTGACGAGCAAACAGTTACCCAGAAAGTGGATCCACGGCTATGGAGGCTGGCTCTTTCAAACTAGAGCTAAACAGAACCTTCCTCTTAGCCCCATTGAAGTTGGCCACAGAGATGGTCTTGGTGGCTAGGTCAGACCAGTACAGGTTCTTGTAAATCCAGTCTACAGCAATCCCAGTAGGTGTCTGTATGTTGTCGATTACTTTCGATACACCCTCATCCCGCTTGTCCAGTGACGTGCTGCAAAGGCAGAGCAAGAAGAAATGTCAGGCACTCAGAATGGCAAAGTACCTCAAAAGTCCCAAGACATCACTGAAGCAGTCTGAAGAGGGTCAATAACTGGTGTGGTGTGAAGACTCGGTTCATTTTGACACCATAGGAAGGGGCTTTGCCAATAAGACAAGTCAAAGGTACCAAAGGTACTACAGTGGCGACCTGGATCGCACTAGTAAGCTTTACAAAAGGCCTTGAGCAGTAACTGCGCTCACATTCCATCAGGTGGGTGGTTCTACATTAACGTCTTGCTTGAGCACTTACAGGGCTGTAGGTGAACCTGAGCCAATGGCACTGAACTACAGTGAAAACTGCAGCCTGTGGGATGCAATACAAGGTGCCTGACAGCACACATGGGAGGGCTGATGGGACAGACCATTCCAGATCATGGAAAAATTAGGCTTCAACAGGCAGATTGAGTAGTTCTGATCATCAGTGATCATCAGTTTTCACCTGAAAATGGCCTTCTGTCCCAGGTCAGCCCAGAAGATCTTCTGCTGTGTGAAGTCGGCATCCAGAGCAACAGTGTTGCGGAGCTGTTCCACAATCTGCGTGTACTCCCTCCGTTCCAGGCCCAGCTTTCGGATATCCCGTCGATTAGTGAAGATCAGACATGGTTCCTTCCCTGATGGGGGTGTACAGCGGTTAAATGTGCCAGCTTCTGTCCCCCCCCCCCTCCAACTTTGACAAAGTGAACTCTCCCAAGTCTGCCAATAGATCATTCCACTTACCCACTGCCTTACACACTCCAGTGGAGGCATCCATAAGGTAGCCATTGTGACACTCACACTTGTAGCCCCCTTTCAGGTTGATGCAAATCTGGCTACAGATTCCAGGGTTCAAGCACTCGTTGATATCTGTTCAAAGCACAGGTTTTAGAGGCATCACAGCACCAGAGCGTTTCCCACAATGCACCTGCATGCATATCAACGTACCGCCACAGGTCTTTCGGTCGATGAGCTGCAGCCCTGGAGGACAGTCACACTCGTAGCCAATCACATTGTCCCTGCAGATGTGGGAGCATCCACCGTTGTTCTGGAGGCACTCGTTCAGATCTGGGCAGGGAGAAAGGCTCCTAAGACCACACATTGACTGCAGATTCTAGTGTCCATCTGTGGAACACCTCACTTACAATCCCACTTTCTTAGATTAGAGTTCCCAGAGTTCAGGGGAAGCAGTCTTCTGAATAAAATCCTTATTTTAGGCTGCAGAATTGTTCTTGGCACCCTAACATTTACTAGTAGGAAAAACCCCCCATGGTTCCGTTGGGTTTGAACCAAGGATGTAAACTGGCCACAAGGCGATTCGATTGATTAGGGAACAAGTTGACCGAGAAATATCATTTCTACCAGGATTCAATTCAAAATCGATTTTGAGAACCTAAATAAAAGTTTGCCCTAAATCACAACAGCAACCTTAAGGTTAAGGCTAGGTAGTGGTTAAGTAACCAAACTACTAAAAATGCCAAGTATTGTATTTTGAGATTATTAAAAATCCCCCTGTGGGAACTGAAGTGTCCCCATGTCAAAATACCACATCTCCCCCCCCACATTTGAGATATTTTAGCCAAGGTGTGTCGATGTGAATATTTTGAGTGATAAGTTTGTCCAAAAAAAAAAATAAAAATCACTGCAGATTCTGTGGAAAGGAACAGACTGATTTGCAGGCCAGATTTAGTTATAAATTTAACTCATAACAGTT
>JAABNY020000119.1:21806452-21818379 GCA_015164015.2 Brevimyrus niger
ACACACACACACACACACACACACACACACACATATGATCAGGATGGATGCGTCCATAAAATTGCACCGGTTGGAGTGATTAAAATATATGACTCAGTGTCGATGAGGAGCCCTACTGATGCAAAAATACACATAATTCATATTTTATTTGCTCTGAAAAACCTGAGAGTCTTTTAAATTATAAGATGGATATGTTGATATTTGGATGGGAGAGCCAATTTTAAAATAAAATTAAAAAATGTTTATAAAGTATATGATTCATAAATAAATGTATATGTGCACATGCAAATGCACTGGCTCTAAGACTACTGTGCACGTGGGACTTTCATGAACGTCATGTGTCAGCCTGTCTAATTGTAGACAAACACAGTCTAATCAATTAGTGGCAAGTGACAGTGACACAGATGAATGACCATTAAGTGCGGGGGAAGCCTCTGTTCCACAACATCCATCCATTCATCTTTCACCTGCTTATACAGGTCAGGGTCACATGGGGGCAGCAGAGAGCACAAGACTGTGGTACATCCTGCTCAGGTTACTATACTGTTCTAGAACATCGGTGATAGAAATCAGGTCAAATAAGAACTGGAAGAGCATTCCACGGCTAATGCTATTGAATCCACGCAGTGTTATCTTTATTGCACCTCCCAGAAAATCTAAAATTCCTCCTCATTCGCTAAACATAAGAGGAGAATTCTTCCCCATTGTGAGAACTGAGTTTTAAGCCCTTTAGCTAGCGCTTACGCTAGTCAGCAAGATTACTGTGTGCTTTCGGCTAGCTAACTATTGCTAGAACAAGGGAACACACAGCAGTGTTTAATGTACCCTACCTTTTATATTTGTATCCCTCTTTGCCACTTTCAGGCGTTTAAGTGATGTGCAGCCATACATGCAACACAGGGTTTGTGTCTTTTGTGAATACGGGGCGGCAGGGAGTGAGGTGTCTGGGTGTAAACAGCTGAATTGATACTGCGTGAATATCTTCACCCGGGTACAAATAGACACTCCTTTACTGTAATCTCGGCTTAAGTTTTACATTTTTATTTGTTACTGTATTGTATCGGATAGCAACGTTTCAGAAATGTTTTTGCCCTTGAAAGTCGTCGCTCAGGCAATATGTGCTGCAAGCTGAGTCAGCTGGAGGGGAAATCAGAAATATGGAAATCCTGTCCTTATAACTGCTTGCACTTGCTCCCAATGGCTTCATTAGGCTTCTGCAGTATGCTTACTTTAACACAGTTGTAATGAGCTGTTTTGAACACAAGGGGCGCACTCTTCTGCCTGTTCCATGAGAACTCAACATTTTGCCCTCTGACAAACACACACAGCAGAAGGCCAAAGGACAATCAAATGTAAAATCATGATGCCAAACAAGTTATTCAGTTTTGTTGCAATAGTACTTTTATATAAATTAAGGTATGAACAACATTTATATTTTTTACACTTTGATACATAGGCTTGGGATGATTTGTGAACATGAATGTATGACCAATCTTGATGCTCTAAAGTGGTGATGGACACTCGGGTTGCCCCACCCTGCTACTTTGGGTTTTCCTCGCAATGAGCCAGTAAGGGCAGCAGGTGGCGAAGTGGTCGAAGACATAAAATTATGGACAAAGGGCTTCAGGTTGCAAAAACAGGTAGGCCTATGCTGTTGATCAGAATTCCTTCAGTGAAATATGTATATCAGAAGCAGATCGCTTAAAAAAGAGATTACAAAAAGTTCAATTACAAATTAATTTCATTCGAGTGACCACAATGAAAGGAGTCTTACATCGAGTACAGTGTAATACTCTATACAATACATATCACAATAGGATTTGGACAATAAATATGTTTTTTTCTAATGTGACTGTCTCTCTCCAGATGTTTGGGAAAGTCCCAGTTGCCCCTTTTAGGGTTGTCATTTTCGTCACTGACGGCTGACTGCCAGGTGGACATCAGTGGCGGAGTTTTCGTCTTTGAGGTATCTGTGGTGGTTGTGCCCCTCCCTCCTCTGGGTCCACATTTGATCACATCTTCACCAATGTCTTTCCTTCCTTTAGTGTGTGTGCATATGCCGGCCCTAGACCTCCCGCAGAGGCGGTCCTCCCCCGGGTGTCTCATTGTCGCCCCCTGCTGGTTCACGTGTCAGCCGACAGAGAGCTGAGCCGCTTTCGGCAGGCATGCAGGGTAAGGTTCTACAGGCAGATGGGGGATGGAGTCCTGTCACCTAGGGGGGGTGTAGCCATAGGGTCTCTGCAAGCAAAGCGATTGGTGGTTGGGAAGAGGGTGAAGGTAGTAATACTCCACAAGGGCAGCCAGTGTTGGGAAGGATACTTCCCCCTCCAGGAAGATTCGGGAGTCCTGCGAATGAAGGAGACGGGAATGCTGAAACAGGTGAACAACCATGCACACTGAACTCCATGCTGGTCTCCAGCCCTGAAAGTGGTGGGCAAGGTAGGCCTCTGGTCGCCAGAGCTTGCCCATGGAAGCACATCGCACTGCACTGACCTCCTCGAACAGCCTGTAGTTCCTGGCTTTATTCAGTCCCACATCCCACACCACCAGCACCTGCGGAGATGGGACGCCATAGCGCGACATTAGACGCAGCGTGAGCTCGCAGCCTGGTGGACAGAGTGCAGCAGAGGACGAATATGCCCAACGGGACACTCAGCCTTCAGCACTCTGCAAGCTGCAAAATGTCGCACCTCGAGCGCCTAGTTAAGTGCTAAACCACCGCATACAAAATATGGTGTGCTTCTGACAGGCTAGGCCTCTCACAAACTGCTACCATTTACACAAATGGCGATTTATGTAGCTGGATATTTTACTGAAGGTTGTTCATAAGCCTTGCTGCTGAGGTGAAACTATGCTGAAATCAGACTGCTTTGAAATCCACTTTAGAAAGCATGCTATACCTTGGATGTCTTTGTCCCTGAGTTCCTGATGCAGTAGAGTCCATCTTGAGGAGACCTGCTAGTTTCTTTAAATAGCCTGTAATTAAAAGGCATCAATGATTTATGAATATGCTAATAAATGCAGAGCAAAGAACTCTTAATTCTGTTAATGTAATTCTTTCAATAGACACCAGAGGGAGGCAAAGGCAGGAGCCATACAGCCCAAATTGAGATTAACAAAAAGCAGTTCTGACTGTGTAGTACTGTATTGTACACCCACTTTATTGCTACATTTTACTGCTGCACAACATGGCTACTATTAATTTCTTACTTTTCAACATTGCTGGTTTCCGTCGTTTCAATGAACACCGAATCTGGCAATTGCACCTGCGGGAGAACAGAAAATACATGCTGTTTTTAGGACCTGTGTGCATTTGCAGGGCTTAACAGTTCTAATACAACCAGAGAAATATCTTTAGGCTGCTTCTGTAGGATAAGGCAGACCAAGAACATAACGGAGGATGCTGCCATGAATGATCCTATGTTTCCGGTCCCATTTGGCGCTTTTCCACTGGCATACAGGAGCCGACCCGTAACCAAGCTGTACCGCAAAGAGAGACTAGTTACAGCGCGGTTCCAGCTTGCTTTGGTTTTCCACTGCAGAAGGGCCTGCTCGGTAAACACTTTGCTGGGTTTGGAGATCGATACTGATTTAAAACCGAAGATATAATTATTTACTGTTCACATTCTGTACATCATGATATACTATCTGCTAATTTCCAATAGCAAGTCTGTGAGAATCACCATCTTATATTAGCATTAAAATACTAGCATTTGTATGCATGAATCTGCACTACGAATCCATTCCATTCAGCTGTTCTGTAGTACTTTTTAAAATAGGTGGTTGGAAATTTTCAAGATCCAGGTTATTGGGAATGTATTGATACATCATGATGTGCGATAATACTAATAGCGAATAATATATGCCTTCAGATAAACCATGCATATCAACGCAGAACGCCAGTACTATAGCTGGGCGATATGTGAGTTTTTAACTTTATTTAGCTTTTTTTTTTACTTTTGGGTTAAAGTGCAATCTGACAAGCCATAAAATATGCTTGTAAGTGAGATGGCCGACCACGCCGTTGTAAACACTTTTAGAAACTTGTAAAAACTTTTAGAAAGCTTTCTCTATAGCTTATTTTCAAACTCGCAACAACACAATACACCCTCAAACTTATAAAAGTAATAAGTAATATTGTAATAATAATAGAAAAGCTACACAATTTTATCACGTCAGCTTAGTATTAAGGAAATATTTTATGCCATTGGGCTTGCACTATACATGGCGACAGCGTTTGCTATCGCCTTCCATCGTGCCCCATTCTTATCATATGGCACACAGTTTGAAAATGTGTCGGGGACGGTTGCTTGCTTAACTTTGTTTGTTGTGCTGATGCTGCGGCTATTTTTATTTCGCTGGGAGCGGCACTTCTCCCACTCCGCTGCGTGCCTCTGCTTTACATGCTGGAATAAATTAGTCGTGCTGCTTCCTTTGGTTGCAGCAGTTTTTAAAGTCTTTGCAACGACGACTTGTTTGATCTGTGTCCGACGGCGCAAAACCGAACCAATTCCATATTACAGATTTAGCAACACCTTTCTTGGGCACAAGTGCCAGCTTTTCCCCTGTCATTGCCATGTTCTTAGTGAATCTGCTACAGTGTTAATTTTCCCGTGAAGAATGGTGCGTCACATTAGTTCCGCTTTTGGTGCTTGTGTGTAAAAAAATCGATTTTCATGAAAACACGTTGTTCTGAACTGTAAATTCGAATTCATCCAGTAAATCGATTTATCGCCCAACTCTAGCCAGTACCCCCATTCATTTCGACCAATCAGATGGTAGTGATGCAACCAGCTCCGTTTGGTCATGGTTTCGGCCCTGCTAATAAGTGTGGGTGCAGCTTGGGTACGGCTCGCATAATTTGCAATGGAAGACCACCGGTTCTTGGTGGCAGTGGATAAGCCCCTCTGCACTCACGTTCTCATACTCGTCATCTGAATCATCCTCATGCTTCGGGGCCGCCTTCCTCGTGTGTGCCGGCACTTCATCCACGGAGGAGCGAAAACTCTGTCCATCGGGTGAGGATCTTCTGAGGAGAAGAACAAGCACGGGAACCGTTATCTGCAACCCCACCTTCAGCGGGCTGTCACCTACTCTGGGAAGTCGGTCGGCTGATCATAAACGCGTACTGCCATAATTCCCAAGCTCATAATTCCACCAGCTCTATAGTCAGGGCCACAGTAGGGGCATGGATACCCTGGAGGATTCCGAGGGGCCCGAGCACTTTATAGGGGCCCTTGGATACACAGTGGTGAGTCAGGGAGGGCCTAAGGTAACATTTTGTCAAAAGGCCCAGAAGTTCCTTCTACACCCCTGACAACAGTATTTATGTCCTATTGAAATCATTCTTAACTTATAAATACACCCAGTCAGATTATCTCTACAATGAACATGGAACAAAGAGTTCCTGCTGTAATTTACTGGCTGGTGTGCTTTTAGGACTGATGACCAGGCTCACACTGGTCTCTTAAGTGTTGTTGACAGGACTTGAAGGATTCTGAAGGACTGTGAAATATGGGGGATTAAGGGAAGAAAAGGTGCAGTTAGGGGGATGTGGGACAGAGAGGGCAAACAGAGGGACAGGGAATGGGGTCACTTACTGGAAGTGGGCTCTGGTTTTGGTGTCGCCAGGTGGCGGTTTGGGTGCTAGCGAAGGCCTGTACATAGCCGGCTTTGGCAGCTCCTCCTGGGGCTTCTTCTCGGAGTTCGGAGGGATCATCAAGGGCTTCGGCCCAACCACCAGGGACAAATTCTTCTCCAGATTGACACAGATGGGCAGAGTCCTGGGGCCTTGCGTGGGTGCCGGGGGCTTGGTTTCCGTGAAGCTGCCAAGCGTAGCCGACGTCTTTTTCTTCAGGTTAAGTTGGGCTGTGCAGGGGGTGGGGCTTTTAGTCAGCCAGGGGTGGGGTTCTGGGCTAGGCTTTTGCTTGAGGTGGGGTAGTGGCACAGGGGGTGGAGGACCCTTGTTGACCATGTCCTTTTCAACCAGGCTATTATATTTGGGCAGCTTGGGTGGGGGGAGGGGTGGAGCCGGTTTGCTGGGCACAGGGATCGGAAGATTCTTGGTGGGAGCCAGAGGTGGTGGAGATGCCCTGTGTGGAAAGTCTGTTTGCTGCAGAAATGGAACTGGGGGAGGTGGGTAGGCTGGTGGAGGCTTCATGAAGTGACCTGAATAGACAGATCATAACCACTCTTAGGCTTCCACAGAAAAACCAACATAGGAACTTCACAATGACAACGTGACAGGAAACCTTTGCAGACCATCCACCGAAGAGAACAATGCCTCAGGTTATATAAGCAGTGTCAGCCTGGCCACAAGTACAACACTCTCAAGACTCAAGATCGTGAGAAAAGTACAGCAGGTACCTGTTATCGAAACTAACCACCAGAGACAACCCCATGGACCTCCCTAAATGGGTGGAGACCTCAAGTCCCCCAATGCTCAACCGCTTGACAATTTAAAGGTAAGTACCTGTTATGCTCTGCCCCTCATCTGGTTTAAGGTAGTCCTCATCCTCATCCTCCTCATCCTCCACAACATAGTCTAAGAAGGCAAAAAGTTAGATGGTTGCAAGGTTACTGAATATGTTCCTTACTGAAGAGCTCAGGCCATTAAGTTGAATGCCACGGTGCGTTGTAGATGTTGGGAATGGTGGATGTCTCTTACCATCTTCTGTGTCCGGGGTATAGTTTATCTCAAGGGGCTTCTCTATGGACCCATAAAATCCATCTAAGTCTGTATTAGAATCGCTGGAACACCGGGGAAACAAATACAACAATTAAAATGCCCTTCTTTGCGTAATATCCCCATGCTACTTTAACTTAAAGTCTTATGCAGCCTGATTTTCCACTGGAGCACTGCAGGTTGAGGGCTAAATGTGGATCTCTGCTGCCTTCTTAAACATCTGCACACACCCAAATTCACGGGACACATTTATATTTTCTGGGACTTTTAGGGCATTTCCGGCCTTTGTGTATCACTCGGAAACACAGCAGCTCCTTGCCGGGAGCCTGAGTTGGATAGGCAGTTTTCCAAGAAGAGGAAACTGCTGGGACTGCAATGATTACGCAAGGTGCGACCAAATAAGGCAAATGGGAAGAGTCCAGATTATAGCTGCCCAGTCAGTGGGAAAACACAGATGTGCAATTAATGGAAGAGGGAGGAGTCTGGATCCAAACCATGAGGTCACCTTATATATGGATGTACAAATAAGGGAAAGGGGAGGGACCTGGACCAGAGTGTTCTGTGGAGCAATACAGGTGCACGTCATTCTATACAAACGTTATAGTTTTACCAAGCAGTGTAGTAAGGAAGCTTAATATTGGTCTTTCACCATATTCACTGACAGTTTCCCTACTGGCTATACCATGACGCACTGGAATAACAATTTAAAGATAAGATTAAAAACAAAGCAGCAATCCTACTGTACCTTGCGACACGGACATCTCTTCTGTCATGATAGAAGTCAATTTCTTTTCGCAGGTCGACCATCCATTTCTGTCAATTTAAAACCAGAGGTCACAAATCAATATCAACCCTACTGCCCCCTTCTGTTCAGTGACATTATTGCCAGTAACAGATTCCTAGTCTGATGCACAAAATTATGTGATTTTTATAAACGCATCGTAACTGACTAAATACAATGATGATGATAACTATGATTTACTGTCCACTTGTGTGCAATCTGTTCTCAAGTAGATAACTAGCCCTCTGATGCATGAATTATGAAATCCTGAATCAAGATTTTTTACAATTTGTTTTTACTCTTCTTGAGGCATGAAAAAAAACAAATATTAACTTTTTTGGAGAGGGGCAGCAGAGAACATTCTAATGCTGGAAATGCAATTTCACCATAGAAAGCATTGCATTTGTGAGAAAATGACTTTTAAACAGCTGTCCACTGTAGTGACCACTATGCACCAGAGGGCTAGTGCATTTAATTAGGTGGTTAACCGTGAAGAGCCGTACTGCCCCCTGCTGGCCATCACTGGCCTCACCTTTCTCTCATCCTCACAGGCTGCGGAGAAGTACCAGGTGCGATGCCTCTTGCTGAAGTGGACGATTTTGAAGGGAAACACATTGTTGGCAGTGGTTTCCTCTGCGGCTCGCATCACTCTGTTGGCAGAGCGTGTAAAATGGTGGTCACGGATCCAGCTGCTGAGTGTGTTCATCATGTTATCGAGACCAGTCTTAAATGACTATTTTCTTCCAGAAAAAAAATTAAGATTATGAAGATTTTGTCTCTTCCCAGAAAAATAACAAAGCTCACATGTACATTAACTTGACGGTAGTAACTCTCCAATGAAAATATTTAATATAGACCAGTGCTTCTTAATCTGGTCCCTGGGGACCCCCAGGAGGTCCATGTATTTGCTCCCAAGGTAGCTGGCTGAATAAAGACAGTAAAATGCTATTGGACACCTGAGACACCACATTAGCTACTTTAGCTAAATCTGTGACACAACAGACAGGCAGCATCTACAAGAGCAAATAATCAGTAAAAGCTGGTTATACATTTACGACTGTTTGGATGATGTGAAAACACCTGATGAACTAAAATCATAAAAAAAAATAAAGGTACTTGTAGATTTTCACAACTTTGATGTAACTCAATTTGTGTTAATTCAACAGGCATTGGCAAAACAAAATGGACACCCAGACTAAAATGCTGCTCTATGTTCACTGGTTCCTGTTACACCCCCTCTCACGCAGTCTGAAAGGCTGCCTGGAGGCATTGGAATAAAATATGGGGAGGGAGGGGGTTATATTCCCCCCCAGTAATGAAAACCGGCCAATACAATCCCCTGGACCCCCTTAAATGGGTGGGGACCTCAACCCCCCAATGCACAATACAAAGTTATACCCTTGCCTGGGGGTCTAATTCCCTGGAGCCTAATTGCCACAGTTATAGCTGCCGCTTGGGCTGGGGAACCTGGGAGCAGCTTGAGCGCTGGGGAGGAGTTGCTCTGGGGGCGTAATTATACCCCATGTCTGGCCAGGATGCAGCAAGTCCTCAGCCTGCTAGGGCCACAGGAGGAGGGATCAGTCCCAGCGTCCAGAATAACAGAGAAAAAAGAGATTGAAACGGTTTGGATAACTGAGGAAGGCAGGCTATGCGTCGTCCTGTTTTTTGTTATTTGTCATTCTTTGACCGAAACTTAAAGAGGGGCGGCAAACGGAGACATTTGCGGTTGGATGCTTAACACAGAGTGGGCAGTTTGCTGGAGCTCTTAATCGGAACCTCGAGCCCCTCAGGGGAAGCGGATAGGAGAAAGAGACTTCCTGTGAGACAGGATGTGGCCGCCGTCCCCGTGACGTGGCCTAAATACTCAAATTCACCTAAGTAACGTGTAGGGTGGGCTGCCGGGCAGCCAGCAGCTCACCAGCAGTGCATTTCAGTACAATCCTGGGCACTGACCTGTTATAGCCGTTGAGGGAGAACGCCCCCTGTGGTGAGGGGGAGGTACTGCTCTTAAAGTAATACACGCAGCCCTTGTGAAGGATGATGAAACGGAGGGGCCCTGGACAAAATCAGAGGACATAGGTAGACTTCTCAGACAGTGCATTATTATAAATATACAATACTGATGTCTATGGCTCCTGGGCTAAGCTATTTAAGCTGACTGACCCAGTACAGTGCACATCAATAAGTGTTAAAAGATTACCTTGACAATGGATTAAAGAGTGCTGTCTGGATTTGGGTATAAAGCAAACAGAGGATCGTGTAAAACTCGGCAGCGGTAACATTATGATTGATGTTAATTATTACAGTGTTCACTTGTAATTCAGCCAATAATTACACACTGGGGGGTTTGGTTTGGCTTAGACATTAGGTTCCTCCTTGAACAGGAAGAACCTTGACCTTCTGGTCACAGGTGCACTTCTTCAAATAGTGTGTTGACTTGTGAACATCCAGAAACTTGGGTGTCAGCATTATAGTTACTCCTCAGACCATGAACCTCTTGGACAGCAGCGGTCGCCACGGTGACTCACATTTCATCAGGCTGAACTGACTGCCGCCCTTCTTATGGAGGTATCCGGAATGTGACACGCCGCCCGGCATGGTCATGAGGTTCTGGGCGCCGATGGCCCTCATCGGGGTGGGCCAGGGTATCTGAGAGGAGGCCATGTTTCTGAGAGAAGGGAGAAAAGCTCTTGGTGTCAATGCAGCATCCTATAGCAGCTAGGAGCCTCAAAGGAAGCATCGCACATTCACACATGCTTCTCAGAAACGGGCCGGACAAGCTCAGCCCCTCCCTTCAGGAGAACAGCGTTTACTGTCGGCTAATATCACATTTCAGGCAGGGAAGCCCCACCTCTCCCCCACCACCATCAGAATGTCCACTTTCAGCAACTTAAGAACACCCCCCCCCCCGGCAAATGTTCCTGCAAGACGGCTAGACCGAAAGGCTTCCAAGTGAAGGACCAATCAGGAGTAACAAAGCACCCCCAGCACGTTCCACACATCAAACTGTTTGAGTGCCTAAACCTGCTCGTCTTCCTCAAACCCACAGGCATTCGCTCCTCTCCAGCCGCCGTGCCGCAGCTCCCGTCCCTGCCCCCCTCACCTTCTCTTCACCCGCCTCCCAGGCGCCACGATCACGGATCTCTCACCGAACATGCCGGACCGTCGATGCCGGCCGCGGACGGGAGCCAGTGAACTGACTGGATCTGGGGCACGTCGACACAAGCCTGCCGGCAAAGCCTTGACCCCACCCATGGGAAAAAGAGGAAGGAAATGGGATGTTTTGCCCTCCTCCTCCGAGCACACGGTTTCCTGCCCCTGCGGCCACGACCCCCCGGGATGGAACAGGAATCCAGAGGCAGAATGGAAGCAACTGATCTGCGCGACGTGGTCCCTGCAGGGTGGAGCAGGAGGCTGAATGGGTGCCAGGGGATCACAGGGAGCTGCCCAAAGGAAGATTAAATCAGCAGCCGCATAACCGGAAGATGCCGGCTGTCCGGAGCGTCTCAGATAGGCAGAGGGGGTGCGTGTCTGGGCACAGGCTGCTCCCGCAGACCTCCTGGCGACCCCTATCATTAGACCTCCAAAGCACTTTTTTTTTTTTTTTCCCTGTCAGGGATCGCGGACGACAGATAAGCTGTGGAGACAAACTCCGCTTCCACAGGGTGAGTGGTCAAGATGAAAAACTGGCGGAGAGATTTGAGAATCAACTCCGAGTCACACCACGACAGGGATGGAAATAGAAAGTCACCCCCGTCTCCGGTTTGTATGCGGAAGTGGTCAGAAGTTACAGTGGTCCAGAGATCGGCAGAGCGATGTCTCGCCAGTGCATATGGCAGCGGTCCACCAGCGGGGGGGGGGCCTGCAGACGCGCATTCTGGCAGGTGAGGATGCGAGGGGGCTGTGATCTGCGACACGTCCGCAGACTGTAACCAGCACCACTCAGTGCGGTCACCTGAAAATACAACTGAAATTTGGCTTCTTGTAAATGCCGGCGCTTTCTGTGAAGCACGGCGGCTGAGAGATGGAGGACGATCAGGCCCCCTATCTTCAGCACCTTCATCCTTCAAAGTCGGGGTGCGAGATACTCTGAACAGGGTTCAAGGGGGATGGGGGAGACACGTACCCCCCAACATTTAATTTGGTTAGTCTCCCTCAAATGAATGGATATTTAAAATATTGCATTTAATGTACTGAAGTATCCCCCCTAGTATGGGACTCTGTCCTACGCTCAAATGCTGAAATGAGTGAAATATCTGAATATATGAAATATCTGCTGAATATATGAAATATTTCACAGTAATAATTTTCAGTAGTATCATTATTTTCAGTATCTGACGATAATTCCGGGGAAGGTGTTATAATAAGCTGGATGGGCCAACTGCTGTAAGCTCTGTGGTGAATAAGCATTTTCCTCATCGTACTTTCTGTAATTGTGGTTAATAAGAAGATCCGGGTTGG
>JAABNY020000119.1:21818479-21831442 GCA_015164015.2 Brevimyrus niger
ATGTCATGTACAGTATTTTCAGTACTCTTACATATACACTCACTAACCACTTTATAAGGTAAACCTTGGTAGAACTGGGTTGGACCCACTTTTTCCTTCCTTTATTCTTTAAGACATAGATTCAGCAAGGTGTTTGAAACATTCCATGGAGACATTTGTCAGTTGCATCTTCCTAATGTCCACCGCATTCCAGAGGTACTTTATTGGACTGAGGTCTGGTGACTGTGGAGACCTTTTAAGTACATTGAACACATTGTCATGTTGAAAAAACCAGTTAGAGATTATATAAGCTTTGTGACATGGCAAGCTATTATGCTGGAAGTAGCCATTAGAACGTGGATGTATTGTGGTCATAATGGGATGGACATCACTAACAATACTGAGGAAGGCTGTGGCATATACAACATGCTCAGTTTTTACTATGGGGCCAAAAGTGTACCAAGGAGATATCACCCACACCATTACACCACAGCCTGAATTGTTAATGCAAGATGGGGTTGGATCCATGCTTTCATGTCGTTTACAACAACTTGTGACTCTACATCTGAATGTCTCGGCAGAAATCGACAGTCATCCCACCAGGCAACATTTTCCCAATCTTCCACTGCGATTTTGTTGAGTCCGTGCCTGATATAGCCTGAGTTTTATGTTCTTAGCTGACAGGAGTGGCACCCAGTGTGGTCTTCTGCTGCTGTAGCCTGTCTGCTTGTTTGACGTGTTTTGCATACCTTGGTTGTAATGAGTGGCTATTTCAGTTAATGTTGCCTTTCTATCAACTTGAACCAGCTTGAGCCCTCAATGTACACCATTAAATTTTGGTCCATAGTGCTTTTTTGCCCTGTAGTATATATTGTACAGTACTGTTACACATATATATACCATATTGTTAGAGTCATAGTGTTATTATTGTTACACATATAACATGTAGCACTGCTAGGGTCATATTATCAGCACTTTTTTCAGATGTAACACGCAGTACTGTTAGACACACGAGGTCTGTACTGTTACGCATATATATCACATGCAACGCTGTTACAGACGTAATTCATGGTACTGTTAGGCAGACATGGAACTAAGTCATGTAACCCCCAAATCACAAGTAAGTCACAAGTCTAACCATCAAGTCTGAAGTCATGCTTCTAAGTATTAATCACTCAAGTATAGGGGGGTGGCCTAATGGTTAGGGAAACACACAATTGAAAGGTTGGTGGTTCGAATTCCTGATCAGTAAAGTACCGCCCCAAAGCACTGCTCCCTGGGTGCTAAATTAGCTGCCCCCTGCTATGCCATGGTGTCACATTTGGGTTAAATGCAGAGGACACATCTTGATGGTGTGTCATCAATGACCAGTCACCTTATCTTCATCTATCTTCTTCTTCAAGTCAAATTCAAGCATGTCAAGCCAGAGACTTAGTTAAGCAGGTTATGTCTAGTTATGGTCCATCCTTAAGTAATTTACTTAGTAATTTCATCATCAGTTACATCGGTGACAGTATGATAAAATTTAACAGTGAATAGTTTAACAATGATGTTAGACATTTAATTGTTGTTAATTTAAACACTGGTCAATTCAATACTAATTACTGTCATGTGTATTAAAATTTTCGGTAATGCTTTACATTAAGCGCACCTTCACAAAGCATTCATCACGCATTCATAGAACATTTATTGCACCTTCATAATGCATTCATAGAACACTCATAAGCAGCGTGCAAGTACACCTTAACATCCTAATGTCCCTTAACAGCTTGAATAAACAAACATTACAGGATCATACAATTATAATGTTTGTTATTATTATTATTATTAATAATAATATTTTATGTATTTATTTAATGTAGTATTACCAAATTTTCATCCCCCTAAGTACCTGTATGAACAATTCAGATAAGTAGAAATAAAATATTGTGATTTTAACAATGTTCAGTAGTTCACATCTAAAACAATTCTAACTAAAATAAACTTTGACTTGCAGAAAACTGAAAAATGTTTTAAATCTTTGTCAAACTCACTGTATTGGCCAAAAAGTGTTTGACAAAAGTGCCACTTAGCTGTAGCTGAATATTAAGCATGTATTCTAAGGCTGCAGAGGTACATGTATTCTTAGTGTGCTGTTCGGTACATCATTCTCGGTTCAGTAGGGACATGGAAATAAATGAATACGTTTATGAGGAAGAGTAAAACTAAAAGTAGAAATCATGACACATAGAAACCATTATGCTAACTGTGGCTGTTGGCCTTTAAATAGCCTTTAAAATATTTCTTGGGTAATCAGATCACAAGTGGACAGCACTAAATACAAGCCTAAATTCCAATTAAGACGTATGGTGATCCGATCACTCAAATGACTGCCCGCCGTGGTCAGGGATGCATTTGACCACATACCTTTTGTAGCGTAAATGTTAATGAACCTTGATGTGTCCCTGACAAGGATGTCACCATAAATTAGGCTTTATCACGATACAATATTCAAATTGATGACAATGTAAATGTTCATAATCACAATACGATATAATATCGGTGTTTTGCCCAGCACTAGTATCAGCAAGAACACTGGAACATTTACATGGAGTGAGATCACTGCCAAATATACGAGAGTGTAGACACATAGCTGAACCGAGCAAAACAGACTCCATACATTTAACATTAAAGTAACTGTAGGTTACTGCTAGTTTAACCTGTTTTTATGGGTCTTGAAAGTTTTTCCACGTTTTAAAGAATGCTGTCTTTTTTACTTCATCTGCATACAAATTTCAGTAACCAAAGTTTAGTATTTTTTGTATTGATGGTGCCATGGGTACTTTTTGTTTTTGCGCTGAACTACCTTCACCAACAAATCACTTGTTGCCCTGGCCTATTGTGCTCCCTGTCATTTATGGGCTCACATGGTGCAACATTCTTGAGGAGAAGAGCAGCGAGAAACATGATTGTGGAGCCAGTGACAAAAGGTGGAAACCCATATTAATTGCAGTGAGAGAATGTTTGACAATTTTACAAGTCATTTATAATAGGTCAAGTGTCAAATCAACAAAATCCAAAGTCATTGAGTCTTTTTCATACTTTGGCAAGCAAGTTTCCGTTCTTAAAAACTGGGACTCGAGTCTGACAGATATAATGGGCAGTACTGTTGGAGTCATAATGTCAGTACTGATACAGATATACAGTAGTACCTCGTTTCTCGAACTTAATCCGTTCCAGACTCCAGATCGAATCCTAAAAAGTTTGAGTTCAAATCGAATTTTTCCCATAAGAAATAATGGAAAACCAATTAATGACGTGACGACACACCTTTCTGGGGCAATGGTGGTGCAGGATGTAGTGCTACTGTTCGGCAACTGGAGGGTTGCAGGTTAGAGCCTGGGGTCCTCCTGACCTCATCAAAGTGTCCTTGAGCAAGACACTGAACCCCAAATTGCTCCCGGTGAGTTGGTAGGCACTGCCACCGGTGTGTGAATGCGGGTATGAATGGGTGAATGCGAGGCATGTATTGTAAAGCGCTATATAAATGCAGTCCATTTACCTTTGCCCTTATTGGCTGAAGAGTTTAGTTTCACGCATGACATTTGCATCCCAGGCAGTTCCTATGTGTAATCTGCTATTTCTCCCGAATATCACGTAAAGCAGCGAGAACTGTTTTTCAGTTAGTTTACCTGGTAAAATAAAGTTTAAATAAATTACATAAATGCTCCAATAGTACATGTAAGTTAGTGGTTTATTTATTGTTAGTTATTGTAATGTTGCGCTGCTTTATTTGGTAAATCGCCCACATCTGTGTTCGACTTTCAAGAAATTTGAGTTCTAGTGAGTTCCAGAACCGAGGTAGTGATGTGCCAGTGGAGGGGACACACTGACTGCAGCGGTTCATGACTCCTTCATGTGTGTCTGGTAGGGTGTCTGTACGGGCTGAGTCTCCACCCCTCTGCTGTGGGAGTTTGAGTTCAGCTTCTATTTCATACTTGTTCCTCTTTTGCTTTTAGTCTCTTTCAGACACATTTGGTTCCCTTTCTTTAGTGGAACTCATATTTCCATGGGTAAACTTCAATTTCCCCCTTGTCTGTTTCGGTCAAGTGCCTCAATCGGACTTCTCCGAGAATATAATAGCTACTTTCCCTTTGTGTCACTTCCTGTTAGCTAACTGGACCCAGCTGCTCCCTAAACAAGCTTCTTTAGCCTGACTATAGTCATACCGAAACTAAACAAAGACAAATCTGAAAGCCCGAATGATAAGACATTTCACTGCCCTAGCCTGCCATAATGTGCAAGAATGAAACATTTCTCTCAACAGTAACATTTCTCTGGTTTTTAATGTACTTGCTCCTCAGGCTACAAGAAATCATTAAATAAACAGTGTGTGTAGACTTTGTTTTGCATCAGTACGATGGATACCTGTCAATACAATACACACTCCTTCATGTTGCAGTTTTCACAATAATTGATATAATAATTCACAATAATTTCACATAATTTGTGCTTTACCACATATTCATGAAATGGCTATTTACAACGCAACACTTTTTTCTAAAAGCCTTGTGCGTTCTGCTTCTCAAGGACTGATCATCAACAGACCCCAGCCAGAGTGAGGACCCCTTTTGCAGACATTGCTCAAGACTCCCGCCTCTATTCTGTGTGTGACATTAGCACCAGGAAAGGAGAGGCTAGTGTCAAGTCCACTGCGGAGGATATCATTTACACAATCACACATAATGGCTCAGATAAGCTGATCCCCGGCGCAGCTTGGGGAGTCGCTGGACCTTGTACTGACGTTTTGGAGAGCCGGCTTAGCAACTTGGGCAGTGAAGCAGGGAAGTAACAATGAACTAAAACACTGAGGCTAAACAGCTTCACGGGCCAAAAGGAAGCACGATGACTTCCACGTGCCCACTTCTGCCGTGCAAACTCAACGACAAACAATAGCTACTACATAATTAATCTCAACCCGCCGCTGCTCTTACCTACACGCCCTCCCAACCAGCGTACCTTCCAGAATACTCCCCTAGAGACCAACTCTGATAGTCCAAAGTTTGAAATTTATATTCTGGGGACATCACTGTACCTTCATCCCTATGTGATGGTGCTCCTCCGTGGCCCAAGTACGGCTATTTATTTGATAAAAATAAGACAGTAAAGTTAACTTACATGCCATCGCAGTCTTTGTAGCATGTCTTTACGGTATGTTGGCCCGAAAACGCGAATGATTTCTTCTTCTTCACTAACACAGCCATGGGCATGCACAGCCACCATGTTACCTCAGCGAACCGCAAACTATGACATAGAATGAAGGACCCAGGAGCCGCCTCATCAGGCGTCCGTTGACACGCCAGTGGCAGGGAGGACCCCAAATAGTGTGACGTGTCCAAGCTACAGGAAATAGCTTCTGCCAGGCCATGTTTGCAAGCAGCACCCCCCACCCACCTATTACGCACTGACTGACATCTTGCTGAGGTGACTTCCTGTTCACGCAATGTGGCAAATTTGATTGGCTGATGGCTCTCCCCCCAGCCTCCCCCCCAGCTCACAGGCAAAAGAGGGACTTTCCAGGTCCCGTCAGTCATTTTGAAGCAAAGACTGAACATGTGGGAAAATGCTGCCTCACCACAGCTTCTGGCACCATCCCAACAACACATTTTTATTGACATCTGACCCCCCCATCTTCTGTCAGATGCATTTTTACTCTTTTACTGTGAACTGTCTCTACAGTGCAATACCATTGCAAAGTTTTACAAGTTTTGCAAATGCTGACTATCTGCACTGGAATTATCCACCAATACGCTACGTAGTGCATTAGCCTAGGGGGAAATTAAGCCTGTCTTAACAATACTCCCCCCCCCCAAGTCAATTAATGAGAAAAGGGCACGTGCGTTGCCCCCATACTAATAACATCTCCAGCTTCTTTAGAGCACTTAGAAGACTCTCCGGTATGGTAAACAACTAGATTCGCGAAACAACACTTTTAGGAAATCTCAAGTGCTTCAGTATAGCAGAACCCTGAATAAGCAGGAACGCATGGCGTGAGGGAGGAGGGGTCCCACAGCGGTGGTGGGGGGGGGGATCTCAGTAAAATTCTCGGACCTGGAGAGGAGACGGTTCTCAGTAAATTGTTGCGAATTTTGCGTTATTGTCTGTTATCTAAAGGGGCACTCTGTAAATTTGCTGGGGGAGGGGGGGAGACAGAGGGTCCGTCTTGGTCAGTTTTGTGATGGTTGCTTCTCCTGCTGCTGCTCTGCTTTAGCAAGCCTGTGTGCCCGCTCCCCCCCCTCACCTACTGAATGGCAGGTCAGAAAATGAGGAACTAATTGGTCCTTCCAGGGAAATCACACTGAGGAAACATTGTGTATCAACGAGAAAATGCAAATTACATAACACATGAAAGCACCACGGCTCTTTCTTAGAAGGTCTTTCAAGGTGCGCAAGCCTTCAGGCCTTCTGCTGAATTACAGTGCTTTCAAAAAAATCTCCAGAAATGTTGTCTGAGTCACATTCAAGGGAAACGAAGCATGTTTTTGTCACTCCCCCAGATAGCTAAGACTCATGGTGTCACCTAAATGTAGCACTTTCGAATGCAAGAGAAACGTCATGTACCAAGATGAGCCTTCATGTGGAAAATAATTTTTGAATTATTTTTGGCTGCACCATTAGACTATTAATATTACTGTATTAAAGGTCAGTCCAAAAACATGTATTCGCTAGCCCCACTTAGATGTTGGGCCTTCAGATCAGGTCCAATTATACTACAAATATAGCTCTGGGACAGACCCAGAGCTATATTAGGATTTTAAAATCCTGGTTTAATCCCGGTTTTGCTGGTAGAAGGCTACACGGTGGGGCAAGCTGCTTTCTAAGACAGCAGTATACAAGAACAAGGTGAAGCAGGAGACATGGAATGGCCATAAACTAGCCAGGTAAAGGGCGAAAGCGACTTTCTAATGCCAGAGAGGACCATCAACTTCATAACCTCAAGTGACCTTCAAAAGGAACGGAAAACATTAAAGTGCAGGTGTGAAGTGAACTGCTGGGACTGTATCAGGCTTCGAGACGCAGGGCTGAAGTCCCATAAAGTGAGGATGATGCCCTTCATTAATGAGAAGCAGAGAAGAATCAGGGCTGCAGTTTGCAAAACCATGTATACTTTACACAGGCACGTATACATAAATTGAGAAATATCTGAAACTGAAAAATTTGTTGTGATGCTTTAATTTTTTTCCAGAACTGTATATTAGACCCCCTGGAACTCAGGGGCCCTTAAAATCACCGTAATAAAAAGCACTTTATTAATTTCTCTTTGGTCTTTCTTTACGGCTCTGATTTATGTTCCGCGCTAATGACGTGTCCACAGCAAACGAGAATGGCAAAAAAAAAGAAGTGTGTCTCACAGCCTTGGCTGCAGCTGTGGGAGGAATAGGGTGGAAAATCTGAAGGAGGGCACTTTTGTTTCCCCAAACAAACGAGCGAGGTGGGCTGCTCCCCTCCGCAAACTACGAGAAACGTCATTGTAATCTCCATAACCTCAAGTGACCTTCAAAAGGAACAGGAAACATTAAGTGCAGGTGTGAAATGCACTGCTACGATGATTCGCATCAGGCCCCTAGAAGCAAGACTGAAGGCCCATAAAGTGAGGTAGCAGCACATTTAACCTTAAAAACTGTACAGCAGCAGCCAGTGGCACTTCAAAATTGCAGAAAGCCCATCACTTCTGCTGCCCCCGACGTGGGTCGCGTTGCCATCGCACCTGCTTCAGCTGCAAGCGTCTGCGCATCTGCACTGGCTGGTAACGGGGGAACCGGCTTGTCTGCATAGCTGCGGGGAGGGTCTGCCACAGGGGCCTTGGATAGTTACTGTGCGACCCTGCATGCAATCAGCCGGTCAGATGGACCTGCAAGTGAGTCACTTTTGCCATGTTTACCCAAAGCGCATGCCCCAGCTGCAGGTCATCCATCCGACGCAGTCCTATCTCGCCTTCTGGGCTGCGTGTAGCAGGTGGCTGAGCTTCCTCCGTGGCGCTGGCTAACGTGCATGAGAGTATTATACACATGTTGTTCGGAATAGATTGCGGTTTCTGCCAAGCTTGAAATCATTTTTTGGTGCCGACTGGACTGCGGTCCACGCTGTCTGGGCACCAACCACGACAACAGCTACCAAGGCCAGTCAATGCTGTGAACGTTTACCCTTTGCCCCACCAGCATTTAAGACTTAATGGAGTTCAAGATGTTAATTTCAGACTGAAGGACCTGTGCTGACGTCCCCCAGCTAGACAGCAGACACACGGCTGACTGATCTGGTGACGTATTCGTGAAGCTGCACAGGTGCTGATGCAGTTGGGGAGTTAACAGCCTGTCTCTGTGCCAGGCGGGTCTGGGGACAAGTCAAATTCTAACAGTCAATTCAGTGTTCGGATGTGAGGTTGAACTTGATCAACAAAAAAAAAAGCAACAGAAGACCGATATAAAACAATGCATCTTCCCATTGCTTATTTAGTATGGGGTCTAATAAAATATGCAGGATTCAGTTCAAGGCCTCAGCTCATCGTGACCCTGTGTCAGCAGTAAATAAGATGGATGGATGGTGACATGCAGTTTATTCCTACAGTGGCTATAGTAGACTTGTCTGTCTTACTCTAATGTATTTCCTAGTCAGCCTAAATGCTGCTCTCTGCTCTTCAGGTACAATGGCTGTGTTCCTTTTCCTCAAGTAATCATACATAGACTGTAACAATACAGTGATAGCCAGTGTGTCGATCCATAGCCCGGATGTGGAGCTCATATAACACTCACAGTTTTTCTCGTTTGCTTTGGAGCATTTCTCAAATGACAATTAATGTTTGCAAAACAAGTGTAATCCCTCATTTCTCATTGCATCACATAAATAAATGGTTTTGTACAATTGTCATCATTTGGCAACATTTTTTGTTGCTTTACTCTAGTGCATCAAAACAGATTATGTAGTTTCCTATTGCAATAGTTTTCTGCCCAAAACGATATATGCATGTGATCACTGTGTTACTCACTACATGCAAAACAGATAACCAAGCTGTCAAAATTATTAAAAGATATATTCCGTAAATTGCAGTGATATAGTACAGTGGTACCTCGGTTCTCGAACTTAATCCGTTCAGGACTCCGGATCGAATTCTAAAAAGAAAATTTTGAGTTCTGATCGAATTTTTCCCATAAGAAGTAATAAAAAACCAACTAATTGGTTCCCAGCCCCCCAAAAGTATATCTAAATATGTTTTTATTTTTATTTTTTAGCATTTAAACACAAAATAAACAAGTTAAAACAAGAAGAGCATTTTTTTCCTAAAGGCTTCCAAAACATAAAGATCTTATCCCAACATTACCCCTGTCCTGCCCCGATTGTCCGCTCCTTCCGTGTGCCACACCCCCTCGTTAACCTCGTGTGGGATTCCCATTTGATCAGCTGTTTCTGTTTGTTGTCACTAGTCCTTTGTATTAAATCCGCGTTTCAGTTTGTTTCCCCAGTCCAGTCATTGATTGCGTTCGACTTGCTTACAGAGCTGGCTTACAGCAACGCATTCTGATCCTGACGCAATGCATTACGTTAAATGCATTGCGACCTCTCACCCGGCTGCACAAACGGGAACTGCCTCTGTGATGACACACCTTTGCCCTTATTGGCTGAGGAGTTTAGTTTCACGCGTGACATTTGTATCCCAGGCAGTTCCAAAGCGTCATCTGCTATTTCTCCCGAATATCACTTAAAGCAGTAAGTGCTTTTCAGTTAATTTACCTGGTAAAATAAAGTTTAAACAAATCACATAAATGCTCTAATAGTACACGTAAGCGGTTTATTTATTGTTAGTTACTGTAATGTTGCGCTGCTTTGTTTGATTAATCGTCCAGTTTGTGAAGAAGACATTCAAGTAAGAATTGCATTGCAGTATGACTCATTTCATGCCAAGTACAATTTATATTAGGTCAGCGTTCACGGTTCAACTTCTAATATTCGGATCGAGTTCCAGGTCAAACTGGTTTGTTCGACTTTCAAGAAATTCGAGTTCTAGTGAGTTCGAGAACCGAGGTTCCACTGTATTGTTGCGTTTCAGTACATGATTTCTTGCTCTTGTGTTGCCATTTTGCTGATTTGTGTTATACTCCGCTGCATGACTTTTTTTATTTGCTATTGTACTGTGTCTGGAGATCTGAAGAAATTACATGTGCATGCAAGTGCTTTCACTTGCCAGTGAACATTACATGCTGTAATGTAGAGCGTTGCAATGCCGAAACTGGCATCTCTGACATGAATAAGTAACAGTTTGCTAAAAAAAAAAAAAAATCATTAGTCAGTGACAATGAGAAAGTGAGAACTGAGTATCATTCAAATTTTGGAGCTCAGGATATTTACACTCGCATACTGAAAATATGTCAGTCATTTTGGCGGCACTGACTGATTCATCGGTGGAATTATTTGCTTTTGAGGCACATGTTCATTGTTTTGGATAAGTTACAGGCAGCAAAACCACAGTGTTGTGCTTTATGCATGAACTATTTTGAGAAATGCTTTTATAGACTTGAGAATGTTAAGCGTGTTTCATGAGATCTGCCAAAGCAATCAAGTAAAAACTGCATTGGAAATCACATGTATTTTATTTTATTTTATTTTGTATCTCACGTACACACGTGCATTTCACTTTGCCTCGCACAATGAGCACCACGGTGAAGCAACGTGCTGCAGAGTGGATGTGAAAGAAGAATTAATCTAACTATCATCAACCCCCGCTTGACAACTCTTTTCATTGTTACCATTGCACTTCTGTTTAAAAGTAGTATGTGTGTGTGTGTATGTGTATGGGTCAGATGTACATTACATTTTAGGGACACAAATGTTCCCTTAATGTGAAAAAGACACCTGTCACTTTGACACTGTGGGGACATTTTTTTCAGTTTCCACAAGCGAAAATTCAAATTTATTAAAAACAAACTGCGATTGCAGCCAAAAAACTAAAAATGCCCAAAAAAGTTGTATTTTGTTTGGTCACTTATGGTTAAGTTTAGGGCTGGATAGGTGTTAAGGCTGTCATAGTTGGAATTAGGGTTTTGCCCCTAGAAATGAATGGAGAGTCCCCACAAAGATTTGAGTATAGGTCTGGTGTGTGCATATGTGTGTGTGCGTGTGTGAGAGAGAGTGAAAGAAAGAGAGAGAGAGAATGTCAGTATAGTAGGAATTCACACTATGCTCTGTGAAACACAATTATCTTAGTATCAGGAGCTCTCCATGTACATAGAGTTGGAAGGTAGGGGCCCCCTGCTTTCCTGTGACACACCACCCTCTGATTCTGCTGTTGCTTGGGTCCCCGTCGTGATTAAGTCGCAAAATAAGGAGAATTCAAGGCCTCAGGAACCACACCAGGCACCAGGCACGCTACACAATTACAAAGCACCGGGGTGGGGGGTGAGGAGCACTGAGTGCCGCTTCAGGGAGCCCGAGAGCCGAATGAACATCCAGAGAGCATGACATACTTATCCTGACCTAATAAGTAGCAATGACTTCTATAAAATGTAATTCTTTAATCTTGGCCTTAATCCTCGTAATATTATCCAGGTGTTGTCTAAGATGCTACATATTCTTTGCCTTGTAACCAGGCTCTTGTTTGCAATAATTATCCGGACTCTCAGTAAGCCTCTGATCTACAGTAGGCAGTTTTTTTTTGTTGTTGTTGTTGTGCTACTCTTCTTTATTTTTTCTTTCACATTTTAACCTAATCGGTAAGATTTGGAAACACATTATCGCAGATGTATAAAAAGAGTAATCCCTCATGGTACACAAGCTCAGAGCACAGAAAAGCAGCCATTTACCAAGATCTTAGCCTTTTGGGGATATAATGAGGCTCAGATCCTGCTCCCTTTGATCAATGGTACCACAGCAGCATCCCCCTGGGAAACAAACTTACACTCTAACCCGTAATAAGCGTGACTTCCTGGGCCGAAAGACACCTACGACAGGTGTTAAATGTCCAAACAGTCTGGGTTTACAATGTAACACGCCATCCAGCATTCTCTACTGGGTTTGAGACCCGACGCAATCGGCTAAGCTGCAGAAACAGCATGTAGCTAAAGGGAAGCAGTACTCACCCATTGAGAGCTGCCGGAGGAGAATGGCTCACTGCTTAGCGGTTAGCACCGCGCGTCAGAAGCGGCCACTTCCTTGCCTTGCTACTTTTATTTATTTTTTTTTAACAGTGCCTTGTGTTAGTTCCTCCCATACCGATACACGCAAGCACACACACACACACATTCACACACACACACACACACACACACACACACACACACACACACAAACACACATGTCGGGTAAACATATCTCTATGGGGACCGGTCATTGATTTCTATGGGGAAAATGCTAACGCTAACTATGACAACCTTAACCGCTATCCAGCCCTAACCGTAACCATAAGTACCCGAGCAAAATACAACAGCGTTTGCATTTTTAGTTTATTCATTGCAGTCACAGATTTTTATTAAATTGAGACAGAAAACTGGTCCCCATGACGTCATGGGGACATTGTGTCTCCATAAGGTAAGGAATACCTGCTCACACAAACATACACATATACATACACACACATCACGATTGCCCTGCCTGTGGACAGAGGCACAGCAGCTTAACTCGTGGTCTTACCCATTTATGCAGCTGGACATTTCCTCACCACAGTTCATGTTGAGTCCGCAGGACCTTCTAGATCACTTCCTCTCGAAAAACAAACACGACTGTAGCCTTGACCATGTTGCAGTGCCACTCTGTTAACCTGCCAGTGACCTGGTGACCGTGGAACCAGATCTGAATTGTGCTGAGAGGACGAGGCTGTAAAAGTGGGAGCGGTGAGTTAAGGTAGGGTTATTCTAGATAAGGTCATCCAAGCAGTGAGAAAGAGAACGAAGTAAAAAGTTAGATCATTGCTAAAAATAGCCCTAAATATTAATCTTTTTGCTTAAATTTAGGCTGTAC
>JAABNY020000119.1:21853676-21864178 GCA_015164015.2 Brevimyrus niger
CATACACACTGCATACAAGACACACTGCATCCATGCTGCATAGTCAGTGGTTAGTGGTCTGTTTTACTAACAGAAGTTCATGTAACTTCTGGACTCAGTGGTGAGAAGCGGTTTGCTCCTTTGACTGACGTTTTAATTTACCCCAGGATTGAAACCTTGTCCTTACAGTTAAGTCGGATAACTGGTTGATCCTGGTCTACATGTAGTTCTGCCCTGGTCCCACAGAGCACTATGTTTGTGAAGATCTGATGATGTTCTCAATGTCCTTGTCCAGTGTGGCATCTGGGATGGGTGAGAGGGTCTCCTGGATTTTAGTCACGCAGAAATTCATACACACCTTTTCTGTAATCAATTCTGTTATTTTGTCTTCCAGCCACCAAAAACATTCCATGAGAGAGCTGACGTCATGGCCTCCGACAGACAGGAAGGCGACAGAAGACGTCCTGTCTCAGCTTCCCACAGATTTCCGACGTTGCGAGGCAACACTATCTGATAGAAAGGTATGCTTTCTCCATTTCATTCGGAGTACTGTTTTCCTCCCTGCCGCTGGGGGCCAGTTCAGTTAGCTTCACTGCTGCCGACACGGAGAGGAGACTGGGACCCCCCAGTCAGTCTGGAGAAGCTGGGTGGCAGTGTTCCACAACACAGCTAGAAAGATTACACGGATAATGATGATTGACTTTTAATTATGGAATATAAAGACACATGATGAACATGTCAAACAGTAACAAATCTACAGTATACACACACACACACACACACACACACACACACTCTGCATTACATAAGGGTGAGTTGAAACAATAACAACTTCCAGACCCCCCCACTCGTTATGCCATTTTAGTGAGTGTTTGCATTGACTGGCTTTGCTAACCACAGGAAGAGTGGGAGAAGAGAGGTGGGGCAGTGGTAAACCTCATGACATCACGGCCTGTGCTGGTATTGGCTGCTGCCCCAGGCAACAGGGTTTAAAAAGCTGACTGGCAGCATCTCCCCAAGCAGCATCGGAACGGGACAGCCAGTCCTCCCCAGGAATCCAAGACAGCACATCGTGCAACCTTCACGGCAACTCCGCCAGCAGCAGGAAGCTTCAGGAACTCTCTGCAGACCTCCAGAGGTAAGAGGCGATCTCTCTCACCATGCTGCCAGTGTGGCCATCATAATATCAGGGGGAAGACGCAGGTGATCATTCAGTACTGTGTCACTACTGGTATTCTGCGACAATATTCAGAAAATGACCGTTGAGGGTCGTTTTGGTAATTTTGACTCCTGCTTTTTGGCTTATTAATACAGTTTGAGAGTAGTAATCACATTTCAGGTACAGGAGACAAGCATGTTTATTAGTGGATGGATAAATAATGTTATTTTATGTGCCTGGCTTTCGTGTGATTCAGGCCGGTGTCCCTCGTCAGGTGGTACAGGTGTGACTTTGCACAGTGGCTGAGTCTGGTGCTGGCCTGACTGGTAAACAAACACACGACCACGAGAGCCGCCCAACTGCAGAACCCTGCAGACATGTTCTCTAAATCATGTGTGTTTACTCACCCCGGTCTTCGGTATAGCGGCACCAAGTGCCACACCCTCGGCCTGGTCTGTCCCCGGGCGTGACGGTGGTGAGGTGCGAGGGGCTCGGTTCGGCCCGGCCCGTGAACGCTCCGGTGACTTTGCCCTAAATCTTATGGGAGAAGGATCCCTTGAGGTGGCAGAGTGGCGGCAAGGAGATGATCTGATGGCTGGTGGAACTTCAGAACATTTCTTGTCTTAACCCAAACAGGGCAGCGTGTCCCTAGAGAGGCCTCCAGCCTGGGGGGCGTCGCTCCAGAGACACCAAAATTACACGGGGATGATTTGCACTTCCCTCAGGAACATATACATTTAGGTTCCAAAACGGCCCACCGGGTGAGATAATTGCAGGCGCGGACACACGTTTCTGTGGTCCTGGAGGTGCCACACGTGGGGGAACGGCAGGTGCGGCTGAGGGAGATCCAGCCCAGATTTTGCAGCCTGACACCGCTCGACTGGGCAGCTTTGCAGTGAGATTCCAGAGGAATTCCACTGCTGAGAATTTTTCCAGAATAGAACCTTGTGCATCAGAATAAGTGGCAGTTTAATTCCATGTTCCACTTTAGCTGTACCTATCATTTTTTTGTTTTACTTGTAGATGTAATGAGTATTCTGAATGTACTTTTATATTTATAGTACAGCGTGACTTAAAAGCCCTACTGGCAAAACAGTTACCTGGGATGTATTTATAGATGTGTTAAATTATATTTATAGATGTTTATGTCTGATTGCGTTAATTATGTTTATAGATATGAAATGCAGGGCTGATTTCACCCTTATACTAAACATAATTACAGATTATTACACTACAGAACCATAGGACACAAATGTAAGTGCAAAATAACTCCATCCCCCAATCCAGTAATATGGTGCCTTTCACACTGGACTTTGTTTAGCAGCAATTTAGCGACAACAGCAGTCTCACAGACATATGTAGCAAAAAAACGAGTTAAGCGCCTGTCTGGAGATAACCATTGCAGTTAAAGAAGATTAAAACCCTGGGGAGGGTCTTAACCCAGCCCCCTTACAGAAGAAAAGGTCATATGGGAAGGCTTGGTTATGTCCACTACTATAATGCTACACAGAATGTGCTTAACATAAGCCTTTTGTTTTCTAGGAAAACGCCAGAGAAAATGAAAACTGCAGTCATATTTGTTGTTCTACTGGCAACAGTCATCTGCCATCCTGTAAGCAACAAATGAGTTTATAATTGTGCTTTGAAATCAATAAAGTAATAAATATCTTTAACTGGAATAAGGAACTAGAAATTAAGGGAGATCATTACTAACCTGGAGAAGTGTTCGTGTAAAATCTTGTGGAGGAATTCTGGCATGTATTTTGTCTTATTTATGACTTCTCTAATTCCTCCCCACCCCGCCCTCCATGGGTCCGTCTTCAAGGTGAAGCGATCTGTAAGCAGCTCAGAAAGCTCGGAGGAGCAGGTGAGAGCTGTCTTCCCGGAAGCAGGCCAATCTACCGAGCAAAGCCGTGTTTCGCTAAATGTCGATTAAACAATGCAACGCCCCCTTCTGCGTCCTCCTCTTGGCCAGGTGAAGCCGGCTCGCGGGCAGGCAAAGCCAGCTCTGTCGCTGGTGAAAGCTGCTGCGGATCTCTCCCAGACGGCCCCTGAGCAGGTAGGGGGCCTCCACCGGGCAGCCGTCCGCCGCCGTCCACCACACCTGGAAGTGCGAATCCCATTCATCCTACTTTCCGTTTCAGGCTGTGACGGCCGGATCCGATGAGAGCTCCGACAGCTCCGATGAGAACAAGGTACCGCTCCTCCCTGTTCTGTGTCTGGGTCCTGAGGGAGATCCCATCCATGTTGACACTCACGCCCCCCCCTTCCTTGTCTTTCAGGAATCCAACACAGCGTCAGATGACAGCGACGATGACAACGTGAGTCACGCACACCGCCGCAACAGGACACTGCTGTAGCGTGTCAGAAACACTGGGCCCGTTTATCATTCCAATAAATTACATTAGACAGCGCAGACTGACACACCTCAGATATTAATGTCTTTATACAAACCGACAACATTTTGGCTGTGATAGCCAAACGTAGCTACCCATGAACCAGCCACTTGTGTCAAAAAAAAGTTGGAGCCTGCGCTGAAACTGCTGTCTCTACAGGACACCAGTGAGAGTGACAGTGACGAGACCACAGAGGTCACCTCCGTGGCCCCAACCCTGTCGGTATGGACATTGCCCCCCTTCAGTGACAACGGGAGAGGGGACAGCCTGGGCTACCCCAGCGACTACAAATCCATCATGTACATGGAGAGCAACAAGGTAGAGAAGGGCCCATCTTCTTACAAGTCCAACAATGCTAACAAAATGGATGACAACACCAACCTGGTCAACAAGAAGTCTTCTGTCTATACTGAGAAGGACAGGAACGACATTGAGAAGACCTTGAAAGTATACAAGGTAAGTGCACACTTTTACGCTGCATGTAGCTACATTCCCGTTAGCTTCTGCATTAGCCTCAGCATCTGCAAAGCTGACATAACAGTAGGTGGTGCTGTTGAGCGACTGTACATCTTAGATTGTCATCCCCACAGGCAGTCCAGGTTTTCGAGGACCCCGCTGAGGAGGACACCAGTACCCCAGAGATGGAGTCCCAGGGTCTCGACCCCTCCAGTGAGCGCCAGGGCCCGGCGGCTAGCCAGGGGACGGAGAGCACTGACGAGACGAACACCAGCAGCGACAGCGCCAGTGCCGCCGATGGCTCTGAGAGCAGCCAGAGCAGCGAAGAGGCCACGGCCGCACCCGGGGCTGCAGACGCCGACTCCTCGCAGAGCTCCGAGAGCCAGGAGAGCGACTCGACTGAGGACCACAGCGCGGCGCCTGAAGTCATCACTGCCAAATAACCATCCTCCCATACCTACAGCGCCCGATCCTGTGCCCCCAGGTGCAATTAACAGTGAAGAACACGAGTGTACCCACAGCGCCACCTGGGGGCCGTCTACCTGCATGTCTCCACCACTAGAAAACAACACAGAAGCAGTAACAAAAGGGGCTTTTGTCGGCCCTGTTGCTGCAGTAGCTGTTAGGAGCGCCCCTTTCTCAGGGACGCCTGGTCCTCGTTGGTTGCACAATGAATTATGTTAAGTGGTTATTTTGCTGGAAATATTTTATACTACTTTGTATCGTGTTTGATTATTTCTAAATAAATGTCTTTTTTGAAACGGACAATAACATCACAAACCTCGGGTCCTTTTTTCTGTTTACGCCCGCAGTCCACAACTCATGTCTGATGGCAGTGTCCACCAGTGAGGCGAAAGCCCGTCACTCAGGCATAAAGTCCATAATGAAATGTATGGGCGGAAGTACTAGACCACGCTGAGGTTAGAAAAACAGGAAGTCACAGAGGGGGAGATGCTGTTGTACCCTTGGGTTGGGCATGAATCATAGACGAGCCGCTCTAGTAGGGGCACTGTAAGTGGGGGGTGGAGGGCGGAGTTAGGACAGCTTTCCTATCATTCTGAGCTATGTGAGGTGCATTCTTTGAAAGCACCTCCTTCATTTTTTTTAAGTAGTGTTTTATATTAAAATCGGTTAATAGTTTGGACGCAAACATTACATAGCAGGACGCCATCTGGAAGTCCTCGCCTTCCACTCCTCTGCTTCTGGTTCACGTTGTACAGACCAAACCGCTCCCAGCCAAACTTGGAGCCCTTGTCGCAGTAATTATATTTGTCCAGCATTATTTATATCCGATGGATTGCTGTGTAATGACTGGGGTACGCTTGTGGGCATGCTTTGAAGTTCGTGTCATGCTATACCCTGCATTGTCCCTGTGGAGTGTGCCATGTAAACGCCGGTAGATCTCTATGTTCCCTTATTTCGTCGGTGTGTGTGTGCGTTTCAGTCTAGCGCCGTTTTTACCGGAAGCCCGGTGTCACTTCTGCTGTTGGCCATTTGTACAGCAGCATTGTATGCTGTCGTTCAGGGGGCACCGCCCCCTCAGTCGTTGGTGCATGAACTTCACCAGCAACGCCCCATCCGCGGCCCTCCCCGTTCACTCACTGAGGCTTAGCGCTAATGAGCCTCCGCCAGCCTTCTGCCACGTGGGGGTGTGGCAGCTGGTCGGCGCGTGATTGGACCAGGCCACAAACACACCAAAGCACCCCCGCCGTTGGTGCCCCTCACTGCGGTTTTGCTGTTTAAAAATACACAAGAATCCCGTGGGCCCACCAGGGATCGCAGCATGATACTGCATGACACGGAAGAAGAAGCTCTTTTTAAAAAGCCTCTTACACTCGACCTTCTCCTAATCACTTCCAGTTTGAATTCGTATTCCCTTCCCAGAAATCAGAAAATTAACAAGGAACCAGCCTGGTTAGATGACAATGAAAATAAGACAAGTATCTGATCGCAGATGTATGATGTCAACCCACCCAGCTGCACGTTTGTGGGCCCTCTAGTGGACATGATATTTTGTTGCTGTCACTAGCACAGATCTCTCTCTCTCTCTCTCTCTCTCTCTCTCTTTAAACGTTAAATGACAAACATCTTCTGAATGCTCTGCACAGTAACCAGGGGGACCTGAGAAAAACAGGAAATTGTATATTTTATTTTTTGATTTCTGATATGTCTGATAGATTGGGCTTTAACGTACAACCCCTGTATTTCCTAAACAGCTTGTTGGTTGTTTTTACACAGAAAACAAATTTTTAAAATAGTATTAACTGCACCGTATTCAAAAAAAGCATGCATAAGTACCACATTTCTTCTTATGCTGGGGTTTCAGGGATTTGGATGACTCTGTTTATCCAGACGTCTCTAAGGATCCTCTGGTTAATCTTCTTCTTTCGAAAAAAGCCACAGAATTGCACTGAAGGCTACAAAATGCATCTGTTCTTCCAGGATTCAAAACCAGACAAAAACTCCCAGTGGAAAAATACCAGGGATTTAAAGCCACTGCAGTGACTATAGGAAGCTGCTAATCACCATCCCCTCTGAATGTATTGAGTTGCTACCATTCAGCAACCCTTGATAAGGCTTCCGAATTTAAACCAGCTGTCAGAATCAGTGTGTCCTCTGTGGTGCCTGCACTGAACACCTCACAAACCTTGGTAATAAATCACATATTCAAGTTGCAGTAGCAACAGAAAAAAAGATTTTTAGTCTGTATATTCAGTATAGAAATTAAGGGTTATGAATGGTTTATATTCAGGTTGTTGGTTAGGTTGTAACACTCTTAAAATCATTAACAGACAATTACAGTATAAACAGGTTACAGCAGTTGTTTTTTTTATTATTAACAAGGTACTACCATATATAATATACGAAAAGAAGCCATATTGTAAAGGAATATAAATAATTAAATTCCATTTAAAATCTTTGTTCATAATATTCCCCCATTGGGGTATCAAAATTAAGAAAAATAATAACATATTACAACATCAAAACACTTGTTATTTAAATTGTTATATCATTATTATTTGTCATTATTTATTTGCTTTTGTTTTTTTATTATGAAAATTCTGTTCAGTCCATATGTTCATCCAAGAAGCAGAGAGTTCTCCGCATTACCAGTTTTATTCCTAAATCACAACTAAACCCCATATAATGATAAAAGATAGACAGAGATAGTCTGCACTCGAAAACGGTCAATTCACATGTATATAAAAAGACAGTGGTCCCTTCCTCACTTCAAAATGGCACTGAAGGAGGCACAACCAATGGGAAAGTAAGAGAAGAATCAGAAGCAAATAACATTATTTTTGGAAAGATGTGCTGCTTGTAAATGATTGCATAATGGGCGTCACATCATAGTGACTCTCAGTTGTCCCCTCTACGGTTTGTAGTTGTTATGTCCATTGTGAAACACCTAGAAACAGGACTTGTGGTTGCTGCTTCTATGGCCTTTGAAGTCGTCATCTCAGTGTTGATCCCTGGAGTCGTTGTCTCAGTGTTGATCCCTGGAGTCGTCATCTCAGTGCTGATCCCCGGAGTCGTCATCTCAGTGCTGATCCCCGGAGTCGTCATCTCAGTGCTGATCCCCGGAGTCGTCATCTCAGTGCTGATCCCCGGAGTCATTGTCCCTGTGATGATCCCTGGAGTTGTCATCTTGGTTCCTGAAGAAGTTACTGTGATTGTGCTTTCCTCATTTGATTCTGACGACTCGGACGACTTGGACGATTTGGTCGATTTGGACGATTTGGACGACTTGGACGACTTGGACGACTCGGACGACTCGGATGATGATGATTCTGAAGACCCTGATGATTTCAGTAATTGCGAGACCTCCGACAATTCAGACGACAGAGAAAGCTCCGATGATTTCTTTAATGCTGGCAAATACCTGGAATCCGACGATTCAGATGATTTGGATCTTTTGCCAGCCTGATATAGCTGTTGGTCAGAACAACAGGCAACCTAAAAATGCTGAAAATTTCTGCCCTAATTTAAAAAGGCAATACATGTATAGATACAATAATTACATTACATATTTTATGCCATGAAAAATCTAAGAGGGAACACAATTGTAAATAATACTTACTGGCTTTGCTGATGCTGTTGCTAAAATAATAACAGCAAAAAGTGTAGTCTTCCAGATCTTCATTTCACAATTCTGGGTTCTTAAACACACACACACAAACACACGCACACACACACACATACAGAGAGAGACAGAGAGAGAGAGAGCGAGAGAGAGAGAAAGAATCACTGTTATTTACAGTTACTTTGGATATATAAGTCCTGTGAACACAATGAAAGTTACATCTGTGTCTATATGTAACATTACCACAACTTACGTTGCATATGCACAGACATTTGTAGTGTGGAAAAACCCACACATTTAAAATGTTAAAATTTAAACTATAGGCTTGAATAGAAACCCATGTACCCATACATTTATATTTAGCTCAGGGGAGAAAAATGTCATATTTTTAGGACAACTTCCTGTAACAAAACCAGTGGCTGGCGTATAATTTTAAAGCATTACCTTAGCCTCAGCAGATGCTCGCTGTTCTTCTGGCAATCTGATGGGCCCGACACCCCTCTAATATACTCCCTGTCAGTGAGCGACAGCGGAAGAGTTAATCAGCAGACTGACGCTAACGGCAGTGACTAATTAGCTTTTTGTGGGCTGAACACTTGTGGTTCTTGAGCAACTTTATATTTTTCTCATCACTCTGGCGGGGTTACCACACCGCTGAGGACAAATACAAAATAAAAAAAAAACATTGCATTCAGTATTCAAGAAAATGCAATGTAAAGGTACAAAAAGGGTTTAAAAGAAAAAAAAAAGCTAAAAGGTAAAACAAATTCACCGTGACATTTAAGCTGCTTTACAATCACATGTGATGTTCACACTAATTCAAAATCACAACCTTCAGAAACAAAAATGTAATTCAGTCCTACATTACTTATTTTAACTTGTCAGAAAAATAACTCTCTACAACATTTACTAAAAAGACAAAAGTCAAAACACACACACACACACACACACACACACACACACATACACACACACACACACACACACACACACTCTGCCAGGCCAAAAAAAGAGTTTCCATTTGAACTTATACCAGCATATACTTAAGAGCCAATGACAATGGTTCATTATTACAGCACAGTAACGTCATGCAGCCATAGCCATCCAGCTGAGTACCTGAATCTACTAATAAATATATATATATACTGGCATATATATACTGGTGTGTATATATCTATATATATATATATATATATATATATATAGAGAGAGAGAGTGAGAGAGAGACACACACACACAGCAAATTATCCACTTGCACATCTGGGCAAAAAAACTCACTTGAAAAGAAAGTGTTTGCTGTGCAAAATATATTATTCCTAACTGTTTGTATGCTACAATATGCTCATTCTGGCATAAGCTGTGTGGAATTTGGAAAAGTTTACACAAGTAAACGTGTGTGTTCTTGTGTTTAATGCGGTATTGCAGCTGATATTAAACAGACTCTAACTGGCTGCTACAGTCAGTGGTGAAGAGTCATGCAGCCACATGCACTGGCTGGTGCGATTTACACAACAGTGGTGAAGATCATCACCACATCCGAAGCCCTCGCGCACATTATCTACTGCGACGGCCTCCTTGGGATTTGTCCAAGGGGGAATTTTGGTACCTTCAAGGGGGTTGAAGGGGGTTACCAAGGGGGTGACTGTTATGCTGTTCCATGTCCAGCAGCACCATGGTGGCCACTATCCAGCCAAAGCCTGGGACATGGCACCTGGAAACTCTGACTCAGTCTTCGAGTTTCTCCCTGGCGGTCTCAGCATCTGCGGCCAGGATGCAGACACTGGGACTCTCAGTATATAGTCTCTGCACAGTAAAGACTAATGTCAGACATGACGCCTGAGAAGCAGAACTGAAGACAGTACCACTCTGTCTGTTCATTCTATAGAGTTCACGTCACTCATCTAATATTTCATTACTTTGTTAACTAATTTTCATTTGTAAATTTATTTTATTATCTCTGTGTATTATCCTATTAAAGGGTGTGCTTCATATATATATTATTTCATTTTCAACACATCACTTATAGGATGTTATTCAATTCCTGCTGGGCTTCAAGCAGACTCTGGTTTCTTGCCTCTTCTGTGTTCTCTTTCTATCTTTTTTACATTACATCTTTTCAAAAGATAGAGACAAACTAGTAATCCGTAAATATTTAAGAATTGTTCACGCTGGCAAAGCCACTTTGTTTACATTTCAGGAATATTGGGCAGTGTCGCAAGGTTTTGCGAACTTAATTTCAAGAAACAATTGAAAAGCCGTCTGCAAGTAAAACTTACTTGCTTAGAGCAGTGGTTCCCAAAGTAGGGGTTGCGACCCTCTGGGGGGTCGTGAGACATTGACGGGGGGGTCGTGAGATGATTTCCAAGAAATCAAATATTTTTTTTAAACTATTAGAAATAACATTTTATCAACATTTTAACATTTTATA
>JAABNY020000119.1:21864278-21884802 GCA_015164015.2 Brevimyrus niger
CATTTTATCAACATTTTAACATTTTATATTAACATTTTATCCATAATTAACAAAAGATAAAAATTAGTAGTTAATAGCAGTGAAGTGTGCACCGTTGCGCGCAACATTTGTATATTTTTTACCACTTCCGAGGCTAGTGGGGGTCACCAGTCACTAGCACGGTTATTTTGGGGGTCGTGAGCTGAAAAGTTTGGGAACCCCTGGCTTAGAGCATCAATGAAGAAAAGTGCATTTTGTCCATATTATTGTCCTGTTTTAGTTGCACAGACCGCTGCAGTTAGGGGCTGGTCCCCGTAGGGTTGCTGCTGGTTTTCTTGGCTGTTTTTGCATATGTGTTTGAGGAGTGTTGGGTGTGCGAGGAAAAACGTTTAGCCTGGAGCAAATTGTTACTGCTCTGACTTCAGAGCAATTGGACCAGTGTTGCAAAGTGAATCTGTTGCCACTCGTTGATTTCTTCAGCATCTCACTTGATTGTTATGTCAGGAAATTGAAAATTAAAGTCTGCTTTGCACCAAAAAGGTTTGTATCCTTGAAATTGAGGCTGAAAAGGCCGTCAGATTGCAATAGCGACAGAAGGAGGTGAGACATGACCGGCAGGAGCCTGCATCTTGCATCCCCACGCCCATCGTGTCTAGAAACTCTCCAGGGGTTGATATAAGCAGATAAATTAAACTAGTGCCTCAATTTTAAGAAACTGAAGTGGATTCCTGTTTTTCAGCGTTCAAACACATTGCAACATCTTTGCGATGGCCGAGAAATGCTTGGCCTTTGTTATTGCAATGCAAACCGACAGTGTTGCAAGCTGGGAACTGGCGTAACACACTGTCAGAATTTTAAAGGCCCTGCAAAAACAAAAAAATCAAACCAGAACTTGCCTGAGATAAAAAGCTTTTTATTTGACAAATGCTGTAAAGACAGTAAAATTATTTGAATAACTTAGAGAATTAATACTACTTGAAGATTTCAGAAGCTGCTTGCCAGAGAAAAATCTTGTATATTTCAATGGCCACAAATTTGCTTGCCTTGCTGATGCCACAGTCACAGCAGATGCTTGTGTTTTAACCAATAAGGTGGAGTTACCTGTTTTGACGATCTGTGATACGACCCAGCTCCCTTTGGATAATCAAGACCTTAAAGGTCTTGAAACTGGTTTGGTCAGTGCTCAAAAATTTATCATGGCTCATTTCCATGATTGGGAGATTTGTGAATATTTTAATTACCTTACCTTATTGTAGACTGTCCTGCCTTGAAAAGATGTTAAGGCTTTCCCCCCTCAAACAGATCTTGGCTTTAATTCTGTCAATTTGTCAATTGTGATGCTGGTTTTAAGCCTTTCATTTTACAAGTGTTTGCATTGGTTTTTGACGGCATGTAGAATTAGCAATCATTTACCACTGGAGCAGCTCAATCTTATTTACTTGAAAGTCTTCTGGAGTTGTCCAACTAAACAAACTGTGAATCTGAGGTCTTCGAGGCATTGAGTTGCGGTATGTATAGGTCCTTTATACATTTTATCTGCTGTCTGGTCTGGTTTCTGGAAAGGCACGGGCTGGTATTCATTCTCATTTGCCAGCCACAGGGGTGACTTTCATTTTAGGAAATGGTTTAGTAGGTGGCAAGTTACTTCCCATTTCTGAAGGTATCTCAGAACCAAATCTAGAGAGCGAAGAGACAGTGGACAGTGAAACATTATAAAAATTGTTTCCTTCCGTTTTTTTCTACATGCAAAATTTCACACGCTCAAGCTTGTAAATATGGGGATGTGCTGGGCTTGTGTAAAACATTTCTTGAAACCGCCAATTCTGCACACCCTTTCACTCTTGATAAGAGGGACAAGCTTTTAAATGATTCTGGTACTACAGGTATATACTACAGGTATTCCTGATTTGGGTTTTTGTGATAATAGAGAGGATCTGTTAGCAGTTCAGAGGGCAGACCCCCCTCTAGAAAAATGTAGAGCTGTACTAGCAACAGATGAACCAGAGAAAACTGGCGAACAGACTAGAGCTAGAATCAACATCACATTACTCAGATCAACTGTAGAGAAAAAAAAGGCATTGCTGTAAAGTGTCATTACTCGTTAAATCAAATTCATGTTATCTTTTCAATTATATTGTCCATATGTCCATATGTCTCTCATTTAAAATCTCCCAGATTTGTCATAATTATGAAGCCTGATGGAAAATAATATTCTCAGCAATCCTCTCCTATAACCATTTCATCAGACCTTGTCAAGGGAAAGAGATGGGGTGTACCACAAAGATGTTCATATTAAGTCTCTTATACCAAGACAGAGGCCTCGGGTAAGTTATGAATACGGCTATGTAATGATCCTTTGCTTTGAATTGAAGAGAATGAGCCTCCAGATTCACTTGCACCTCCTAGACCGTGTTTTCTAATGAATGTAAAATACCTAATTAATTTGAATTATAACTACAGCATGCTATAGACTTCGCGGACATTTTCAGACATTTCTATGCCGACTTCGCTATGATGTGACGTGTGGACGTCGTTGCCAAAAGTGAACACTACCCTCAGTCCTGTGTCATACTTACAGTAAAGCATCCTGAGACCATTCATGTGTGGGGTTGCTTCTCAGCCAAGGGAGTGGGCTCACTCACAATTTTGCCCAAGAACACAGCCATGAATAAAGAATGGTACCAAAGCATCCTCCGAGAACAACTTCTCCCAACCACCCAAGAACAATATGGTGATGAATATGCCTTTGCCAGCATGATGGAGCAGAGTGCCATAAGGCACAGTGATAACTAAGTGGTTCAGGGAACAAAACATTGATATTTTGGGTCCATGGCCAGGAAACTCCCCTGACCTTAATCCCATTGAGAATCTGTGGTCAATCCCCAGAAGGCGGGTGCACAAACAAACAAAAAACCCACAAATTCTGACTCCAAGCTCCAAGCATTGCTTATGCAAGAATGGGCTACCGTCAGTCAGGATCAGGCCCAGATGTTGATTGACAGAATGCCCGGGAGAATTGAAGAGGTGGGGAAAAAGAAGGGCCAACACTGCAAATATTGATTCTTTGCATAAACTTAATGTAATTGTGAATAAAAAGCCTTTGACACATATGAAATGCTTGTAATTATACCATACATAAGTATACCATAGAAACATCTGACAAAAAGAACTACAAATTCTGAAGCAGCAAACTTTATGAAAACCAATACTTGTGTCATTCTCAAATCTTTTAGTCACAACTGTATTTCAGTTACAGTTCCTTGTTTTTTGCTTCCTGTTCCCTTTTTGTTTGATTTTCCTTGTTTTACTCTCCCTTGCTGTTTGTACCATTTCTGTATCTGTTCATTGACTGCCCTCACCTGTTCCTTGTTGCCCGGCGTCCTTAGCAACTGGTTATAGTTGTCACCTGTCCCTCGTCTAGTCTTATTATAAGTGTATTTACATGCCTGCTTTTGTTCTGTGGTCATTGTGGGTTCTATTATGTGTTAGTTTCTGTGGTTTTTCTGTTCTGCTCTTTCTTGATCTTTGTTTTTGTAGTTGTACTTTTAGTAGTAATTTTCTTTGTGGTTAATTGTTATTTTTTGTTTTTACTTGCCCCCTTGTAGTCCCTTTGTTTTCTAATTCTCCCTTTGTGTTCTGTTCTGTTTAATAAACCATATTTGATGAGATCTAGAGGAGCTGAATCATAAGTACACTGAAATGAACTTCTTTGTGTGTTTTTTTCATATTTTTCCAGCTTATTTTCAACAACCACTGATGCAGAGTTCAGGGTGTACCTATAGTCCTAATTTAACTACCACCAGTCTGTCTCAGGGAACCAGCACATTCCACAAATACTGGGATATAGGGAGTTATCAGATCACCTGATCTTTGTGTGTGTCTGGAAGACCATCACCCAAACACTGGTAGGCATACAACCTCCCTTTCTCTCTCTCTCTCTCTCTCTCTCACACACACACACACACACACACACAGATGAGGTCTAGAAATGCATACTTCTTTTGCCGAGTTTCAAAGGATGCATGCGATGGATCCTTCGCAACCCAACATATCCCAAGGTTCATTGCGCAGAGGTAAAATGGGTATGTCCCAGCTAGGCAAAAGGAGCAGGGCTTTGAGACTCAAGGGTAATGGTGAAAACAGCTAGTGATGGCCAGACTGTCCCATTTGATAATTAAAGCGTTCCCTTCGACCACCCTTTGAAGGATGCAGCCTCTGAATGTGGACACTGCTTAGGAGGCTCAAAATCACATCGAAAACTGAGGTGAATTGTCTCTTTTAAAATATATATTTGCCTTTCAGGTGATATTAGTGCAACACCAGGAACGGATGTTAATATTCTCCTTTAGGAAACAACAGTTGCTGAGTTCTCTTCAGTAGCGTCACGTGGAGGTTTTTCCAGATACGGAGGCGCTGTGATTTCTGGCCCCACAGTGGAGGTCCTCCGTGTGGAGAAGCGCCTATGATCTGCAACCAGATCCATCTCAAAAGGTCTGGGCTACATCCTCTGCTCGCGGGCAGCGCACTCAGAACAGTAAACAGATTGACCTGCAGGGAGAGTAAACTTGCAGTGCCTGTTTCTGCCTCGCTCCGGTCATACACACCTTCATTTAATGCCCTCTTAAATGAGTTAGCATGTTGGATGTGTTTCCAGCAACATATCTGAGTTCGGTATAACAGAGCCAACAGGCATGGTCACGGTCTTTTGAACTAGGCCTACTCTTGTGCTGGTGTGATTTATTGGGATACTGGCATTTTCTCAAACTGCTGATTATGGCTGAGTGTAACCAACTGAGTGTAACCAACTGAGTGTAGCCATCAGCTATAACCAACTCCCAGCCACAATTAGCATAATGCTTTCTGTGTTGAATATCTACTTCTGAGTTTAGGTGTGCCTGTGCTATGCAGTGCATTATTTCTTTTCACAGTGGTTGCCGAACTGAAAATGATGTGCCAAGTGGTACATGATAAATAATGTAGCATTGCAGCCGTAGTAAAATCTGAGAAAAATCTCGTTTGCCCATGAATGAGGTCATCTTTGAGTAGAAGTGTTAAGAATTCAAATTTAAAATGACCAGTACAGCCCTAATATTATGAGTAAATCAATACTTTGCTGAGAAACCAACAAGGAATGTTGGTGAACGAGTGAGTTGCGGTATAGAACTGGTATATCTGTGTCAGTCATTTTTGGGTCGAGAGTGCGTATAATTTGAATGTCTAGGAGAGACATTGCTTCACTGGGTGGGCTTCAAAATTTATTACATTCTACAACTATTCTACACTCACATATAATAATAAGTGTTGTTTAATATATTGATGTCTATTAGAGTAAGGCCATTTCATACTTAATTTTGCAGTACTTTAATTTAGCACTTTGCAGTAGCTTGTGTTCATGCTACATTTGGCTGCGGATGTGGGTCAAGGACGGTACAAGTATACATCAGCGACATTCCACCAGAGCAGGAGAGGGCAGGTGTATTGCAATAAGCACAAATACCAGCAGTGCAGTCTAACAGGTACATTTTCATGAACAGTTAGCAGTGTAGGCTTCGTATTGTGGTAATATAGCATAACGTGATTTTGAAATCCTTATGGCAAAATTATCCAGGCGCCCCACCGCAAATTTTATCTCTAAGATTAAAAATGCCAGAATAGGGCTGTTTTTAAACATACCAGATACCTTGGTATAATGTCTGGACAGTATGAAGATTCAGAAATGCGTGTACCGCCGACACTCCTCACCATAACTACTATGACAACAACTATTATTCTTCCTCTGCTCATCCGTTGTTAACCACTGCACTGTGAAAATCAGCACTGCCACCTACTGGTAATACCTATTCAATTATCTTGCACATGCAAAGTTGTCAATTTCCGCTAGACAAAAAAAAATCTGGGCTAGATGCACCAGCTACAGGCGTCTGCAACCAACCCCTGATTACAAAATTTATGTCACCTCCCCTTGTGTACGAACACAAAAGTTGTGGGATGGAGTCCTGCAGAGCTCCACCTATTGGAGGAATCAATAAAATTTCACAATATTGCATGGATCTCTGCACTGACGAGCTACTTAAGTTTTAACTGTGACTATCATCGCACGCGTCAAATAATGTCATTGACAGAAAGTTCATGCTCAAACAGAAAATTTGCTGTCAAAATGAAAGCCGCCAGAAGTATTTCATTTTTACTCATACAATTTTTGTTCTGAAAGAAATAAAATGCATGCAGATGACATTTTTTGGGAACTACGTCATTAATGTTGCAATGAAGAATATAGAACCATACCTAAGAAGCAACAAAAAATACAGTGAAAACAAGCCCCTGTTTTTACAGACCCTCACCCTAATCTAACCTTATGAAAACATTAGATTGCATTTACATTAAGTGAAAATTTTCGTGGTATAATACCACAACGTATACAAGGCTTTACAAAAGAGGCTAACTTTGAAACTGCTTAATTTTTCATCCTGTTTTCAATACTGCTCATTATTTGTTGAACAGTCAAAACACTTTTTTCAAATACAAACCATGTTACATTCATTAAACATAAATGCATAATTGGATGGGTTTTCCAGTGGAGCTCTAAAAATTGGGTATAATTCTAAATCATGTGACCTAAATACATAATCCAATTGATTCCTCAAGAGGAACTACGAATCGTGACGATGTGGAGCTTTGCAGCTGGACTCTGTTGCTTCAGTGAGTCAGAAAATTGCTTCACTGGGTTTAGCAATATTTCGTCTGACATTTTTGAACTGTGGCACTTTTCGGTTTTACGTGGAAATGGTCGATGTGATGATACACTGGCATTAAAAGGATATTTTATGTTTTATGGATGTTATGTTTCTTTTCTTTGGGTGAGGCCCTGCCTCTTCTATTACCTTAAAGAAACATCCTCAGTTACAGACTGACCACTGCATACACCAGTGCTTTATAATTATCTGAGCTTTGATATCCAGGCTCCAGTGTTTACTAATTTATATGTTAGTTATATTTACATCCTATGAAACCAATGATATTTAGGCCCCAGTATTTAAGTTATTTTTTATTTTGCGGTGTGATAGTATTGAGAGGCATTTTGTAGAGCAGGGGTCACCCAGACCCAAGGCAAACTGTAAAGGGGAGGAAACAGATACAGTAGCAGGCGACTGAGGGGTGATTGATACTTCATAAATCCCCATGGGGAAATTCTCTTAATCTCTCCCCCAAACTTGCTCTCTGTGGCCCCCCCATAGCAGCACCCAGGGAGGTGGGGGTTAAGGGTCTTCCTCAAAGACCTGCAGATGTGCTGAGGCTGGGCTCAAACTGGCAACCTTCTGATGACAAGCACAGAGGTTCAGCCCGCTGAGCCACATGCTCCCCGCTGCTCCAAATCCATCTCCTGAATGGGCCAGAAAGGTTCCAAATAGCTTGAGGGCTGTTATGTCTCCACATTGTGGACTGAATGTCTGTGTAATTGTATTGTAGAATTGACTCAAGGTGCCATTAGTTGAACCTGCTATTTTAGCAACTGCTTTTCCTTCAACATGTGTTATACATGTCGGCTATTAGGCATTAATGTCACTGAGGATGCAAATCAGGTTATTTTTCTGCACACTTCCAGGTGTCTGAGTGCTAATTTCCTGGAAGGTGTAATATGGGAACTGTAATACAGTTAATTCACCAAAGAAGGTAATTATCAGATTACATGGAATACATTAAATTTCTTTTCTAGGTTTCAAACTGAGTGACAACTGCCCCCTAGTGTTCATATATGGAAACGCAAAAAAAAGGCTGCATATCTGCATAACCTCCTCAGGTGCCTCCTAACCTCTTTAAGAAAATTGATGCTAGTGAGTAGCTGTGTCTTATTATCATTATGTATGGAAAGCCATACAAAGACAAAAGCCATAGTATCTTTATTGTCAACTTAAGCAGCATGATCAATAGGTCATATGCTGAGATGAAATCACAATCCCGTTTGTCATACTGGAAGAAAAACAGTGACAGTGATAAATCTAATATAAATGTGAATATAAAAGACACAGGCACATAAGATATTGAGAAATATAATCAAAATACAGCTTAACAATATATACAATTGCCCAAAGGGGCATCAGTTGTTTGGGCCAGAATGTGCAATAATAGATTAAGGTTACAGTATTGAATGTGCAGTATTGATTATTGTTACAGTTACAGTTATGATTCCAGTGCAGAGAAAGAGAAATGGAGTCCTTTTAGGAGATTCTTAGATTGTTAGGGGTCAGAACATTCAACGGTAAAACCGCCTCGGAAGAAATTAAAAACTATTTTTAAGCCCCTATGTCCTGGCTTTGGGGCAGAACCTCCTACCAGACACCAGTGGGGCACAGAGGTTGTGAGTGGGGTGAAACTGATCTCTGCCCATTCTGGCAGCCCTCGGGTCAGTATATATGCAGTGTGGTCTTGTCAAGCTTCTCTGCTGCTTTGCTGACCCACTGCCGGGACTGGCATTTTGAGGCTTGTGTCACACAGCAAAAATTCCTTAATTTTTCTGTTTTAACCTCTAAAACAGGGCTCACCAACATGGTGCCCCGTGGGCACCAGGATGCCCCCAAGGACCACAAGAATTGCCTGCAGACCTGTTCTAAAAATAGCACAACTCACCAGTGGACAGCATCTAAAATGTAATTTATCCTGTTGCTATTCTTCTTTAATCACATTTGTATTTATATAGATTTGAAAATGACACTATACATGTATCTAAAAAAAGCATTTAAAACATGTTTATTATACATGAAGTTTAAATAAGTTTAGGAGGGTGTTTCAAACTGGTAGCCCTTCGTATGGCTCAGTACCCGGAAATTAGCTCTGTTTCAAAAAGGTTGCTGACCCCTGCTCTAAAATATATTTTGACAATTATTGTCCACGTTAGTTGGAATACATATTATTTAAATTTTGTTCGCTCACCCATTCCTTTTGATCACTCTTCAACAACAGGCAAAGAATGGAAGCAGGATGGAGTTTGGCCTGGGAGAAATTGACCAATAAGCTCACCCCATGGTAATGAGCACATCCCTGGCAACCTATTATCATCCAGAAAGAAGGAGGGCAATTACCTAAGCTGGAGGGTGTTTATGTGTGACATTTGCCGACAGAGTGTGTTATTAGCACTGTGACGGACAATTAGGAATGTTACTAAATACAGTGCTTGAAACATTTAGCGGAATCTGGCATTCACATGGTCCTCAGCTGGCATGTCAACAATGGTGGCTGAACGCATCTTTGTTTCGAAAAACAATGTATTCTTTGTCAGAAAGACTTAAAAAACCTCCACAGATGTCACATCTTAGGCAATGGATTAGTGTCGTTAAACACAGAGAAAGATGGTATTTGTATCGTAGTCACTGGACAGAACTGGCGCATGAGTTGATGTCTAGTTTAGGAGTAAGTGCAGGTGAAAAACTTCCATCATTTTATGCTTCTGAAACAATTGGCTGTGGATCTGGTTACAGACAAAAGATCTTTGTGCCTTGGTGCCAGCCAGGATGTTTCCCTGTGGGGACTGATTTAAAAAAGTCTGGGGTTCTAGAGGATTCTGGAACTGAATCTAGGACAGTTATTCCTCTCCCTCAACTGAGAAATACTGAAGTCAACTGGAATCGCCCTCCAGAAGAAGGTAAGAAGTGGTTGAAAGCAAACTAGGGAAGGAAATGCAGGTCAAATGCCAAGTATTTACAAATACAAGTCATGTTATGAAATCTGTAGCACAAACATTATCCAAGCAAGTGTATCATTTCTCGAGAAGTGGCTACTCTCAGTAGATCCGAATGGCATTTAATTGTCACTAAATGACTATCTACTGAGAAAAAAAGATAAAGCCAATTGCCTGTTTCCTTTGAAATGCGTCGTGAAACCGAAATTCTCTGTCTCCTCAAAGGGCAAAGATGCACAGCAAAGATTCCATGAGAGAGACTGGTTATTATTTAAAGGCTCTTAACTCACAGCCGGAGTTTTACAGCACTTAATTACATCCCTATAATGCCTGTGACGCGATAATCACAAGGAGTGGACGCAAGTCATATTTCATATTTAGAATTCCAGGAAATCTCACGCTGTGCTGATAGCAGGAATGGTTCTCTGTGGGGGGAAATGCAGTGAACACACAAGGCTAATTACAGGCATTGAGGAAACCGTTTTAGGACATTGACCAGAAAGAAGGTTTCACTTTAACCCTCGGATGCTCAGTCGAACCGAAAGGAAATCTGGAATAAAGTTGCCATTTAATGAGCCACAGCTTGGTCAGACTTCCAGTAGTTCAGCGAAGGTTTTAGGTTTAAAGCTCACACTGCTTCATGGCACTGTACACTGCACGCACACTGTCCCCACACACAACGCGACAGGAATAAGCCTGGGACTGAACACTGTTCTTTCACAAGAAAAATCAAGCACATACCCTAATCAAACAGTCTTTAATCTTTTTATTTATTGTTTATAACACGATTAAAAAAAAATAGGGATGGACACTTTCTTTAACCAGTGTAACACAACGGTATATCATTAGGCTTTTTCAAACACATCGTGTAAACCGTTCTCTTTATGACATTATGAAAAATACCAACCACAGCATCCTGTCAGCTTGTGAAATTGTCTCTTGCAGAGGAACACTTCTGAGGCCTTGGGCTGGTGGAAGCAGTACTCACAAAACAAGGTGATGATCAGATTTTGATTAGCAGAGTGCAGAAAGGCTGCTAAGAAGATGACAGAAAGGAGGAGAAGGAGGCAGGACCTGTGAGGCTGGAAGAAGATTCTCCTACTGAATGGCGAGTCTACGTCCTCTGTTCCTTTACTTTTTAACCAACAGTCTGTTGATTATATACATTGGTGTGGATCATACTCACAAAAATAATCCATTACAGACGAGTGGACAATTCAGGTCCACAGAGTACAAACCTAAACTAAGGTTTTGTTTCAACCAACCAGCTAAATCCTCTCTGACTGTGACTTTTTATACTGAACTGAACTCTGATACATGTTAATCTTCATAAACAAAATAAAACCACCTTTGGACAAAAGGTTTTTGAGAAACATATGAGAAGAAGAGGTTGTATCTGGGCCACATGTGGCTGTGGATTAGAGGCAGCACTTCCTGAGAGTGACTGCCAGTCCAAACCACTTCCTGTCCTGAGTGTATGTTCATCGCCAGAGCTTAACTGTCATGTAGGTCAGGAAACATTATCGCACACCTGCACTCTCTACAAAAAAACGCGTTGTCTATTCACAGGAAGGAGAATTTAAAAATAAATTCAAGTCACATTTAGAGATTAGCTGATTAAAAAAAAAAAAACAGCAGAAACAAAAAATAACACCAATAAAGTGTCACAGTCACATTTTAGGGAAGGCAGTTGGTGTGGACAGGTGACACATCCCCATTCCTCATGGCGACGTCACAGTGGGGGCAGACCTCGGTCCCGAAAGGCAGCGAGAGGCTCGGATTCTCAGTGCTCATACAGCGGATTTTGAAAGTTGCCGACGGTGCTGAACTCGCCGTCTTCGAGGAGGCGACCGTACGAAGATCTTCTGTAAGCAGAGGTGTGTATCATTCTCAGGAAGGATGTGAACAATATGGTTGCCAGATTCAAGCTGCAGGTTTAGGTGCCTGCGTCTGGAAGCCCATGTCTGTACTCAACGGAGGTGTTAAAAGCGGCATTTCCCATGTAAACCACTCCTCGGGAACCCAGTCAGCAGCAAACATTTTTGTATCATTTATTTTCTTCTACCCCTCTTCCACAAATATTTTACTACACAATAGAATGTTTAATAGTAAAAATAGAGAAACTTTATTCATCCTTGTGGGGACGTTCTCTTCTTACCTGCTCCATCTGGCCCTCCATGACACACACAGACACATACACAGGTGAGAGCAACATCGGGGTCACAGTGCTGGGTTCAGGGTGACCTAATCAAGGCCAGCAGGGACGATACGAGCCAGGACAGGGTTTGTAAACTACCACTTCAACTATTTCAGTTAAAAGGACCTGGATTTCACTTTAGCGCTGAGTTCTTGCTGTGCACTGATTGGTCAATCTCGTACAATCATTCACTAATGATATAATATTCACTCATGTTAATGTAAAACAGCTGGGTGATTCTTTCAATCAAGTAAACAAAGCACTAAAAGTATAAAACAAAGTAAGAACGAAGTAAGAAGACCTGAATTAGCTCACAGTGTCTGTCCTGACATGGATTATGTGGCCACCCTAGCTGGGCTAATTGGGGTTAAGTGCCTTGCTTAAGGGCCCCACTAAGGCATCACTCAGCAGGCCATAGGAATTGAACCAGTGAGCTAATCACGGCATTAGATCCCAACCCGCTGAGCCATGCACTGTCCCGTATGGCTATTAAGCTCCAACACTTCTGCCGTTCTTGACAAATTTTTAAGTGCTTTGCCGTTATTCTGTTTGGAAGGATGCCATATAAAATAATGAAACCAAAAAAAACCTGGGCACTATTTCTGATTTAATTTTCATTACAGTGGAAACCGCTTATATCATGATCACGTCTGTCTGGGTGAAATTGATCACTATAAGCACATGATCATTATATCTGAACTGTGTATAATTCAGATATGCTATAATACAGAACAGTACTGTACATAAACATTCAGTTCAATTCAATTTAATTTACAAATCGCATTTTAATATGGCCACATTGGTGGTTTACAATAAGTTTGATAAGAGATTGATAATAGAAACTGGTATTTGTCACTGAGAGAAAATAACTTTCTTTTTCCCGTCATGCAGCCAGAAGCAGATGGCTTACCTCAAAGCAAAGCAGTTTTAATTTTTTCCATGTGCTGCCATATTTAAAAACACCCAAAATGAACACTGTAAGCGGACTACTTGATTGCTATAAGCAGATTATTTAAACAGTATTTTTACAGGAATGATTCTGTCCCAAGCTTTTTGATCCCTATAAGCAGTTGATTACTACAACTGTGACCACTACTATCGGATTCCACTGTATTAAGTTACAGCAATGCATTCAGGAAACCTCCATGCCATAAATGCTTCCAGCCTGAGAGCGTACACAACAGGAAGGCTTCTGGAACAGCCTGAGAGTATACACAACAGGGAGGCCTCTGGAACAGCCTGAGAGCATACACAACAGGGAGGCTTCTGGAACAGCCTGAGAGCGTACACAACAGGGAGGCCTCTGGAACAGCCTGGGAGTATACACAACAGGGAGGCCTCTGGAACAGCCTGAGAGCGTACACAACAGGGAGGCCTCTGGAACAGCCTGAGAGCGTACACAACAGGGAGGCCTCTGGAACAGCCTGAGAGCATACACAACAGGGAGGCCTCTGGAACAGCCTGAGAGCGAACACAACAGGGAGGCCTCTGGAACAGCCTGAGAGCATACACAACAGGGAGGCCTCTGGAACAGCCTGAGAGCGTACACAACAGGGAGGCCTCTGGAACAGCCTGAGAGCGAACACAACAGGGAGGCCTCTGGCCTGGACAGCCAAGGTGCTGCATGATACTCACCTCATCTTAAGGTAGTAGGCTCCTCCGAAAACCACGATGACAATGACAATGACGACAAGCACTATGGCCACGACACTGGCTGTGGAATTAAGAAGTGAGAGGTGCGTTTTAGTAGTGGATTCAACGAATATCTGACATACAAGTTCATGGCATGAGTCAGCGTGAGGTAATATGATACTGTAAGCAATCACCCAATTGAGAGATTAGTGGGAGGCACTCCTAAGAAAAGGGATGCTATTTTTATGGAACAAGGCCTCCCAGTATGCAGGGGCGGGGGGGGGGGGGGGGGGCTTAGCTGATAAAACTGTTAGGTGTTAACTTTGCCTTTCTAAATAAAAAAAAACTGACTTAACCAGGAACCGGTTAAACGTCTACTGGCTGGAAATTTATGGTCGAAAGTCTACAATGAGAGGCTTTCAGTAATTTCAGAAATTAAAACAACAGAGTGGTTATAAATTAAATCACAGTCTGCATTTACAACTGGACTGTTTCACCCTCAAACAAACATATTCTGTGTTTCCATTTAGTTTGAGCTGCACTATGTGTGTCATGATATAGAATTTACAGCATGGCAAGGATAAATTGTACCATAAAAACATAGATAAGATATTGCGAGTCTATTCAGAAGTGATACTTCAGGCAGATTCACACAGATTGAGCCTGGAACCATGGGATTCCCCTGCAGAATCTCTGTCTGTGGTCCACAGTGACGAGTAGTCAATAATTTGGGGATCCCAGAAGTACTTTGACCGCTATGTCACAACAACGTTAAACATAATGAGTTAACATTCACGCCGTCATGTGAACCTGTGACTGACAACAAAGAATAACAATTAAAAAGGAAGCGTGAAACATTTTCATTTATGTATCAACTGGAATTAGGTCATGAGCTTTAAACCGGCTCCCTGCATTTGTGATGGGAAGAAAATACATAAATTCAGTACTAAATTATTTTTCCTGGTTAGACATGACGCGAAACGCTCAGTTATTCAAAATGCCATTCGGACTGATTTGAAGACGCAGGGTGTGGTTTGGTGAATGAAACATACTGTAAAGGAGCTGTTTACTCCTGACAATTTTGTGGCGGAAGCTTGGGAAGCAGATTTTGAGCCACGCGAAGCCTTGACCAAACGCCTTCAAAAAGCTGACTTTGATATTTCCGGAAGTGCCACAGGCAGATGTCTTGTCTATTTCAAGCTTTATGCAAAACCCATGTTAGTGTAGCTTTATTCTGCAAAATAGCTCAATATTATTTAGCTTAATATTAGTTGTCATTCTCCACAGTCCCTCCAGACCTTAAGCACGCGGCCGATAAAGAACTTGTTCCTTGAACCCAAGAAAGAGCAACGACAGCGGTGCCGTCAGCGATAAAGTTCTAATGAGTCACGCCATGCTTGCATCCTTCGGATGACCGTAATTCTAAACATGAATGCTCAAATCCACTTCGCGTGGATGACCTCATTCGCAGGCGATCGCGCTTCGCTCCGTTTCCATTATGGCTGTAACGGTACGCCTGCTGCACGTGCTCTGCTCAGAACACACAATGAAACGAATACACGTCACGACGAGGGCGGAACCTAAATGCACAACTAGATGTTCGACATGGAAAATAATATGCTAAGTGAGGCAGTGAGCTGGGTACGGCTAATGCTGGTTACAGCCAATCATATCGGCGAATGGAGAGATGCTGAAAACCCATCCTGAGACATCAGAACCCGAGTTTGTGAATGACGGGAGTGAGGCAGACACAGCCTCTGTGCCCTGTGGCACTTAAGGTGCTTTTGCCAGGAAATTCAGACCAGGCTTAGAACATAAGGAAAAAAAGTTTATTGCTAAAGAAATGGAATCATACTCTCTAGTACAGAACATGGGATTTAGTTCATTATGGCTGCTATGACGTAGTCTTATTATTTATGTATTTATTTTACATATCTATTTTGTGCAAATAAGTGTCTTTTATCATTCAGACATATTGCCGGTGGTTTAGTGGTTCCAAACTGTGTTTATTGTTTTAATAAACAATTTCAGAACAAAACTGTCTTACCCACTGTACAGGACCATAAACCCAAAACCAAAGTCTGTATTGAAATATGAATTTTGCGTACCTTTACACCCCTAGTTTCCACGGAGTGCTTCTCAGGCGTATCATGGGCTAGCGGGTCCGACATACAAGTAGGATTTGGAAAAGCCTCAGTAGTGGAGGTGAATGCGAGGGCTGGGTGGTCACTACGTACGTCGCTAAGTAGCTGTGCAGCCACGTGGCAGGGCGGAATGTACCTGCACTCAGGGCTTTGGGCTCCGCTTCATCGATCTTGGCCTCTCCTGTCTTTGGCAGCACCGCGGTGCTCATCGTGGCTGTGGAGCTCAGAGTCGGGATCCGCGTGGAACACGTTCTGCATGCCTTTGTGCTCGCGCCAGACCCCACCGTAGCAGCCGTTGAGCCGGGAATTGAACTCGCCGCGGGTTTGGAAGCCGGAGAAACGGCGACGCTGGTTAGCGGCAGACTGGCAGGTTTAGAGGAAGTTTCGTTCAGCGTGGATGAGGAGTTAGCGTCAGCTGTGGATGAGTTCGCCGGGATGGCTGTTGTATTTATCGTGGCATTAGGTAATGATGAGTTTGTGGATGTGGCTATCAGTGGCTTTGTGGGTGACACCGTGGTGGAATTTGAGTATGTCGTAACAGAATATTGACTGGCGATAACACTGGCAGATGGTGTTGCACTTGTTGATGCTGCCCTGCTTGATAAGGAAGAGTAAATTCTGGTGTCCGGCTCTGTCGGAGAAGATGAAAGTGTACTGGTTGTTTTTCCATAGACAAGTGACCCTGCATAAATAAAACAAAATAAATGAGAATAATTATTAAAGAATAAACAGTTCCTTCATGCCAATGCATTTGATTTCTGCTGAAACGGTTTCTTAATTTTGGGATAAAAGACGTCAAATTAATTTCCGGGGAAATCAAAATGGCTTCCACATTTTGTGCCATTCTAATTCTTAAATGGTTGACTGTGTGTGGGTTTTGTGAACACATGAAAGCAGGAAAGCCACTCTTCCTGCTTTTCCTCGTCCTGATGTCTCTGAAATCAATGATAACATGTTGCCCGAGCAGCACCGAACGAAACAAAGATGCTCCCCTACAGCCAAAACACATGACAATGGTGGATCTAGCATTTGGCCGTTAACTCTGGACCTTTTATTTGATCATATGATGTGCAGTAACCCAAGCAGACTCACCCACCAGGTGCCGAGTGTGTCATACGTATGTGTTTGGTCAGCAGGATGTATTGTTCAGCAGCTTGTTTTGCAGACTGAAAGGGCAAAATCCTGCTAAACTTGGACAGGTTATCAACGATGCTGGTTTCCTGACTCCCCACATATAAGTGATGCAAGTAAAGCTAGCATCCGGTGCTTGTTTATTTATGTGTGTGTGTGTGTGTGTGTGTGTGTGTGTGTGTGTGTGTGTGTGTGTATGTGTGTGTAAAGACAGCCAGCTCATGAGCAGACACCCCTCTGAACATTAAACACTGTCATAAGGCACAATATACAATATATTTATTGCGGAAGATTATTGTTCTGACAACTGTTCTGGTAGTTTTTGTAATTCCATGGAATTCGTTCTGTCTTAATTTAGTATAGGCACCATCTGTTATGAGTCATTGTACCTTTAAACTTAAGCATTGACTCTGGGTTAGTTCAGTAAGAAGGAAACTGTTCAAGGGTAAAAAAAAATACGATGTCATCTTGCCCTCTTGTTTGTGCATCTTCAGACATCAGGGTCAAGCAAATCTAATTACGTACAATGAAGATTCACAAGCAATTCCCGCTAACGATGCAGCTCAATTATTTAAATATTTCTTTAGATACTGTTATTTATTGTTCCCTTTAGTCACTTTACTACTAATGACAGTGTTCCTAATTAAATATTGGTGTTATTCCATATAAGAAGTGAAAGTAGCCAGTTATAATTCTCCTAAAAGCAGCACAAACAAATATAAATGTTTTTTCCCTTTTGTATTCTCAAAGGATGAGCAGTTAAACGGAAGCGCAATCGTACAAATTCGCACTTGACCGAGATCGGACCGCACTTTCCCCCCGACTCAGTACGACTTCTGTACGCACGCAACATCTCGGCCCAGTCGGCGAGCCAACGTACCTGTTAAGAGGACAAAGCAGCAAATCGCCGGACAAAACATCTTCCAGTGCTTTGGAGGGAGCTCTCCTGACGGCACCAGTTCCCCGGACAGACTGGTTATAAATAGAAACTCAGCGGTGTCTCGCCGCGCGCCCTGTCTCCGCAGTAAGTTCCGTTAAAGGGGCAGACAGCCGATTCTGTAGAGCGCGATGACAAGGTCGGTCTGCGCCCGTATTCCGGAGACGCCCCGAGCCGCGCAGGGGACACACCCCGTCATTCATTATGCATGACCTGCGCCTCTTCATTATCAGCATCAGTGGCGGAGCCATAACGTTTTCAGTTGGATAGCTAGGGTGGGAGCCGAGGTCATTTTGGGGTGGCAACTATAAAATAAGGGAATATTTAAGGTACCTAAACGGTATAACTCTACATTATTTATAATTCAGGCAGTGGTGGAATTATCAAACACACATTTAATGTATCGATTTCTGTCAGTTAAGATAAAAAGCTTACACTAAGTATAAGATACCCAAACTTCCGCATTAGTACTGTTCTGAGAGCACATGTTTAGCTCAGCAGCGCTATGAGCTCATTCTTTATTAGTGTATGATCAGGGACACGGAAAACAGTTACGTAATAGAGCTTACCAGCTTTTAAAGATGTGACTTGTATCGGTATTTTTCTTTTTTTTTCTTCAGATGTCGTTAAACTATGTGCTATTTCATTTCTATAAGCCTCGGTTAGATATAGGTTTTTGTACTTGTATCTGGACTAATTCTCACTTACACATTAATTCTGCACCTCATAGAATATATTTATTTATAATGAAAAAGGCAGGTATACTACACAGTTCAACCATGAGGTTATATATTTATAGTATTTGGAGATCTTTCAGTGAAAACATCATGGTGGTGTATATACATTTTTACGGGAGTTCTATTTCGGTATTCATATTTCAATGTGTTATTTATTTCCCCATAAAATAATGAATTTGCCCTTCTACTATGATTTACACAATGTGCGCGTGTTTGGAGGTCTGACTGGCTGCATAATGGACGGCGACGGAGGATAATTAACAAACTTCCCACGGCAATGATTTGCATATAGAAACTGGGCGTCATTTTGAAATATAAATAGATTAAAACGTAGACGCGGGTGCTGTCTGCTATTTTGCCGGAAGTGACCATGTTCAAAGTCCTAACGTTACGGTTAAAACACAATCAGATAGCCTAAATATAATCCTACTGGTGATAATGAATAACCACCCGTTACGTTGTACAGTATGTGATAGCTGTAACGTAGAAGGGTGGCGTGAGAGAAACTCCAACAACGCCCCTAAAGCATGGGCGGATCTAAGGGGAGGCTACCCCACATCGAAATAATAAAAAAGAAATTAGATTTTAGTTTCTAAACGGGTCCATAGACATGTTGCGACGCAGCGCTTCACGGCGAAACTTTGTGCTGTATAGACTGTCACCAACATAAGACTGGGATTCCGTCCCGACAGACAGATCGTACTTCCAAATTTAGCTTAGCCTGCCGAAACTTATTTTAACATAGGCCCACATTTACTTTTTTTTTTTTAAATACCCTAAGGTCTTACACGCGAGTCGTACTTGGTCTGTAGGCTACTTGTATTCCTACCGAGGCTACTTATCAGATATGTCGGTTGATGATTTCCTTTTCTGATACTCGCATACAGTACACACAACTAGCTCCTGATCTAACATCTAACAAATCATAACAGCGGTGTGGTGATTGGTCAAGTGGCAGAGCCAGAACACATTTTAAATGACAGGTGACAGGTCCATGATATTCACAGGCCAGTATATGGTGATGTGTTGGCCAAGCAGGCGATTTGCAACCCCACTGCTGGGAGAGATTGGGGTTCTTTGTTTTTGGGTGAACAACGCTTTTATTTAAAAATTATGGTGGTGTTTGGGGGGGTGAGGCTCATTTGGGGGGGAGGCATGGCCTGCAAATGCCTGCGCATGATGCCAATCCTGCCAAGTGCACGTCACTGACAAAGACCAACATGCTCAGTGTGTGTCAGGGTAAGTTTGGGGAGCTGGTTCAAACGTGAGTCAATGTAATACAATGCTATACACATAGAGAGTCATACTCAGGGCAGGGGATGGCACAGTATTCACAGATAATACTGCAGCTGTGACCCACTGGGCCGGCTACTTTCAGCAACTGTTTAAGGCTGATTCTCCGGCTTCAACATTGGACATCTCTGGGTCCACGGTTCTTGGGGCTGATCCTCCAACTAACCAGGGGTGGCAATTTCAGGTCCAGAAAGTAAAAATTCAGACCACGATTTACTTTCAACCAACCAGTTGAGTATAAAGAGTCACAGTCAGAGAGCATGTTTGGGCCATGTGTTGAAATTATCATGGCAATGTCAACAACTTTAACCAACAATATCCAGGTGATTGAAAGGCTCAAATCCCTGACCAGCAAAGTTCCACTGAGGTACCCTGAGCAAAGTATTGCCCCCAGGCTCTGAATTAGCTGCCTCCTGTTATGTTACATATGGGTTAAATGCAGAGGACACATTTCATTGTTACGTGCTGTAGTGTGTCAACAATGATCAAATAATTAATAAATAAATTTTCATTAAGCCCTTGGTATTTTCATGTTTATACATTTCTGACCACAGTTAAATACAATAATAATAATTATTATTAACACAGCAAAGTTATGCGATGGATAAGTGATGGTTTTCTTGCTTGTTCTCAACTCTTGCTGTTTGTAGTTAGAGTGGTACTTAGAAGTGAAATCACCTAGTGGCCACGTATTTTTTTAAACGACCAATATATTTTTCTTTTCTTATCCATCCATCCATTTTCCAAACCGCTTATCCTACTGGGTCGCGGGGGGTCCGGAGCCTATCCCGGAAGCAACGG
>JAABNY020000119.1:21908639-21923246 GCA_015164015.2 Brevimyrus niger
CCGTGCCCCGGAGGATCGAGGTGCCCAGCATCAGCAGGACCAGGAGCGACGCCAGCAGCGTCCCGTACTCCAGAGACACTCTGAACGACCGGGACTTACCTCGGGCAAAGACTCCGGGGAGGATCAACACCACGTACAGTAACAGAATGTGCGACGCTGATTTATGAAAACCAACAGGGTGACGAATATGCTTGAAATTATCTTTAATGATAGAAGTATTTATTCAGGGGCGATTAAGACTGACAGTGTGTTTCCTCCGTCTTTGTGTTACGCTCGTTCCATAGGCGTTCAAGGGCCACTTTAAACAACTTCCTTGTGGAAAACGTACGTTATATCTGTTTATACATGCAAAAGAAATTGATCAAAATGTTTGTTATACTGTACTATTAGTTTGGCAATGTGATATTGTGAGTATAAGGTTGCGGTGTAAGTCTATTTTTCAAATTGCTGTAATATTTGTATAGGTTCAGGTGCGGGGTCATTAATGCCAGAAAATATTAAGTCACGAGCCATGTGCATTATGTACGTTTTGATGCTTTAAAACGTTAAAGGTTTATATATAAACACTGTTCCGGCCACTCCTGTTTATTTGCGAATTTTGCACGACAGTGGTATTTTAAGGGCTGGTAGGAAGCATTTTTTTTAAAAAATATCGGTGTTGTATAGCACAATGCATTTTATGAGTTTATACAAATAGTCACTAAACAGCTGCTGTTTGTCCTACATGTGAATCTTAGAAGACGCTTTAATGTGTGTTTGAGAGATTAGCTAAATACAGGCCTAACAGTTGATAACATACAGTTCTTTCGCTATGCAGCACTATATTGAAATATTTATTGTATGAACTTGTACATATTTTTCTTAAAACCTGTGTATTTGTAGTTATTGGTAATTCAGTCTGCGATTGACATGTATTTCTTGTAGGTTTCCTAAGAACTGTAATAAATGTATCTTTATCCTGAATATCAATTTGAGCTTTCTCAATCCTTCCTAACCTTCCGCAATTCTCATTAGAAAAAAAAACCCTAATCCCTTTTATCCCTTTTCTCCCCTACATTTACCTGAATGTTTACGGGTTAAAAAGCGTCTGGGTTTACATTTTCACTTACTTTCATGTCAAAATTTAACAAGTATACTTATTCGGCACTATCTGAAATGTCAGCTGCGTGCTATTTATATTGGTTATTTTTTTTACCAATTAAACGGGGTGTGTAATTACGTCATGCCAGTACGATCCTTTGACTCCGCAAGAATGTCAAAGGGAAAAACATAAAAGAAACATGACACCCCATACATTTTCACTCCGAGCTGTCTGTATCATGGGACGGGCGTCAGTTACCCATCTATCTCCTCTAGACAGCTGCGCTGTTTTCGTCTAAATGGTTTTGTTACCGAATCCTATTACTTAACCCCAGTATTTCGAAGCTAATTTCGTGAACGTCGTGCTGTGATCGCGATGACAGACGTGTGTATCCTGGCGCTCGGAGTGGTGGCCAGCTTTTTGGGCTGGCTCTTCAACCTGATCGCCACCGGCGCGCCCGCCTGGAGGGCTGTAGGGTCGATCCTGGGAGTACCTCTAGGGACGATTAATCACCAGGGCCTTTGGGACATTTGTACTGAGGTTCCTGGGGGTGGCCTCACTTGCCAGCAGAAGGACGCGCAGTACTTCGCCGAGGAAGTTGTGATAGCGGCCAGAGGACTCATGATAACCTCGGTCGTTCTCACCAGCCTTGCTCAGATACTGACTGTGCTGGGATTTCGCTGCTGGCGCCGCACGCCGGACTTTCTGCTCGCGGGTCTGGGCGGCGTGGCTGTGTTCTGCGGCGGTGTTTTTTCGCTCGTCCCGCTTGCCTGGTACACAAGTCAGCTGAAAGTAATGGAAAGCAGCGGCACGGATCTGCATGCAGATTACTGCATTACCCTGGGATTCATTGGCAGCAGTTTTCAGTTGTTCGGAGGAGCCTGTTTAATGGCCTGCTTCTACAACGTTTGTAGGACGAGGAGAAACGCTGGTTAGATCACGTCTCTGGAGTGTGACCCGCCGCACAGGACTGGAATCACAATGCAGGGGTACACTGATAGTAGCCATCGAGAAGTTGAACACGGAAATCCAGACTTGGACATTCACCCGTGACACTTCAATACCGACGCAAATATCTGTCCGTCCCGACAGCCCATCCTTCAGGTGGAACTGGACTATGACGTAGTCAAACATTTGTGATGCGAATGTTTATACAGTGAATTATACTCCAAGTAGTTAGGTGGTACAATTAAGCCGCTTGAAAACTGTTGTATGCACTATTTAAGCACTTTATAGTAATGTTATGAAAGTGGAATTAAATTGGTACAAAGTAATATTCTGCCTTTTATTTTTATTCACTTTCATGTTAAAGCATACAACATACTCTGTATTTATCGTAAAATATTTAAATACCTTGACCACATGGTCTCCGTTCTGGGTGGGGCCATGTGTGGTGAATTTAATGCTGTCCCCCTAATTTCTGAAGTTTTTTTTTACGGCATTACTGTAGCACTGAGCTGTTGATTGTAGGTCGATTTACAAAGTAGTATTTGATAAATGCATTACTAGGAATTTTCTGTCAATAAAATTTCAAACATCACTTTGATTCATTTTTGTCCATATAAAAAGTAGTTTTAATTTAAAAAAAAAAAGAAATCTGCTCCAATTATGCTTAATTCAGGTAATCAATTGTCCATCTGTTTAAAACTGAGTAAGGTAATTAGGTAATTTATTACTATTATATCACTCCACTTAACCAAGTAATTTATTTATCCGAACAATATTTGTCTAGCCTTACAAAAAAAAAAAAAAAAAACAGCACAACGGATCCCCCACAAAAAAGACAGGATATTGTCAAAGTGAGTTGATTTTTAAAAAACACCTCAAAAGGAATCTCACAAAATGTAGAAATGGTGACGAGAGGCACAGGCAGACATAACAGGACAAATCCAGTTTGTGGGAGTGTAGGAAGGTCAGTGTTCTGATAGCCCTCAGGACAGCAAGCACTTTAGTCAGATACTAGGCAGGAGGGCAGAATATCACGTACACGACAGCACACTTGGCAAAACATGTTTATTCCTACCCTCCCACATACATACACCATCGTAACTGTGGAGCAGAAAATTCCTATGAACTATACTATTACCCTGCATGAAGCAGAACATAAAAATAATAATAATAATAATAATAAAAATGAGGTGCAGTGGACAAGCTTGACAGCAGTACACACTAGGAGTTGGATCTCCAGCCTTCTTTGTGTTGTTGAGAGTCCTGTGAAATTATGTTATGAAAGCTGACGCCTCTAAATTCGTTAAAGTACAATGGGTAGACAAACATCCATTTATAAGCGTGAAAACCCCAACATATTGCAATAAAATGTGAAATGTGTGTACCAGTTACATTGAATTGTGTTTACAAAATTGCTGCATTAATGAGCATAAACTGCAAGGTGTCAACCAAAAGTCAGGTCGCCGTGGTAATTCTTTACGCAACAGCTGCCTCATTGCAGGACTGGAGCTACACCAATCAAAACCTGCGTGAAGTAAAACCCAAAACCAGCCCCAGTGCAAACACCCGTCTGCCTTCAGAGGGCACCTCCTAGGGTGTTCAAGGAAGTGGAATTTCAGCACTGCTGCAGAACCTGCTGGTCCTGTTGACACGTCACCTTAGCTCAGACAGGTGAAAAATGCGGATGCAGTCTACAATATCTGAGGTCCCACAAAACCTGCCCAAAGCACGAGAAACATGCGACGCGCGATAATGTCAGACAATTTAAGCAATGTGATGTTCATGTTCATACAGAGGGTATGCCGTTATCCATCGAAAGCAGGAGGATGTCCCTTGTTGGTGGATGGGGTCCGGTCTCCTCCAGAAATCTCAGATTTGAATAGGACCAGGCAGACATAAAAGAGAAACATTTTCCTCTTAGAATCAGCTGCATGCATTTATGGAATGGGATGTATTTATTTTATTTATTTATTTAGGATAATTTAATAATTTAACAAAGTATTCTTTGAAATCCCAAAGTCGTATTTGAAATTGCATTCACAGTTTTAAGGTGGTCAACAAGGTGCAAGACGTCTTTCACTTGCAGTTCAGCAAAGACCAAAGACCTACCTGCTCCAGACTTTGCTGCTAGAGGGGACCTATACTTTCACTGATCATGACCTCTTTTTGCGGAGTCACGGTTTTTCTGCAGACAAAGAGCACAGAACCATGTTATACGAGACGCTGACAGAAAGGCTGCTACGAAATGGCTAAATCAATGCAGAAACAACCCATTCTTAGTTTAAAGAGGCCATCTAGAGAAGCGCTGCTATGACACACCAGAAAGCACTACACAGCTAACAGTCGGCAGCACCAGTTCATTTATACATTAACCTGAGATAAAGAGCAATATTCTAGGGGTTGGCTGTCAGTTTTAGGGCAATTCACTGGTCTAATGCACCCAACTAACACATTAGCTGTAAATGGTCTAGAAAATAATGGAGCAGCATAGAGATCTGGACTTCTATAGTTGTAAAACCTATAATGCTTGGAGCTGTAGATCAGTAGACATTAAGGTTGGCGTTTGGCCCTGAAAGAAAGAAAGACAGGGTTTGAAACAGACGGGGTACCTTTTTTGTGCTTTCGTCCTTCTCTTGATGAAGGCAAAGAGAAAGGCAAGGGCAACGAGGCCAATAATGCAGCCAAGGAAGCCCAGGGTGAGGGCCACACCGATGGGCTTGCTGACACGGTTCTGGCAGAAGTTTCCATCATAGCCCAGCCGACACTCACAGCTGACGACATTATTCAGTAGAAAACAATGGCCGTGTCCATTGCACTGATTGTTATTGCATGGGATCAAGGCTCCTGTGTTGTTGGCCATGCTCTCTTTTCAACGACAGGGGAGTCAGTGGCTTTCAGATGTAGCGTCGTGAGGTTCAGGCTTGAGTGGTTTTGGGATGAACCCTGATGTGAATGACAAATAGATCTCGCTTATATTAATAAATAGGAATCTTAGGCCCCATCTCAGGTGCTTTCATAAACCCCACCCAGACATGCAGGCTATTGTGAAGAGAAGTAAAAAGTGCACACACCCTAACAGCATGCATACGCTACAACAAAGAGGAAAGTTATCAGATCTGTGTGGGTTGTATCCCATCTGAAAAACACTAAAAAAATGTCACTATGCATATAAACACATAAAGCACAAAATAAGAGATTCTTAACATTTACAGTAACTGGATAAGTATACACGGGACCACCATTTTGTAAACTAAACTGTGTACAAATTCCTTTCAGGTTAATTCCAGTCTCACATTCTGTAATTTGAGAAGTCCCCAACCCGTAAATCAAGTCCATCCAGAAAAAGGTGTATAAAGAAACCCCAGCAAAATAAAAATAAAATAAAAAATGAACAAAAACCATTACCTTACCATGCGAGATTTGTATGTAAAAACACTAACTTTTGCTGAATTGCTGCTTCAATGCTTGAAGAGAAAGGAAAAAAAAAAACTTGCTGGATATCCTTGGATTGGAGAGATTTGCAGCATGAGATAAACCCTTCAGAGGCTGACAGCCGGGTAAAACAAACTGAGCGGGATGAGGAACATGAAGGCGACATTTACAGAGAGGACAAAACGAGAAGACAGGGTTCATGCTCAAAAAGCAGCCAGCCCTACCTCACTTCAAATCAGGAATAATCACTACTCACCTCGATACGAGTGCTTCAGGTCAGTTGTGCGCCACCAAACACCAGCGAGTCTGGGCTAGACAATTGGACTCTGAGAACAATTCGCTTCCTACAGCAAGTTGGGATGCCTACTTCTGCAAGAAAACAAGACTAAATAAACATATCGCTGGACAGATATGGTGGTAGGCTAGTAGAGTGTTGAATGCAGCCCGGTTTGCGACTTTCTTTGAGGTAAGAAGATTGAGAAAATCAGAGGAAGGGTTTCAGCCTACAGCAGCAGCAGATAGATTGTCAAAGAAACTGAAGACTACACCCTTAAAATGTGTTCGTAACTGCCCCAGCTTGTTTCAACTTGCACCAGTGTGTCAATCACAGAAGCAAAATCTACAGCTGAAATTGGGTCTCAAGATAAGTCGGGTGCATAGACTGGGACACCAGGGGGAAATCTACAGTTCACAAGGTTAGAGAGGGATTGACCTAATATGCAAGTACACTTTTGCCAGAGAAAGTGATACGCACGGCCATTGCTTGTAATGCCAGTGCATACTTTTGTGCATTTGCACGGTTATGACAAGATATTACTGTGCATTTTATATGCATTTGCCATAAGGAGGTTAAACTGCACGGTAAATTCTGGTCATAACAGTGCAGATGCACATAAGTATGTATGCTCTTATACCGAGAAAGCGTATTTGCGTACTGGTTATGTCAATTCCCAGTTACAGATCTGCACATCTGTTCTGCAGGTGTTGGGGTTGGCATGTGACTTGGCCTCCATGCATGAGATCGGAAGGTTACTGGTTGAATCCCATTGTCGACAGTCACATCTTTTAGGCCAGGGCTCTTCAAATCTGGACCTCGATTCCAAATCCAGGCCTTGTTTTTAGTTCTCCCAGGTAGTTAGCTTAATTACTAATTCTGATTGGTCAGAGGCTTCACACCTAGCTCTCATGTTTAAATGTGACATGCAGCATGTTTAAATCACATTTAAAAACTCACTTGTTTAGGCTGGCATATGCAGTTTAATCTTTATTTTATATTTATGTGCATTTTATTAGGGTAATTTTGTGTATTTAAATTTTATTATGTCTTTTATGTATTTGTAATTTGCCGTGTTAAGTGACATTGGGTGTTTTGAAAGGCGCTGAAAATAAAACGTATCATTTTTACAAGAAAAGGAAAGTTGGAAAACCAACAGGGCTCAGACCTCAAGGACTGGTATTGGAATAACTGTTATAGGCTGTTAACTCGATGAAAGATTCTACAGGGGTGTTGGATAAATGGCTGATCATGTGATCTGACCCCAAACGTCTCTCACATATGTGTACACATGCAGATCTTAAAGGAGAGCAAAAAGATACTATTAATCAAGTGTAACATTATATAAATACCCAATTAACACCTGCAAGAGCGCCTGAAAAATTAAACTAAAACGCACTTGAGACAAAACCCAAAATTTTGATCCTGCTGACATGGTTACGCATGGCATGGTCCTCTTCACACAACTGGAATTCATCTGCAGATGAAATTAAGTGCAGAGGTACTCAATTGATAGACAGCAGTCCACATTTGGACCATAATATAAACAGCCATGCAATTGGACCCCCCCCCCCGGTAAAATCCAGTGAGGGGAATCTCCCCCAAACACCTTGACTTTGAGTGGGTGACAAAATCTGGACTGGAGATCAGGGGTATTTAAGACACCACTAGCAACCTGAAGACCAGCCTTAGACCCCACTGACTTCGTCGATATGAAATCGATGGCGAGAAGTTCTGTATTGTCGACTTTGCTACTGCAACGTAATCTTCAACAAGGTCATCGGATCCAGTTCCTAACTGCCCACAGGCCATTGTGTCGCCCATTACACTTCAGTTTGGTTCCGTTCCAGCTAAACCAGCAGGGAAACCCCAGAAGCCCTGATCTACATTCTTTTCAGCATTTTCGCTGCCTCGGGAAACAGAGGAAAGTGTTTACATGCGACACAGTCACCCTGCAGCCACAGGAAGCCCAATTAGGTCATAATGACAAGCAGCCCCCTCACCTGTGCATTCACCCACATCTACAAGTCCTTTGTGTAACACCCACCACCATAAAAATGCACCTTGCAGAAAAACCAGTTTAACATGCCGCCTCAGTTTTTGAAACACGGGGCACATTTCCAAAAATAGGCACGCCAAAAGAAAGTGGAGGGAACGTGAGACGCTCACGGCAGTGGAAGACAATGGACTTGAGATTTAGTTTTGTATGAAGAGTAATTAAGAGTAGATGTTCCATCTGGAGTCGGAATTGAACCACGGGCAGTAGGCCAGTAGTCGCCAAAGTGTAAATGAGTCCAAATATGTGCACTTTAGCTGCACAACAGTCCCACCCCCACCATGCTAAATCCTTTGTGAAATGCAATAAAGAAAAACTTGCAATGCGGTGGGTAAACTATACATACCTGTGGACACACCCTTATGCAGTTAAAAGGTGTATAAGCCACCTAACATTTGTGCAGGACTGTGCTGCCACTGACATCAAGGTGAAATGGATAGGTTTATCTTCAGCTAGCAAAAATGGAAATGCATTGAGATTCAAATCACTGATTAGCCTGCTTGTTAGCACCGACTCATCGAGTGAAGCGGGAGACGGGAGAATTTTTAAAGCGCGTGAGTAAATCATAAAAAGGTGAGGAAACTATGCTACGAGCCTTTAGCCTGAATTTTCCCCATTGTGTGCAACCCCTGTGGGATACCCCAATATGTTAATGGAACAAACTCCACAAGAGCTTAGTGACAACAGGCTTTATTTGCCAATCCATGTGAACAAAAACCAGCTGACAGTCCTTTAGTCTGAAATGGCCAAATCCTGAAAGAGAAATTACAGTTAGTTTCTCACAACTACATGCATGATTACAAAAATAGAGGGTGGTGGTCCAATCAAATGACATTAACTAGGCTGTAGAAATTCCTTAACCACACTGCCCCCCTTGGAAGGAAAAAGCTGCCAAGTTTGGGCACCTTGGAAAATTGGGGCCTACCTCATCTGGATCATACAGATCATTGGAGAAGCACTGAGAGTAGGCCAAACGTGCCTCTATGCTTGACATGAGGTTCTCCTTCTCACTGGATTTGCCCACTCTTAGGAACCTTATAAACCAAGCTGACCTGTGGGGAAACAATCGGGTCACATGATCATGATATGCGGCATGCAAACAGGAAGTAAATATGAATATCTGAATCTTTTGGGATGTTAAGATTTTCACAATAAGATGTAGCAAGATGCACCTGAAGTACTGCCCAGGCAAGTTTCAGCCATGAAGTACAATTAAGGCAGGTAAACAACCGTTTGGGTGGGGTAAAGTGATCAGAATGTCAAGGAAACCTTGACCTCAGGACTCCACCTACATTAACAGGAACGGAATCTGAATTCTTATGAACCAACACTAATGTTTTATGAATCGTTGCACCTCTAAAAATAGCAGCGTTATAGCAAAATTACGATAAAACTGGCCTAGAAATCCCAAGGTACCTTTTCTTGTAGATGAATAATGCGACTCCGAAAACGCCGACTAAGATGGCGACAACCCCCAGGGTGACCAGGACCGCAGTGGATCCACCAAGCTTGTTCTCGCAGAATGGACCAGCATAACCAGAGATGCAGCTACACCTGGTCTCCCCAGTGAGATAGACGCAGCGGCCGCGACCGCGGCACAGCTCTGCATCGCACGACTGCGAGTCCAGTTCCCGGAGAGCACCATCGTCTCGTGTGGGTTGAGCAGGGCTTGTCAAGAGGCCTGGGGAATGCTCTGTAACCAGGGACTCGGTGTTCAAGCGTTTAAATGAACTGGTGGCATCGTCCCTGGAACCTGTGTAACAAATAAGTCACTTGTGTAAATGAAAAGCCAGTGTGCGCACAGTGGCAACTGGTACTCACTGCACAGCAGCAACCCAGTTGGTCAAGAGAGTCAGACGGTTTTTGAATATTTGAAAATCGCCCTAAGTAACCTTCATGTTAACCATAAGTAAACCAAATAAGACTTTTGATAGTTCGATTTTTGTAAAATTGTTTACCCGTTGTAAAATCGGGACTGAAAAAGGTGGTCGTTGCAATGGCAAAATAAGTTTTAAAAAATAATTTTAAATCACATTTGGTCCCCACAATGCAATATCCATAACAGCACTTACCTGGGTAAGCCAAGTATACCTCCTCGTTTTCTGTAAGTGCCTAATTAGATTGGTTGTGTTAAACTACATTACCTCATCTCAAAAGAATGGACTTGCGATTACAGGTAGCTGTTGGGCTGCTTTGAGCTTCCTACATAAAAGCGTTTCCACGCCTGATGATATTAGTTCATAGTTCCAAGCCAAGTGTCTCAGGGTTACTGCAGCATGACGGATTCTTATCCGAGCAACTAATGTAAATGAGGCGGATGTGGGGAAGTGAACTGATCTAGTTTGATCTAGATTTTATATCAGCTTGAGACGTCACTGCACAGTAAACTTCCCCTGGGAACCCATACACCTTTATTGGGACTCATTTCTATGGGTTGAACTGATCCCGACTATGATAACCCTAACCCCTACCATAAGTAACCAAAACTTAACATTAGTTAGATTGCATTCACAGATCATGAAATATAGGTTATTCTTTTGGGAAACCAAAAGTGACCCCATGAGAAGTTGGCACATTCTCTCTCACACACACACACACACACACACAGCAATGAAGCAGAACTCACAGCTCTCTTCATCAGAATGGTCCATGCAGTCCAGAATCCCATCACAAAACTTGACTCTAGGAAGGCACTTGTAACCGTCCCTGCAGGGCTGAGTACCGGGTGGGCATTGTGGGCCGGGTTCACAGTCCACAGCATGGTCCTGGGTGCACCGGCAAGTGCGCCCCCTGGGGAAGGGCAGACACAGCTGCCGGCAGCCCCCATTCCCAAAGGTGCAGTAGTTGTTTCCTAAGATCAGTGTCAAGTGACGTTAGTGTAAAGTGTGGCCCCGACGTAGCTGGACGTGGCCATTTTTAGTTACTACTAAATTGGAGAGTTTCCCCCCCATCCACTAAATCTCAGTATTCAGGAAAGTTGAAGCAGAAAAGTACCAAAAACTGATCCCACAAACTTAAGAGCCCCAATGAAAAGACCTACAGTGAATCGACAATTCATAAAAGGCCATTTCCCTTTACAGCCAACCTTTTGGCAGACTGCCAAATGTACCACAGCTCTGGAGCACAAAGTGGCTCTTTCAGTATCGGGGCACAGCTACAGAGGGCCGTCGACTCACCTTTCTGGCTAGACCTGCTGTAGACTTTCAGTGCAATGACGTCAGTCTCCACTTCAAACCATAACAGTTTCGGCTGGATACCATCGCTGTACCAAACTTCTGCCGTGTCTGCAAGAAAGATCAAAATAAAAATTTTGCAAAACTAGTAAGATTCACACATGCATCCAGATCATCCGTAACTTAAATCGGAAATGCAGCAGTAACTAAGTTTAAACCGCTGCTGCTGTTCACGAGCTAACAGCGCCCTCTGCTGACACTTAGGGCTCATGGCACCACAAATTTAAAAATTTGACAGAACCATTGACGGTGACCCAGAAGAGCATGTTGTCACTGCAGGCAAAGGACATGATGAGGCCACCACCAGTTTTGTATTCCTTGTATCTTGTGCCATTTATCTGAATGGAGCTGATGACTCCCAAGCCTGAAGAGAAATTAGGGCGCAATAAGCAAAATGGTTTTAGAAGTCAAATTAAAGCTTCAGGATCCTAACCAGCCCCTTCCCAGAGTTCTCACCAACATCTGCCCAGTAGAGCTCGGAGCCCTGGGGGGAGAATGTAAGGGAGGTCGGCGTCACTGCTTTGCCCCAGGTGAGGGTCCGGTTCCGGCCATCCATAAAGGCACATTCTATTCGGGGTTGCCTCCTGCTTCCAGGCAGGCCCAGGTCGGCGAAACAGAGCCAGCCAGCTGGAGGGTGCAGTGCGATGGCACTGGGTGCTTCCAGGTTGTCAGCAAGCAGTGTGATGGTGTGCCGGTTTTGGGCAGAGGTCACATGAATACGAGGCTGCTGGCTGCTGCTCCAATACAAGCTGAGGGTGATCCAGTCCACTGCCAGTGAGGTCACACTGTCCCCTGCTGGCAGACGGACCGCGGGGCTCCGTGGCAAGAGCCTCTCCTTTTCCATTTTGAATACATCAACTGTTGCATGACCTGCATCTGCCAAATAAAGGGTCCGGTCCGCGAGCACCAGGTCCAGCATCGCTGCATCACTGGCATCTGGCAGTGACAGTGCAGTGTGCTCTGGCCACGCCATTCGCCCCGGAGGCCTCTGCATGCCTTGCAGTGGGATCTGATGGGAGGGGTAAGTAGATTTGAAATGCCACCAAGACAGATGGGTTCAAGTGATTGAAACATACACTAAAACCTGATGAGCAATACAGGGATCTATGATTTGATGACAGTGGATAACTGAAAGGGATCAGGGTTAAGCCTCATTGTAGAGTACATGGCAAATCTTTGATTTGAACGGCATCATAATGTACTTTAAGCTCCTCATACCTGGATGCATGAATAGTATTACAAATTGGCAAGCAAGCTCCCCCTCTATTTATAGACATAACAGGCAGATGCAGGCAATTCAGCCTTGCTGAATGTGCAGGCTGCCTACTACCAGTCTATTCCATAGAAACAAAAGGGCATGGAAGTAGACTACCTGGGTGACTGTTTTGGGAGACAGCAGCATGAGGAAGGCGGAGTCCTCAGGTGCTGTGCAGGTAGTGCCATCTGCAGCCAGCAAGAGTCCAACAGGGCAGCGACACACACCCTTAGTCCCCGAGCCCAGCAGACAGAGATGGGAGCAGCTCAACTTGGAACAGGGAGTGGCCACACTCACCTGCTGCAAGGCATGCATCACCTGTAGAGCACATGACTGAGGTAGTGTCCAGGTATCCAGGCCAAGCACCAGAATAACAAAATCTAGAGTTCCACACACACACACAATCTCTACTGCAATGTGAGACTGGCTTTGAGGAATTCATCATGAACCAGAGCTTACCTTAAATTCAAAAGGCTGGCGGGATTGCTTCAACACAACCTTGCGGTTCTTTCCCGTGAGCTTGTGGGCCATTTGGACAGTCTGCCTTTTAGCATCCGACCAGATCATCAACTCATTAAAGACTCCCACTGAGAGTGGGCTGGGAGTTTCAGTCAGCTGCAAGATCTTAAGGTTTTGGGGGGAAAAAAAATCCATTACACATTAACAAAACTCCTACTTCCTATGCGTTTAGTTCAGTCGTGAGATAGTCCACTGTGACCCCAAAACTGTTGCCCCATACCTTGATATTATCACCATCCAATGTAGCAGACCCAATGCACTTCAGCTTCTCATCGGTCCAGTAGATCCGTTCCTCAAGCATGTCCACAGCCAAGCTGCCAGGCCAACTTACACTACTATTGATCACAACCTTCCTCTCAGATCCATCCATTCCAGAACGTTCTATCTGTGGTGCAGCACCAAACTCTGACCAAAACATCAAACTGCCACAACAGTGACAAAAAAAAAGAAATTAAAATGTTTTATTTGCTGTTTGTACGAGTACACAGGAGTTTTTTTTGGTTTTGCTCACCCCATCTTTCTTATTTTGAGATGCATATACGGGCAAGAACCTAGATTGAGGGTCAGTCATATATGACACCCTTGGAGCACCTTGGGGGTTAAGGGTCATGGATCATATCCATGAGTAAATTTTGCCAAGAGACTCCCAAACTCAACCTCCTCACGACACTTACCAAAATCATTGTTGAAGCAACATTTTAAGAATGGTAGCAGGATCTATTTCAGTAAAATCAGAGGTAGGTGGCACAGGATTAACTGCACATGAAAAACAGGCAGTGTTTGATTCTTACCCCTTTGTTGGATGCAGTGCCAGTGACTGGGGCTGCTGTAGATCCTCATCTAGCACCACAGTACAGTCTTGACGTTTCTTGGCATTTCCATCAAGCTGAACCGCCAAGATCTGACTTGCTACTCCATCAATCCAATAAAGGTTCCTCCCTATCCAGTCGACAGCGATACATTCTGGCTTGACCCCTGTAAAAAAAAATTTTTATGCATTATTGGAACTCAAATCATGTCAAACATTGGAACGGAGATCAGTCAGGTCACACATGGTTACATAATTTTTGAAAGATGCCTAAATTTAACCCCAGAGGCATTTCTGTGTTGCCCCAAGCTTATGCCACACACCTTTGATAAAGGAGCTCTTAGTCTGCTGATCCAGAGACATCCACCTGATGCTCTCCTCCTCAAGGCTGACCCAGAACACCTTGTCTTCCTTCCAGTCATAATCCACCGAGAAAATTGGGGTCTTGGAAGACAGGAGGACTTCTATGTTACCACTCCGGAGTCCAATGAGAAGGAGTTCAGATCGGCATGACACCAACAAGACTGCCTCATCTGGTCAAGCAGAGGCAGGTGTTGTACAGGTTCAGGAGGGCATTTTCTAAATGCAGTTCGGACACCATGTCGACATCACTGCACTGTCCTTTACACAGTATACCTGCTGATCTGCACTAGAGGCATGACATTAGATTTTTAAAGAAAAATAAATTCCCAGAACGGATGACGGCTTAAACCTCGAGGGCAGCAAGAAGCCTGGTTGTAAAAACAAGTCCAGCAGGTTTCCAAGCAATCATTTTTTTAAGCATTTTAGATGTGGAAATGTCAGATATACGTGTATTACAAGCTTTAAAGCACTTGAAATGAAGCAAGCCAGCTTTAAAAAAAAAATTAAGGTAATGGATGCTGCCCTGATTCCAACAAAAGTCATTTTAGTTTATAAGAACATAAATTTACAAACGAGAGGAGGTCATTCGGCCCATCAAGCTCGTTTGGGGAGAACTTAACTAATAGCTCAGAGTTGTT
>JAABNY020000119.1:21935857-21947758 GCA_015164015.2 Brevimyrus niger
TAACAGTGAACATGGCCGTCGCACACCAGCACCCTGGACACACACTTCCGTCTGTCCTTGCACAGGAAGTCCGCTGAGGGAGACAGAGTCCTGAAACTCCTGCTCAAACCAATCTATCGCGCTTATGCAGAAATGTATTACCTTGGTCTTTACAAGCCTTGTAGCAGAATTCCTCATCTGACCCATCTGGACAGTCCAACTGCCCATCACAGAGCTGATTTGAGTTTAGGCACAAACGTGTCCCTTGACACAAAACTGACGGACTTTTGCAGCTCAGTGTCTGGGTGGGAGAAACACCTCTATAGGTGACACTTTCATTTTGATGTATGGAGGATATGAAGGGGGTCTGGTTGGAGACCAAGGTATACACAGGAGGGGTGTTTTTATCTGCAAAGACATTGTTGAAGTTCATGAATTCACCACCACGTTTCAGCCATGTTGACGTCCGATAACGGCACCATATTTACCTTGGGCCACAGGACCAAACACAGCAACTCCAAGGACATTCCCCACTGAGACCGTTCTCACACGTCTGCCAGTTCTGCGATCCCATAGAACCATGACATTATCAAGCAAAGAAACCAAAAAAGGCTCCTGGGCAGCCATGACTGTGCCAGTTAAATTCCACCCCCCAGCAGCAGAGTACTGTCTCTTCTTTAAGAGGCTCACCACCTTCAAGCCTGAACAGAACAATCCGGTTGTCAAACATCAGACAGCTGCTCTCAAGTTCAGCATCTGGCAAAACAGATTCTCTACTATTTGCCGTATGTAGAACTAACCATTCAAATTCCAGAAGAAACTATTGGATTTCCTATCCAGTACCATACTGGTGACACCTCCTTGAACATTCATTAGAGCCTTGGCATTTCCACCAGACATGCCCACACTGAAGACTTTTCCATCCTCCAACCAGTACAGCTTCCCCCTTTGCCAGTCAATGCACATATCAAGGACCTCACTTCTAGCCTTGTATAACTGCTTAGAGGCCCAGCCACTGTCAGTTTGGCTGACTGTAGTCATAACCAGGTCCAACCTACTACAGGACAGCCAGTATATGCTCCCAGATCTTGAGTCAACTTTTACCAAACAGGCTGAAAAAGGGAAGAGATGAGCACAGGTGAAAATATATTTGAACAAAGACTGCACTAGACAAATGTTAAGGGATACCCAAAATAATTTTTGAAAACAATCTTGGTAAACAAGACAAGAGGCAACCGGAAACCCATTTACACCCTTTACCTGAAGCTTCGTTGAGAATCCTGGAATTTTTTTTTTGCCATAAACAAACTAATCACACAACTCACCAGGGCTCAGGACAGGGATGTGTATCAAACCTTCCTGGAGGAGACTCTTCGCCTTCAAATATCCTGTACCATTGGCCCAGAAGATCCAATTCCACTTCCAGTCGATGTCAAATGACTGGATGCCCTCATTCGACGTCAAGACCAATGTGTTCACAAGGTTTCCATCCTTCAACTCCAGCATATATACACTTGTAGGTGTGGCATAAGCCATTTTAAAATCTGCGCAAGTGTAGCATGAGCTTGCATCAAGCAGACAACAGCTAAGTGGAACACAAACACCGGTTTAACAAATCTCAGTTTTAAACACTTACCACAGTTTTCTTCATCAGAGCTATCCATGCAGTCATTTTTCCCATCACACATGGAGGCTTGGGAGATGCACGCTTTATTCCTACACCGCCATTCACTGGAGAGACACGCGGGGCCTGTGAGACACTCCCCCTCATCCGAGTGGTCATCACAATCTGGCTGGCCATCACAGACTAGGGAATGGTTCACACACTTTGAGCCATCCCAACACAGAAACGCCGGGCATGCTGGGAAGGAATGAAAACAGGTTTTTGCAGCCATACAGTAGCCTAAAATCCTGGCACTGGGGATAGACCAAGTATTATTTTTGGTGCATCGTTATTTATGCACACCTTTAGAAAACATACAGAATGTCACAGCTACAAAAAAAACAAAGTATTGTCCAAAAATACATTAAGTATATAACATACAAGACATGTTACTTGGTTTGAGTGCATTATTAACATGAACAGTTTGATCTAAACCACAGCTATTCAGATCACGGTCCTCGAGGTCCAAGCACTGCTAATTTTCCAGCCTTTCTTTACCTGTGAGCCAGGAGTGAAGCCTCAATGACCAAACAGAATCAATAATTATTAAACTAACTACCTGGGAGAACTGAAAACACCTGGATTTGGAATCGAGGTTCAGATTTTGAAGAGGCTTCATCTAAATAAACGGTGTTGGGGGGGGAAGCACAGACCTGCACAGCTGGTTACAAACATGGCTAGCATAATGTAGCTATGCTGGTCCTCCAGCACCAAACCACTGGCACAAGCACTAACCAGCATGGAAATCAAACGTTTCTTTTCAGCAGGAAATAAAACACTATATTCCTTGACCATACTTAATACAGCAAAAATCCTGTAAGCAATGCGATATCCGCGTAATATGTTATCGAACATACCGCAGTCTATCTGGTCAGAGCCGTCTAGACAGTCTCCTATGCCGTCGCAGCGCCAGGACGCTGGTATGCATGTTCCATCATCACACTGCCACTGATCTCTGCGACAATTCTGACTCAAACCTGTCCCGTTGGAGAGAAACACAGTAAGTGCAGCAAGAAAACCGCCTAGAATATGGTTCGTTGGTGTTCGCGACAAAATTCTGCTGAAAATTACTTTTCACTAGTGTTTGCTCGGTGGTTTAAATGAAAATTGTTTGTTAACGTCTTAATATGTTCAAATACCTAATAAAACTCTCGAAGTCCATAATGCAATCATACACAGCAACCGTAATAAATCCATGATCGCCCATGTACTTAGTCTGAGTCAAATGGCTTTACGGCTGTCTGAAAATCTATTTTATAAACAAATAAATCAATTAGGACAAGCCGCTTACTGGCTGGGCAAATAATTGTACCATGTGATAATTTAATTTAAAGGGCGTGACCGGGAATGCCACGGATACGGGCAAAGCCCTTCATCCCGATTCTGTAGCCTGGGGAATGAAACACACAACCCTCTGCAACTGGACGAGTTAAACATAGGCATTTGGCCACGTTCCCAGAGGCTCCACGTCCTGGTCAGAGTCCAAGTAGAACAAATCCCCATAAGCCCACCATCCTGGACTCATTCACGAATATCTAATATATTTAATATGGCTGTATATTGTTCTTTTCACATTTAACTTTTGACATTTCTTTTTAACATATAACTGTTGTTTTACTTATGTTGGATGTATTTATTAATTTTGTGAGCCACCAGTCAGCTCCGAACGTGCTGTCACAGAGGGGCATCATAGGAAATTCATATAAAGCCCACTCGCCTAACGTTTTATATCGATAAGATTTCATAGGGGAGGACCTCCGCATTTGATTTGAACAACGATGAAACAACGATGCTACCCACTTAGAAACCGGGATGATAATGATGATCTCACTTGCTTCAAACTAAAATAAACATGACCTGCTCCATAGTATCCATTTCTTTTGCCATTATTCCAGTCTTTTAGTGTGGAGTTTTCTTTACAGCACAAAACCTAGTGAACCGCAAAAATGTGAATCCATTTTTTTTTAAGTCAGTCGGAGATTATTTATACTCAGCTTCGTTAAAGCTGTCTGTAGACTTTGAAAGATCTTCAGTGTATCCAGATCTTCTTCGAAAGATCTCAGTATAATGTTATTCTTGCTGAAGGCTATTAATTCATGTAGGGTGTTATTTATTTTTTCTGATAATTCAGGTTAAATACTAAATTTTATTCAGAGGGACTTGCAGAGCGATGGAAATGATCAGCGTTTCCTAACGCTCGTTAACCATTCCTCCATATTTTGGTACAAATACAGCCTAGAAGGGTGACACAAGTTAAATTCATTGTAAGTACCGTATATGGAGTTGGTGTCGCACTGCATCATAAAAAGGAAGCACTGCATTAAATTAATTTCTGATTTGTGTATGTCCTTAATAGGCCGATATACATACGTACTAAACAGGTTTATTAAAATCGTGAAAACCTGGACTTTAGACAATACACTGTATTTAAAATGATTACCTAAAATTGTTTCTAAACAAAATATACTGTTCATTGATTCCTCAATCTAAATGTCAGTTTGTAACAGCCTGAGAATCCTACTGGTTTCTCTGTTGAATCTTAATAAGTTGTTGGACTGGGGGAGACCAAAATACCTGGATTAAAAAAAATCAAAAAGATACAGAGAGCATTCAGACGTCACACACATAGAACTAGGAATGGATTCAGACTTTTATTAATGGAGCTGAGGTGTTTTCAGATGTCCAGCTGATGAATTTAAAACCTTCCTGTTTGCATGTTTATTTGGAATATGTAGTAAAACAGTGCCTTTTCTCTTATAAGCTGGTCACCTGTCTTAGTTACTAGAGCATTGTGGGTAATGTAGTCATTTTATTTCTCTGGTACAATACCTTTTCATTTTATTATCACATGCATTCTAGTAAGTTCTAAATCACGTCAGTAACAAAACCAGACTACACCTCCTTTTATATTTTTAAATTTAAAGATATAATAGAAAATGCACCATTAGCACCCATTAGTCGCCATTTCTTGGTCTGTGTCATTTCCATGCTTGTCCAATCACAAAACCAAACCTCATAGGATGCTGTTGAGTGACCAATCACTTAATATTTTAAATAGCCACATTCACAATAAGTTTACATACATAAGTTTCAGTTTACACAGAGAACAGCTTACACACGCTGCCGGTGCACTAATAGTTGCAACAGATGCAGCCCCTTTTAACTGAAAGCATTTAGAGATTAATCATGTAACTATTTTGCACTTTAATTAATTCAATTCCAGAATTTAAATAAAAAGTGAGTATATATGAGAATGTACAGTTCTTGTGCTCATTGACACTGTAAGTGGGTCATAACAACAGCATCTCCTTCATGCTTGTTATTTGCATATTGGATTTCATTGAGATGATCAGTGGCTGATTTAGCAGGAAACCTTATATCTTGTCTGCAAGTTTTTTCTGCTGGCCCAGCACTGGTCACTCCAGCTCCTCAGCCGGCCCAGGTGGAGTGAGGGGGTTTAGCGACTGGGTGCATGTTGGGAACCTTGGCTGGCCACATGAGAACTGGGAAGAGCGGAGTGAATCCCGAGCAGCACGCCAAGTTCCTCCAGTCACCTGTATTAGGAGGGAAGGAAATACCAACATCTGGAATGCTAATGTGGTGTCCAGAGGAGCTCAGAATGTTCTCCATGTTTGCATCGCAACAATGTTTATCAGTCCTGGTCCTGGATACCACCTGTCTATGCTAGATTATAGTTTGAATAAAGGTCTTAATTAATCTCAGTCTTCATTACATTCATTCCACAACTAAAACCCAGAGTTGGGTAATTCGGGTGCAGAGAGTAAAATTCCAGACCGGGATTTTGTTTCAAACCAACCAGCTCAGTACTCTGTGACTATCACTCTTTATGATTAACTGGTTGGTTGAAACAAAATCTTGGTCTGGACTTTTATTCTCTGTACCTGAGTTACCCAACTCTACTAAAACCACAACAAACTATGAGGATTTTTTTATTTTTCCAGTCCTGCAAAACTGAATTTCTGAGAGCTATAAAAAAAATCATAACAAGCAAATGTGATTCTCTGTCCTGTAAAATGAATACACTTTGTTTTTTATTATTGACTGCCTAGGCTAATCAACCATCTATCCATCTAAGTACATATTCTTGTCAGGGAGGAGGGGGTTAATCAATCAGTTGGTTTTAGTCAGCAGATTTGATTAATCTGGTCTGTGAAACCAAATGATTAATTTGTTTGAATAAAAAAATCAATTTAATTAAGTTTTATATAAAAAAAAATTAATGAAACAGATTTTACAAGGACAAAATAGTTTACATATTATTTCACTACTGGCTTACAGGTATTTCTCCCCAAATTTAAAATCTGATTTAACACACTACAAAGCTCCCCACTACACCTCAGATTTAATTGCCAATTCATTTAATCACCAACAGAAGCAAACTACTTAACTAGAAGCTCAGCTGGGACAAAAACCACCAAATGCAAGGAGTCAGTGATCAGGGTTAAGAACATCAAAGCTGGTTTTACATCCCTTCAAACGGCTATCCCTCCCGTTACTGTGACAACAGGTGTTTCCCTGGCAGCCACATCACCAGGCAGTAACTGGCAGTGGATATTAGGCCCATCCAGTGTGGGCTGATTTCATTGTGCTAGGTGTTTATCATCATTTTTAGTTGCTAAGCCTGAGAACTGTCCTGAAACAGAGAAACAGAAAGGCAGTGCAGTGAGGTCAGGGTAACAGTTGGGTCCACCCACCGGCAACGGATATTTGTATAGCTTCCAATTGCTGTGGCTGATGGGGGCAGAATTCTGCACCTCTGTATCCCGGCTGTTCACTATCCTCAAGTAGAGCTCAGTATTGTCCAGCTACGAGGAAAGATGAGTCACAACAATTCAAACACTCATTTCTGAGCAGTGCCAAGCCCTAATTCACTGATGCAACCTTAATTATTTCCAGAGTGTCAAATGGTCAATCAACTTTGTCGGATGCCTGTCAGATCCATGTCAAATCATCTGTGACTGTGAATGGTTGTAGATTGTGAAACTCTAAAAGGAGCAATTAAGAATGGCATGGAGTTACCTGTGGGACAGCATTCAACTCCACCGTGGTCACAGTCGGTCTGATTGGGAGCACGCGAACTGGCACTTTCCACTTTCCGCTAATCAAACGGTTCTGAGCGTCAAACACATCCACCTTGACCCAACCCCTGGCAAGCAGCCCCGTGACCTGCTGTCCATACAGGTCACACCCTTCGGAGGCCTGTAGCTCGAGAACCAGGGAGACCCCCAGGGATGGAAAGACTCTATGCGGAGGGGAGAAGATCGGTGGGTCAGAAGTACAAACAGGGTTATAGTTTAGTTAAAAGCAACCCAGATTCAGCCCCTACTCACCTGGGTACGACCTGCTTGGCAGCAAGGGTGGCTAGGTTCCCTCTGCTGTGTTGGGGGGCATGAGGAGATAGGCTGGCCGGCTCACAGTAGACAACAGGCAGTGGTGAGGAGGCGGCAAACTCTTGATCTCCGTCGTTCAGCTTTGCCACTAAGCGGCACACTCGGTACGAGGGGCAGAGCCCAAGCAGGAAGTCGTAGAACACCACGAAGCCTGCTCTGTATGGGATTCAACAAGGAGACTTTTCTAGAGTAACCCATGCTAGGTGCCCCAGCAGAACCCCTCTTTTGTTGTTGATCATCATGCTCCTTGCTGTTCATGAATAAAACAGCAGGCACGCGTGGCTGGTAACCTTACATCGGATCATATGGGACAGACTCCAAGCCGTCGGAAAAGTCCATAAAGTTCCTCCCAAGGGCTGGAGAACCTGATCTGACATCATCCTGAAAAAAAATAAACTCATGGTTTAACCAGACATCACTCATAGTAACAATATGCTTGCATTAGTTTTGTTTTTTTTTTAAATTCTAAATGTTTTCCCAGGACCATGATAATGATGGTAAGCCAATGGCCAAGTCTGCATCTGGCCCCTTTCCAGGGATTTGTACCAGTGGGGGGAGTGGTGAATGGTGCGGAGGTCTCGCATATGCTCTCATTCTCCTCCTCATATGGTTGATCTCAATCTCCTGCTTCAGCAAGTCGATGTCAGTCTGCATTGCCTTCATCTTCTGCTCGGTGGGCTGACCTGAATTGGTAGAAGAGGAAACAGGAAGAGACAGATAACAGTGACATCACCTAGAGCACTGCTGCCTTCCATGCAACAGTGGTCACCTTCGGTGCAATCCAAGGTCATGTGCATCACTTCATGTGGACTATATGGACTACATGAGGTTGCCAGAACCCAGAGGCCAGTTTCATTGCAGCCGGTCATACTGATGAGCCTGGAATCCCTCCACCTCTTCTGCTGAGATCTCAGGATCTCCTCCTCCAGGCGCCGGTTCTGCAGCTCCGTGGCGATGAGGTCTCTGTTCAGTTGAAGCTTGTCTGTGTGCCGCGCCCCTGCATATTGAACCAGAAACATGATCTGGGGTCCAGAGAATAGACCACATTAGGGGGCCCCCAGAGAGTCACTCACGTTTACTCCTGTCCATGTAATAGGGGCGAGTGTGAGTCTGCATCTCCTGATGCAATTCCACTTCCAGGGCCTCCTTTAGCAAATCCTGCAGCTGGACTAAGATGAGATGGTCACTTCCCCCACTCTGCAAGTATGACAGCTGCAGGGCACTGCAAAACATGGGGGGAGGAATCTCAGACAGGTCACATTTAGCACTCCAAGTTTACAAAAAAAGGCAGAAACAGAATACTTTAACTGCACACGTGAGTATAAATTCCCGGAAGTGGAACTTCTCATCTGGACAAAAGAAATGTGCTTTGAAATGGCCGACACACCTGATTTCCGAAGACAGCGTTCCATTACCGTGGGCAACCTTGTTGCTGTGAAAGCGGGCTGAGTCTTTCTCTTTTGTTTTGGCAGAAAAGAGGTGAGACTCGCTGTGTCTGCTCTGTGGTTTGTCTCTCCTGTGTGCAAAGTAGCCCAGAAATCACCCTCGGGGCCCAACAGTACGACGAAAGATTCTTATGAAAGATTCATTTAACTTCAGGACAATGTACAAATCAGTTTCTGGACCCAACTCACACTGATCCCATCTGGACCTGCTGCAGCTGCTCCATGAGTGCCTCTAGTAAGATTGTGTTTCTCTGCTCCTGTACCTGCAGTTCGGACAGCATCCTCTCCACATGAGATGTGTTCCTTGTCTGGGCTGCCAGCTCCTGCATCCTCAGATCAATGTCTGTAGCACCATCCAATCACAAGCAGTGTGATTTGTGAAAGAGCGGAACCTGGATTTCACCTATGAATGTGAGCGTCATCTATCAAGGCTTTCTCTTGCTTACCTCTCCTCCGTGCTTCCAGCTGCCTGTTCTCATTCTCCAAGTCCACCGCTCGTTTCCCGTGAAGCTCAGCAAGTTCCCTCGCTCGTGCTTCCCTCTCCTGTGTCTGCAGAGCTTTGGATCTGGAGTCGCTCTACAGAAAACGCAAAATGGAGGGGAACTGACACCTTAAACCTCACTGCTGCTGAGAACAAGAAGTAAGACTCAATTCTGTGGCCATTGTGTTAACGCCCACAATACAACAGGCATTTTTTTGACATTCCTGAGGTATGAAACTATTCTAATAAAATTGTACTGCAATACAAGAACTGGGCTTATGACCCAAAGACTGCAAACTGAAGTCCTTCCTGACTTGATGTTACTTAGACTGAACTTATTTAATCATTTTACTCCATTAAAATATGCAACGTAATATTCACACACTAGCATGCCCATGTCTGTGGGTTCACTGTTGGGTTTCATGGTATCAGCTAGGTCCGTGGCCTGGGCCTTTACATGAGGTTGCTCAAGGTAGAAGAGCTTTTCTCGCTCCTGCTGCTCCTTTCTCTCCTGGCGCCTTCTCCTGTACTCCCTCAGTCTCTGCACCTGGAGGGAAGGCAGCTTGCCATTGCGAGTGTGAATTCCACAGGGAGGCAGGGATGCTCAGGTCAACTCACATAAATAGCCACATAAATAGTAAGCAAAACAAAGTGTTCTATATTCAGTGTGTTTGTAGCGATGATGGACTGTCAGAGGGGTGACCACTTAAAAATCATGTCAGTTTTTATGACAGATACAGTTACTTATTATCTTGAGACAGCACTACAAAACCCATCACAGCTCAACTGTCTCCCACCTTAGGCTACATTTGCCCAGTTTTCTTGCTGGCAGTCTCAGGTACCACACACGCCTCATGCAAGCCAATATTCATATTTTCTTAAAACACAAGAATTACATATGCTGAATGTCAAGCAACTAAACCAGTTCCCTCTAAAAGATTTTTATTCTCAGCTCTACAACTCCATCTTTTCTATATATCAGCCTTGAAACACACCCTTTGACCTGTTCTTAATTCTCTTTTGTATTTATTTTCGCATTTAATAGATAAAATCTATTTTCCAATCTGAATGCGCTAATAAAATGACAAGAAATAATGATTTGTGTCTGTAAAGTGTTTGTGTTTGTAAAATATGGTAAATACACTTAAAACTGTTTTGCACACTTGGATTCATGAAATCAAAAAGCATCGTTATTTTTTAAGTTTCACATCAGGCAAATTGTACAGACTATCAATTTTTCACGTGTAGTGACATTTCTTTCACTGCAAATTAATATAGGCCTAGTCGAGTAAAAATAATCGCCTTCGCTGAGACAAAGTGATGAAATTATTAAAATAGCTCTGATCTGCTAACGTTACATTCCATAGATTATCAAAATCATCTGTACTTGGCCCGACAGGGAAAAATAACTCATTATAATGCACTATAATTCCAACTTGTCCTAAGTTATGTTTAATTGACATATCATATTTATATTCAATACTTTGAGGGATTGCGGTTTACTATACCAGGTCTGTAGAGTTTTCGGACTGATCGACTTTCCTAGTGCTTTCTCCAATGCAGAACTTCTCGATGTGTTTTTCCAGTAAAGGCAAAGAGGAGAATTTCATATTGCATTTGACGCATCTGGATAAATCCATAACGTCAAATTAAGCGTCGTGGCGTAATAAAGCTTCTGCTCAGAGCCAGTACATTCTTGATAAATTTCTGGTATTGCTATAATCACCACGACGATGATTTAAGAAGGGAACCCCTTCTGCTCGCATGCCAGACGTTTTTTACGAGCAAGACTCGATGGTTGTTTTCTCTGGTGACTTAACGTGCGCTTTCAGAGTGCGCTTGACAACCGTCTACACAAAGCTCCGGAGAGTGTGGTTGGAAACGGAAGCGTATATGCACTCCGGTAACTACAGGTTAGGCACAGGGGAGACGCTTACCGCCCGCGGTGTTAGTCAACTTACTGTATATAAGTTATTGTATTAAATGCGTATACTTTTCAAATTTTAAGCTCAATGGGAACAAAAGATGTATATCTATTTACATTTATTTTATTTACCAGACAGGGCCGAGGCCAGAATTTGAAAAATTGACGTCCGGAACCCGGGAGTATTGTCAATCACATCATTGATATCATCCCCTTCATAAGCTGTTGATTTTTTTTTAATTAGTTGTGTGAAACGTTAGTTGACCTCGAATCCCCGACCAGCAAGGCACCACTGAGGTACCCTGGGCGAAGTACCGCCCCCAAGCACTGCTCTCCAGGCACTGAATTAGCTGCCCCCTGCTATGTCACGATGTCACATATGGGTTAAATGCAGAGGACACATTTCGTTGTTGTGCACTGTCTCCTGTGGTGTGTCAACAATAACCACTGGTCACTAAATTCTAATTCTATTTTTTATATAGGTGAATATTTAGCTTCAAATTTTATTTTTAGTTTTTAAAAAAAACGTTACTGCCCTGTTAGACGTTTTTGTCCAAAGCAACATACAAGTGAGGCAAATACCATAACACAAACATATGGCTGTTAAGGAATTGACTAGGCATATGTACACTTATGTTGACCTTCTGATGAATGTCCAGTTACAAATGTAAATAGTATAGAAGCTATTAAGACCTACACAACATTTTTCAACAAAGCAGGAACAGGAACACCAGCAATTTAGATTGACCTTGCATTCCATGGTGAAATTTTTAATTACCATTATGATGAACAGTTGCCCAAAAATTGCTTGAACTACTTGCATAATTTACATAACTTACATCACTTCTCATGCAAACAGCCCCGCACTAGGGGGATGTGTGTGTGTATGTGTGTGTGTGTGTGTGTGGGGGGGGGGGGGGGGGGCGGGGGCCCTGACCCACCCCTCAGGACATCACCCCCCCTTAATAAACCCCCCCTCCCTTTTTTTCTCCGCAAAA
>JAABNY020000119.1:21947858-21978542 GCA_015164015.2 Brevimyrus niger
GCAGGGGGGGCACCCTAAGGAAGCCCTTCCCCTAAGGTGCTGCCCCCTTAGAATTTTGTGCCCCAGCCTGTCTGTCAGTTACCAGGTCATGGTCCTGTAAGGCACCTGGAGGTGGGGGACAGTCAGCTTGCATTCTATATGCCAGGGCCCTTGTGGTTAATTTGCACTGTACATGTCAGGAGACCCTGGGTCCCTGGTGGTCAGCTCTTGCTATAGATGCAGTATATCCTCATGGTCAACACTCACTGTATATGCCGAGGGGCTGGGTGGCCTACTACGGTATGTGCCAAAGGGCCCAGGGGCCCTGGTGGTCAGCTCCTGCTATAGATGCAGAGGTTTTTGGTATTTAACTCACATTGTATGTGAGGGCCATGTGACTCATGGCCACTAATGATCTGAGGCCCCTCCTGGCCTGGATTGTTGTCAGTCCAGTTGCCCACAGCATCTGTGTATCAGTGTTAATGAACTGAAACTGATCAGATGTAAATGTAGAGTTTCAAACAATTTCAGGGTAATTGGAAGTGGTGGGTAGATTCGCAGTTTATTTCATATGAGCATTTTCATCAAAATATCATTTCAGGTTTTGGAGCTTTGCAGGTTGCATACATTGAAGAGTTACACTTATTAAAGTTTGTGCCTGCATGGTAAGTAAACAAGCCTGAAATTACCTTTGTATCATCATGGCGAACAGAACATACACAACTTACTCTACAAAACCTAGTGGATTATAAATGAAAATCATTTTAATTTTACCTGAAACTGCTCAGAGAAGTATCATCTTACAGGCGAGGGGGATAATATTGATATTTATCCCATTCTTTTATAGTTCTTCTTTTTTGATAAACCTTTAAGCCTGAATTTTAGCACTATTTCCTTTTGCTACGTGGCGGAAGAACACTCTCATCCCATTACATTGTTTTGAGAACGCCGGTATTTCTCCCCCATCTCCCTCAGGAGCGATATGACATCATCCGACAGACAGCGGCGTCCGCAAACCGGACACAACCATTGGTACCGCCCAGTCACAGTGACACAACAGCCAATTAGCCGCGCCGATAGACGCCACCTACGTCCGGCCTGCGCGCAAAGCAAAATGATTGACGAAGCGTCAAGCCAATGCATGGCAAAAAAGTCCATGCAGTTCAACCAATAGCAAGGCGGAAGGCGGGACCGAGCGCAGGAAAGGTTCGCGTCATTAGCAGCTAGGTTAGGTTTACTGCTGTATGAGGGGGGTGAATATTTTCGAGTGTATCGGGAGGTTGTGGGAAGAAAGTATTTTTCTACAAAAAAAACTATTGAAAAGAGAAAGGGAGGATTTTAGTTTTTCTTGAGAATACGCGCCCATGATATTCACACAACGTGTATTTGGGGCGAATATTTGTAGGGTGGTGAAAAACGAGACGGGTTTTCAGACATGTTGTAGAGCTGGTCAGTGGACTGGCCAGCCGCTCCTCAGCGCTGGTAACTGACCAGCCGTACGCTATTCGCTGGTTTTCTGTTATCGTGCGCTTCTCGAAACGGGGGGCAGCTGGCGGAGTGGCCTTAGTAGCGACCGGCTCTGTTAAACGCATCGCGCCCCCCTCCAGTTCCCGGAGCCTGCCTTGTGGGTGGTAGTGTGTTTATGTCCCCGGTTTGTTTCGTGTTAGTCTGAGAGGTGGCCGCGAAAACCGGACCTGAATCACTACCCGAACTGAGCCGTTTCTTGCGAGGTGAGTGTTTTGATTTTTTTTGCACTCGCCCCCAGCTCCTCTGTTACTGTGTTAGCGACTTTATGGCCCGTGTTTGTGTGGGTTTGGTGCTCTTTGGAATCGAGCTGGCCTGCTTTGGGTAAGAATGGCTGGATCCGTAGTATCTGGCAGATCTGGACTATACGGACAGAGCCTTGTTTGTCAGGACGGCGGCCCCGTCCACACGTTTCCGTTCCCTTCATCAACTCCAGGGAATGGCGATTTAACCGTTTTTCTCTCGCTCTTTTACTATTTTTCTAGTCGGTTTCACGTTTTAGTGACATGACTGGCAAATTATTTGAAGTTTCCTTAAGGCGTAAGCTCGGTATCAGGGCAGGATGGATGGAGGCGGGGGCAAGTTATCGGGAGATATTCGCCGGATAGTCATCCGAACCGGTTACCTCGGTAATTGATGAGAGGTCCGTTCAAATTGCATGGATATTGCTCGAATACCTTTGCTGCGGATCGAATTTAATGGATGGCCAATAAACTGATGTCAGCTCTATTAGTTGCATCTGACCCTCGGTTGGGTCTGTTTTCAGCACCGCGCGAACTATGCATTGTCGAACCTCTCATTTTTTGTTAATGACAGACAATTTACCTGCAGACGCCCCCTAGTCCTTGGCGTATTTTATGATTTCGCTGTAAACTTTGGACGCTCCTGCGATACTGTGGCAAGAACGATGCTCAGAATCGGCTGCGAACGTGAGCCGCCCGCAACGATAGTCCTGAATCAATTTTTCAAGTTATGGGATATCGGATTTTCCGTAATGTACACGGTTTAGCAGCCAGGCTGCTTTAAGCTCGTTGATGCGCTGCTACTTCGATTGGTTTAAAATACGCTGATGGAAATGCCTGCTATTAGAGATCTGCACACGCGAAGCCTCTGATCATTTCACTGTGCTGGTAGCATCCGTGGGTCCGTCTGTGTCTGGCGGCAGTTTGGATGAACTTTTAATAGCAGCAACCTCTCTGACCGCTGCCTGAACATCACTCACTGCCTGACTATGCCGTTTGACTTCGCTCAGGTCGCCTCTTCAGAACCCGGCGTCAGGCCAACGAGAGGTTTTACGGTTTGCTGCTCGTAACGCGACATACTAGATCTGCTGTAAAAGTGTCGCTGTACCTAATCCCCGTCACTCCCGTAACCCCTTACGATAATGTGAATGCCAGTTAAATATTCCTTTAAGGTAATTGTAATAAATTCTCAGGTACATGTTCGTTTTGAGCTTCGTTTGGATTACTGATTCAAATGTTAATTCTTTATGTGTAAAGAAACGCTAGTTTCTAGCACTGTCTACACGTAATGTTCATGCTTTTGAAGTATAGAGAGATTCTGCTGATCTGGCATGAGGTAATTAATGCTAGTCCTTGAAATTTAGTTCACAATACAGGCAATATGTTCACCAGTTTAATCTACAGACCAGTTCTTGTTTCCAGATGCAATCTGGCTGCATTTTTTTCTGTTCTGTGATGTGATAAACTGCTGGGCCTGTTGAGACTCAAGTAACAATACAATGCTATCATTAAAGGGTTGGCTTTAAGGAAGGGCAGGGCTGTTGTGAGATTACGGGGGAGGACAGGAACAAAGTTGTAATCTCTGAAAGTTTTTTTTTTTCTTTTCCTGTCAGCCTTCTTGCTTTCCCAGGTACCTTCAGTGACACCTCACATCCTTTTTCTGGCCTGCCTCTGTTCCTGTAGTTACTAGTGTGCAAACAGCAAGAATTTGCTGGACTGGACATTGAGGAGTGTGTCCACTCCAGTCCGACTGGCTCCCCTTCTGAGTGTGCCAGTGCCTTGTCTATACCCGGGGGAAGGAGGGCGTGCACACCTGACTCCTGGACATGTCCTCCATCCTGCCTTTCACCCCACCTGCGGTGAAGCGGCTTCTGGGCTGGAAGAAGTCGGCGGGGGGCTCGGGCGGGGGAGCTGGTGGCGGCAGCGGGGGGGGCGAACAGAATGGCCAGGAGGAGAAGTGGTGTGAGAAGGCGGTGAAGAGCCTGGTGAAGAAGCTGAAGAAGACGGGCCAGCTGGACGAGCTGGAGAAGGCCATCACCACGCAGAACAGCAACACCAAGTGCGTCACCATCCCCAGGTAGGCCGTGCCTGCTCTCAACCGGGCCTCATCCTGTCTGTGCACTGCTTTGTTCTCTCCTCTTAATCTCTTTCAGGCAAATTAAGATGGGCCCGCTGTGAGGCCGAGTTGATGAAACCAATCCATTTCAGTCTCAATGAATCCATCAGTCTGACTCTTGCCCATTCGTTAATTAGATAAACGCTGGCATTAAGTTTCACTTCCTGCTTACTGCTCGAGCAAGTAAGGCGATCTCTATGTGAAGGAATCAGTGTGGGGAGAAGATGGCTGTGTTTCAGGACTGTTATCCAGAGTCGGGGTTTGTCATGTGGCTGCAGTGTCGCTTTCCCTCTGCATGCCTTGTGCATATGAAAGGCTGGGTATTGAGCAATCCAGTGTAGGGCATTTTGGTCTGCCTGTCTTGTATTATCATTATCTTTGTTAATACTGGAGTGTGTTCATTGGCAGTGTCGTCTTGTGTTATTCACTTCTTGGCTGGTTGTCTGTTTTATTAGTCTCTTTCAGGGTGGCGGTGTGCATTTTGATTTCGGAAATGGTTATTTCTGATTGGTCTGTGTCCTTGAATGAGTTTCACTGGTTTTCCCATTTTTCCCCTTGATTGTTGAGTGATACCCCTACCCTCCTTTACCGACACATTCCCACCAGTGGGCAACGCTGCAAGGTGACTTTATGAACACTGCTGTTTCAACTCCCCTGACCTGCAGAGGACAGGAGAAAACCCTGGCCGTCATAAGGAACCTCTTCCCAGCAGTTTTAATTTTTTTTTTTAATTTTTATTATTATTAGAATTGTGCTGCCGAGGGTATAGCACAGAGGATAAGCAGGGTTAGGGTTTTTGTTTTGGAGGGGGGCTTAAATGCAGCAGCTTGTGGCTTGGCGTCCACTATAGTTTAAAAATGAATATGGGGAAAAGGCACCAGCAGTGAAACTGCAGTTTGCTGAACAGACCCACTGCCAGATTTCACTTTTACAGTCCCCTGCTCCATCGGCAGGCTTCAGTGTGCCCTTGTTGAGAACTGTACTGATATAGCATGTTTAACCCCTTTGCATTCAGGGGTTTTCCTGTCTTATCTCGGTTCTCTGGATGGTGCAGAGGTACTATAATGAGACGGTAATGATTTTAAAGCATCCCCTGTGAAGATTTTTTCTTTTTTATTGCTGGATGAAGAAGCACTCGGGAGGGAAGCATATTTGTGGTGTTTGGTCCTTGTTGGCTCCGAGTTGGCAGACAATGCTTGAGGGACAGGATTTGTGCCCAGAAAGTTTAAACTCCCGACAGACAGGAGGCTTGTTTTAGCTGAATGGCTTCAGTAACAATATCGAATTGAATAAATGGATAAATGTTAAATCTGGAAGCTTGGGATGCACTTCAGCGCTAACTTGAGTCATGTGACTATTTGCGTGTTGCCTTGTTTCTTGTGTACTTTTTTTAAAAGGCTGATCTGAAATTCGTTATTTTTATAGACTTATTGGGGAGAGAGAGACTAAGCTTGCCTTTCCTGAGCCTGGTTTGGTTTGGGAGGAAGGTTGCTTTCCAGGCTTACCTAGCTGTCTGGCAACATTTTCTGCTTTTACTTGGCACTGGATGTCGTTTGGTGACCAGGTTGATTTGGTATGTTGATGTTTTTTTTTGTTTTTTTTTTTTTTGTCTATGTAGGCTTTGAATTTCCCTGTCATGTCGCCCTCTACATCACTGTGAATTAAAGTGCCATCTCAGAATGATTGCAGTCCATCGAAATGGTAAATTCTGCTGAGCAGACCATTCTGCTCCTGCAACCAGGCTACCGTGTGGGCTGATGTGCATGTTGTCTTTGCTGAAATTGTCTGAGGGCTGTTTTCTTTTTGACTTTGGTGTGTTTACCCAGCAAGAGGAGTGCTGAATGCAGTCTTCTGACTTTCGTTCTTTGTTAGCGGTACTTGTGAAATGAGAGTGGAATGGAACATAGATTTGTTTTTAGAGTTATCTCTGTATCTTGTACCACAGGTCTGCCATGCCTCAGCCCCCAAGATAGACATATGATTACAGTAGGAATGCAATGTGGTCAGTGTCTGTCCTAGGTGTTGTGCATACCCTTAAAGAGATGTTTTGACATGACGTGGCTTGTTGAATATCCCTATCTTCAAATCACACCTAACGTGACAAAAGTGTCTTAGCTCCTTAAAGTGTGCCATGATTGAAAATAATTATTCATCCATTCCATTTCCAAAACCAGTTATCTGATCAGAGTTGAGCTGGGCAATATGACCTCAAATCAATATCACGTTTAAGTTAACATTTTGCCTGGATTATGATTAATGCACAATTATTTTTGGGTTTTTTTTGTCCTCATATTTCCCTGACAAGGTTTATACTGTAAATATGCTCAACTATTAAAGCTGGGATATTTTCTTTGATATGTATATCTTTATGATATTAAAGTAATTGAATGAAACACACACCCACAATTTATGGATATTGAATCTTTCAAACAATCACTTGAAATGAAAACGTCTTGTGAAAAATTTTAGTTTTAATGTAAAAAGCAAGTTCTGTAAAGTTTGCATTTCTTGCAAACAAAATAAATTGCAGTAGAAACAGTTTAGTATCATCAAGTCTGTCTGGGTGAAATTGATCACCATAATATCATTTGTTATAACTGTTTTTTTTTCTCTTGATGCCTCAGGCAGATTACCATCTAATTGATATTTGTATATTTATTTTTTTAGCGTTGGTATTTTTTTTTTTTTGACACCTTCAATATACAGTACAGCTGTTTCATATGTTTTTCAAATTACAGTACTGTACAAGTTACCTACTGAACTGTGTGTAATTCAACTATGCTATAATACAGCACGATATACTTAGTGTAGTTTTGGTGCTGCATCTCGCTGGCTCAGTATTGGTAGTTTATCAAGCTTTGAGTCTATATTTGTAATTGAGAGAAAACGACTTTTCTTTTCCCGTCATGTTTTCTATGAACACAGCATTTAGCTAGCCGGAAGCAGATGGATTACTGCAAGGCAAAGTAGGCAAGTGGAGGGGGGAAATTACCGTAATTTTAATTTCTTACGTATGTTATGTATACAACGACCTAAAATGAACACTGTACGTGGACTATTTGATTGCTATAAGTGAATTATTTAAACAGTGTTTGTGTAGGAATGATTCTATCCCAAACTTTTTGATCCACTATAACCGTAATCACTGTAAGTGGTTTCCACTCTATTTTAAATATTGCTAGTGTTGAAACCAACTGGTGGTATTACCTTTGGTAGCAGAAACAGTTTTTCCACAGTGTTACATTTGACCTCTTTTTTTTTTTTGGTCTGGTGTCGACTTCACTAAAGTCACAATGTGTCCAAATGAGGCACATGGGATTTTTCTTTGGTACAAGCTGCTGGAGTTGCTCAGTCGACTTTGTGTTTGAGTTCTCCATGTTGCTGTCATGTCACAGACTGGATGGGGCGGAGTCACATGACAGTACTCGTGGTAGTATGTTTTTAAGGGGACAGTACATAAACACACGCTGCAAAAACTATTCACATTTTTTTTTGGTATTAAACAACAAGGGCTTGGTTATGTTGATTAGAGGTTCTGAATGTTGGTGTGATTGAGATTAATTTTTTATTAATTGCCCGGCCCTAGATCTGAGTCTGATCTGTGCGTCCTGAACATACTACAGTGATTACTCAGTGAAGTCCTGCTCTTCCTCAGACTTGCATATTTAGTATCCCTAAAACCTAACTCGTATTTCATTTATCTGCGTGCCGTTACAGTCCATGTTCAGTCTTGCATGCAGACTGTTGTGTAATGACATTTCTCCACGGTCGTGCTTTGCACGTACAGTAATGATATTCTAACAGACCAGCAGAGGGCAGATATTGGAAGAAACATGAGTGCAAGCATGGTCAATCTTGAAGTTGTTACTAGGCTTCGGTGGTACTACAGTATAATATTCACCTCTCTAAAAAAAATCTCTTTGCAGGCCTGGATTCACATTCCCCACTGTCTTCACACAGTGACTTGGGCGGTGCTCTAGAGTACATGTAAATAGTTATTCCTGACTGCAGGGCATGAACAGTGTCTGTGTTAAATGGTTAATCACAGAAAACTTTATTGCCCCCTTCAGATTTTTCTGCCACCAGAGGCTTGACACTGATACTGGACAACAAAGGCTGTACCATTCAGTTACCACCTATGCAATGGCTGGAAAGCAGTTAAACGGGGCATGTTTGTATGGAAGGACTATTTTAGTCTTCTGCTTGTACACTGTTGTCTGAGCACAGGACTTTGATCTTTTGTTCTGAATTTGATGCCAGTTAGTTACTCTCTGCTGCTCCCAGCCTTAGTCCCATAGAAGGTAGAATTGCAGAAAGTCTAATTTTAGACATTATTGTTTCTTTTGTGGTGATCTGTTTAGATGTCTTTTGGATTGTGTTGAATGTTAAAGGTGCCTTAACTGTACCATAGTAGTTTGGGTTTGGTTCACCGTTTAGTCAGAATCAATCATTTTTTCCTTCAGTACAATGGAGTATGAAGTAAAGATCAATAGTGTTTTGCTGTCAGCGTGATATTTGCCAGTTTAAAATAGTGAGGTTTTTGGCTTGAAGTGAAGCAGCAACTAAGCAGAATGTGACATGCTAATAGTGACATGCTTGTCAGCAATTAGCTTTTACTTGGATTGATTCTATGTGGTTAAATTCAGGCTCTTTTCTTCCCTTGCATGGGCCTTAGGGCCATTACACTGACCTTGAGCATCGTAATTGTTTAATAATATCAGTAGGTACTTGAATGTTACACCTTTTTATTATTTTGTATTAAATCTGATCTAACACTGATCTGATCACTGTTAAGAGCTGTTTGCTGTATTGAAGGAACACAGGCCACATTACTGAGCTTAGCTCAGTTTTCAGTTTGTGTGTCTTTATTGTTTACAGTGTCTTCTGCATATTTACGGGTTTTTATGCATTAGATTAGTGCTTAAGTGGAGTTTTGATTGCCAGACAGCTAATGCTTCTGCAATAGACTTAAGTGTGTTGACTGCAGTACTTTCATTTTATTCCTCGTAATATCATGTTTAATAAAGTGCCGTGTTAATTTTTACTTCCATTGCCCGGGGAATATGTCTTGTTGGCTCAACCTCTCTGCTTTGAGTGACAGACTTTATTGTTCTATTAAGTTCAAACTGAAGTGTTCCTGATTTAATTAAATGATTTGTCAGCTCTTGCTGTTTTTGATGCAGCTTTTGTGGCACATATTTGGTCCATGGCACAAGCTGCACAGGACACAGTATAATCTCTTGCTCCTTTTGTATCGAGTCTCAGAGAGGGACCACTTCTTGGAAAAGGTCAGTAGCTTTCCATGCTGCACGTAATGTAGCGGCTGAAAGCTCTGCCCAGATGCAGCTCTCCTTGTGGAACATTTGAAAGGGGGGGTAGGAGAGTTAAGCCAGGAAGCGGATACTGTGATACCAAGCAGTGGGCAGAACTGACCAGAGCTGTACCCAGGAGCCCGGGCCTGTGTGGTTAAATGGGGGGGGGGTTTAGGGAGCCGGTTTAGGAGCTGGGACTGTGGTCTCGGCCGGGCCTTTGAGCAGCCCTCCGCTCAGTGTTGGGTGATATCCATTTAATGGTAGTGGTGAAGAACCCCTTTCAACTCAAGATCCAGAAAGGTGAAGGTTGTAAATACAAGTTTTTCTGTTATTTATCTAATGTGGAATCATTGTTCTCTGAAGCACTTGTCAGTTTGGTAACCGAATAAGCAGAATCGGCCACCGGGAAGCTGCACAGTGGATCTGCCCTCTATCAACGGGTGACCAGCAGGCATGAGGCACACTTCCCCTTCCTGTGGACCATGTCGCCATCTGAAGCTCCCGCTTTCACTTCTGCTGTGTGTTTTTAGGTGGTTTGCGGTCAGCTGGCTTCCCCAAATGACTGTAGTATCGGGAGGCTGTCTTGCTGTAGCAGCAGTGGAGCCTGTGTTATGAAATTTGTTAGGTTAAAACAAGTGGATTAAATGAAGTCATGCTAATCTTTCCATTATGATTAAATTAATTGTTAGAAGTAATCAGTGGATTTTTTTTTTATTTCTGTTTGTGCTTTTGCCTTAAGTTTTTATGTATATATATATAATCAAAAGCTCATACAAATGGAAGGACTAATCAAGTGAAGGACTGATTTAATGTGAATTAGCTTTGCTAATCATCAAATTAAGCAGAATGATTCAATGCTATGAATTTAATTCCATGTCCAACTACTTTAGTGTGTTTGCATTCCTCTGAAATAATTCCTAAGCCAATTATCAATGAGGCCTTTGCAGGACTGTACATGTAGATAAGCTGGTACATAAGGCGTCAAGAATAAGGCACCTCTCTTGGCTAAAGATGCCAAAAGAGGCATGTAATGAAAAACATTGAGTCTGTCACATTTTTTTATTGAGTGTGGAAGAGCATGCTGTCACAGGTATGTTTCTTACCCTTGCGGGTAGGAATCTGTTACTGCTCCCATTATCTCTTAGGTAGCACTCAGTATGAAGATCCCAACGTTACTCTATGGGTCTTAAACTGCTGGTTTATGAGGTACAGATGCACGTGTGTGTGAGCGCATGTGATTGCATGCGTGCATGGTGAGCTTTCAGGGTTCTTAAGCTATTTTTCTTCCTGTCTTTTCTTGCCAAATCTGTGTGTGTCCCACTCTTCCTTCCCTTATCTGCATGCCTATTGGAGTTTGCCTTGCTTGACAGGGTTGTCCAGCAGGAATCCCCCCCCCCAGCCACCCACCCCCTCACGCCTCTGCGTCAGCCTTGTTTCCTGAATCTGTAATTGGATTGATTGTGCAGGAAGCTTCTAAATGCAGCCCAGGCTGCATTGTTTCCATAAGTCCTTCCTCTTTCGACTTGATCACTCATGCTCTGTATCTGCTGATAGTGGCAGTTCTGCAGCCTCTTCCTGGGTTGCACCATGTACCAGCCCTCGGTGCTTTTGGTGCTATTGCCCAAAGTCTTTGGTAGCAGCCTTAGTCCTTTAAAGACTTCCAAAAGCTTCAACATTAATTGATGTTCATGTAGTTTTACCTGTTCAGTTTTTGTAATGTTTTTGGGAAAGTCGGTCTTGCATATGTGCAAGGATTTTGAGATCTTTGACTTGTCTTAGGGGAGGATGAACATGGCCCTTGACGGCATGGACATATCACACCCATTCCTGGAGAGATGGTGTCAAGTTTCTGCCTGATGACCTGGGTGTCGTAACCTTCTGATTGGCCATTTGAGTCCTTCAGAGCATGGAGTGGATCGTGTTCCAGACCAACATGTGAACCAGTGTTCACTGAAGCAGTCTGTGGCCATGGTAACGCCACTTTAGATGTAAATGGGTGAAATCCAGAAAGTGGGTGTACATGTGGATTTACTGCAGATGTAATAAAAGGAGCTTGATGCTATATGCTGCAGTCTTTGAGTTCTCCATTAGACCTCTCCCTCCCTGCTATAACGGCGTTGCTCTTTAGCTTGGCAGCACTTGTAAGTTAAAAATCCGCTCCCTTTGGTGTTGACCTGCCACTGGCTTGACTGACACAGGTTACTGCCCTGCAGTTTATGGGGCTCTTTTCAGTTGGTATCAAGTTGCTTGCATTATTCTGTGTCAACAGTTGGTGTGTGTTTTGATTTTATCCCAGCTGAGGTTTCAATAGTTTAAAATGAAGCAGAATGAGTGTTACTATAATTGGGTGACTTGGTCATGAAGATCGTCTTCGGTTCTTAGGAGGACTTTATCGAGTTATCTTCCGTGTTGTGTGCATTTTTAGCATGCTGCCTGTTAGAAAAAAAACATTTAACATACTGTTTGAGCTTCAGCTTTAATATGTGAATCTATCCTTTTTCATTGGAAATTTTATCTTCTCACTGACCAGAAAGATTCCATGTTATAACCCCGCTGTAGTAATAAAGAAGTTAATTTAGTTGAGAGACATTTACCTTTATTAAATCAAATATTTGGCCTTTTTAAACAAGGGTTTCACAATGGTGGAGTCAAGACCTTGAGGTGTTATTGGAGATTGGTTGGGGGGGGGGGGGTTGGTTAGACATTGTAGTGTATTTTCCATCTCTGGGCAGTTAAATGACAAACGGGTGATCTGAGGTTTTGGTGTTGTAGCCCGTGTGGTGCAGTACGTGGTGTTTGGTGTCCTGGGCCTTCAGGGGTCAGGCTGTCATGGCCGCACCTGAATGTGTCATGGTTCAGTCCCCTTTCAGAGAAGGAGCAGGACCCAATTCCTGATACCAAGTGTGACCTCTTCATGCCATTTTTTAATGTACCCATGATTCACACTCATTTCATGTTTATTTGTCCAGAATGTCCGCGTCTGCCGACATTTCTTGATGTTTATAACTTAAGGCCTTTTCATACATGGTTTGTTTTAAGTTTGTTCTTAACAAAATAAAGGCGTTTGATACATCATGACAATTAAAAGGCCATGACCCTTAGGTTCATGTGATCCTTCTGTAACCGAGTTAGCTGAAGCTGATGAGCCGCCAGTATTACTCTGTGGCTTGATTGACTATTGCAGTCCAATGGCCAATCAAGTTTGGTCAGGTTTCATGCTAATCTGGTTAAAATAGCAGGGAAATTGAGAACTTGTGTGTTGTCTGTGACTTTGCAGTAAATGTTTGGCTTTTGTACTGGGTTGGTTACGGGGGCCCCTGTTCTGTTGGGTTTTGTTGACCTGTATTGTTGATTATTGTAAAGTGGTGGCTCTGATTTGTCTTGCGTGATTTTGAGATTTAGATTTTACTAAATAGTTTTTCTGTTACTGTAGAATCAGCCTTATAGATCTGAAGTATATAGCTGTCAAACATGTAGGATTGAGGACCCCCTCCCCAAAATAAAATGGCACAGGTCATGGCCTTTGATGTGCTGTAAAGGGGGGGCCCAAATGAAGCTCAGACATTTACTGTCACAGATCTGATTAGTTCTGATCTTAACTCTATTGGCAGTACCAAGAATTCTCACCCACTGTTTACAGGCCTCATTTCTTCCATTGTTTTAAGTCCTTTGTATGGCCCTGCTTGAATGCCAGGATCACATTGCTGCCAAAACTAAATGAACAGAACCGATTCTGAATCGGAGCAAGCCAGGTATGAGAAGGTCCCTAACATTGTCCTGATTCCTTTTGTTTTCTAGCAAATTGAATCCCGTTTCAATGTTACTCGGGGAATATGTGAAAACTGTTCGAAATGCCATTTAGTGTCTCTCCATATATGTGAGTCCTGTTTGTACAAAGAAGCCTCCAGTTTGGGAGTCCAGTACACTCCTGGATCTACACCATCACAGCTCAGATTTGTATTCCAGGCATTGTCATCTACCTTGGTCACATTTCACTGTCTTTGTTGTTCCATCCAGCTGGTATTTCTTATTTGAGGACGGCAGCCTAATGAAATCCAGGCTCTCATCCCAGTTGCCGCCTCCAATAAAAGATGCCCCCCCACCTCCCCCCACCCCATGTTAACTCATCTTGGTATTTCTGAATGAACCATGCCTCATGTTTATTACCATTTTTTCTGTTCTGTCCTCCCTGGTTTCCTGCGCACAGCAATTGCTCTGAAATATGGGGACTGAGTGCACCAAATACAATAGAGCAGTGGGATGCATCAGGCCTTTTCTGCTACACTGACCAGACCAGGTGACTATCCTCTGTCCCGTTCTGATGCTGTCACTCGAGGTTCTGTAGACTGTAAGCTGGTTCCATGACGTCCGTGCTGGGGTCCACTGTGACTGCTCACCTGCACTCCTATTTTGGTGAATAGAATTGGCGATTTTTGCTTAGATTTCATCTGTCACAGCTGTGGTGTTGTTGATTTTGTGATAATGACACATTTGGGTCTGGGAAGCTTATCCTGGAGAGTGGGATCTAGGTTAATTTTAGTCCATCAGCTAATTGTTTAATTGTGTGTTTAGTGTTAATGTTCACAAAGCACGTTGCTTTTTGGAGGATGGATACATGTTTGCACTGGGTAGCTGTAAATGGGTCCCTTTGAAAACTGCTTGTTCAGCCCCCCCCTCTTCCCTTCACCCTGTCTTTTCCCTGGCCTCCTCCTCCCTCCTCCTCCTCTTCCATGCCACGGGTGTCCTTACCCCTTCCTGGGCCAGGTCTCTGGACGGCCGGCTGCAGGTGTCCCACCGTAAAGGCCTGCCCCATGTCATCTACTGCCGCCTGTGGCGCTGGCCCGACCTGCACAGCCACCACGAGCTGCGGGCCGTCAAGGCCTGTCAGTACGCCTTCAACCTCAAGAAGGACGAGGTCTGCGTCAATCCCTACCACTACCAGCGGGTGGAGACGCCAGGTGCGGGGGCACGACGCGCCTTTGACTCGGATGAGACTCCAGATCGTGTGGCGTATGTCTTCACTGCGGTTTTGACACTGTCCCTCCTCCAGTGCTCCCGCCAGTGCTGGTGCCGAGGCACACGGAGATCCTGACGGAGCTTCCCCCACTGGACGACTACACTCACTCCATACCGGAGAACACAAACTTCCCTGCTGGGATAGAGCCTCCCAACAACTACATACCAGGTGCCCCTTTCACAACGCCTATGCCCACCTGCCCCCCCCCTCCCCCCAAAAGATGCTCTGCGACCTTGGCGGGAGGGTTAGGTTTGGGTGCTTTGCGAGTCGTGCAGCTGTGGTCGGATGTCCCTTCTGATAGTAAAGGTGCATGAAGTATGGGTGGGATTATTTAGAGATGCTCTCCCCAACAGAGACGCCACCCCCTGGATACATCAGTGAGGATGGGGAGACCAGTGACCAGCTGATGAACCAAAGCATGGAGACAGGTATGCCGATCAGAACCATGGCATAAAGGCCCCCTGGTGTCCGTCTGGCCTTGCCAGCGCACTCAGAAAGCGATGTGTCAAATACGGTGTCTGGCCGTGGGCTGCTTATCGGCAGTGGGGAGTGAAGGAAGTGATGTTCTGCAGGTCTTCTGCGAGCATGTAGACCCCTTATGATAGTTTGAAGTCTTTCCTGGGGATGGCAGTGAATCTGCAGGCCTGTCGGCCCGTCCTGTGGGGCTGCTTGGCGGTGCTCTCACTCGAGTCCCTTGCTGTTTAACTGCTCGCCTTTCTCCTCATGTCGAGCTTGTTTCTGGATTCAGATGTAAAAATAACTCCGCCGCTTCCTCCCCAGGTTCCCCGGCCGAGCTGTCACCGAGCACGCTTTCACCTGTCAATCACAGCATGGGTAAGGGCCCCCTGTTCCCCATGGGGATTGATTCTTCTTGGCTTGTGGGCTGTGCCCATATCTGTGTGTTCCTGTAGGATGGATGAAAGGGCTCAGGCTGCTGAGGATGAGGACTAGTGGGGCAGTATTGTGGGTTGTGTTTTGTGTGATTATCCTGTAATTAGCTTTAAAAAGCAGGCCAGGGCAGGACGAGGTACATTTGGACTATTTGGTCTGTCCCTGCCCCCCCCCCACTGCAGACCTCCAGCCGGTGACGTACTCGGAGCCAGCCTTCTGGTGCTCCATCGCCTACTATGAGCTGAACCAGCGCGTGGGCGAGACCTTCCACGCCTCACAGCCGTCACTGACGGTGGACGGTTTCACGGACCCCTCCAACTCGGAGCGCTTCTGCCTGGGCCTGCTGTCCAACGTCAACCGCAACGCCACAGTGGAGATGACACGCCGGCACATAGGTGCGACCCCCCCCCCCCCCGCAGTCGGGGTTCTGGCCCCATTGAAAATTTTGGCGCCGTCTCGCAAAAGGGACGATGTTAAATACTGATCTGCGATCTCTGTCCCTCGTTGTTCTTGGTGCCCTTTATTGAGAGGAACAGGAGTCTTTACATCCCCTCCCCTCCTCTCCCGCCACTGACACGTTAGCCCCCGCGGTGGTGGTGGTGGTGGAGACATAGTACGTGAGTCACTTTCAAAGAGCAAGGCCTGGCTTGCTGGTGACTCTGCCCAGCTAGATGCATGTCTCCGCAACACCTGGTCTAGGATGCTCTGGAATCTCCTTCATAGGTTTTACACTTGGTGTCCTTTGGCTCGGCTGGTTTAAGATGCCATCCGGGTGGTTCCTGACAGTTCCCCAGATGCCATCCGGGTGGTTCCTGACAGTTCCCCAGATGCCATCCGGGTGGTTCCTGACAGTTCCCCAGACTGTATTTGCTGCTTATGCTAACGTGGGAATCATTAATCTGTCACTGCTGTGGCAGTCTTCTGTGTCTCCCAGACTAACCCGCTCGTGAAGGGGAGTGTGTTGCCTGTCGGTCACGATGGGCATGAGATTCACATTAAGCGCATAATTCAGCTGGAGATGAATGTTATCGATTGATTGGCTGGGGCAGAAAGGGGGGAGGAGTCCAGTGCTGATTCCAGTGCTGAGTCTTACTATGACCATAGAATAAACTCCTTTTTGGGGGTGAAATTGATACCGGTGCCCCTGGCAGGCAGGGGAGTCAGACTCTACTACATCGGCGGAGAGGTGTTTGCCGAGTGCCTGAGCGACAGCGCCATCTTCGTCCAGAGTCCAAATTGCAACCAGAGGTACGGCTGGCATCCAGCAACTGTGTGCAAGATCCCCCCAGGTGAGTGCAGGTCTGCGAGCTGGAAATACCGACCTCTCGGATGCCGTCTGACTGAGACAGCGATTTATTCCCCCCCCCCCACTCCAATCAGGATGCAACTTGAAGATATTCAACAACCAGGAGTTTGCCGCCCTCCTGGCCCAGTCGGTGAACCAGGGCTTTGAAGCAGTTTACCAGCTCACCAGGATGTGCACCATCCGTATGAGCTTCGTCAAAGGCTGGGGGGCCGAGTACAGGTGCGTTGGGAAAGCGACCGCGGCCGTTATGTGGCCTGCGACTCGCCTGTGCGAATCTAACCGGACGCTTGTCCCCAGGCGACAGACGGTGACCAGCACCCCCTGCTGGATCGAGCTGCACCTCAACGGACCTTTGCAGTGGCTGGACAAGGTCCTTACTCAGATGGGCTCCCCTTCTGTCCGCTGTTCCAGTATGTCATAACCCAGCCCGGCCCGGCCCAGCCCACTCCGCCCGGGATGGCAGCCCCCACGAAGGAGGCCAGCCTGAAAACGGCAACTTGAAAGAACAGACTCGCTACAGCCCCATCTCTCTCCCCCTCCCTCTCTCCCTCCCTCCCTCTCTCACACACTCTCTGGTATAAAAAGGAGAACAGCCCTCACTGTTGTCAGCTTTATGCACCTTGTTTTCGTTTCTCTCCCCTAAAGCTTGTATATTAAGTGTTTTAGTGGTAGAACTGAAACATGTATCGATGTAGAACCGTGGCTGGTTGGCAGGACTGGCTCGGAGCGGCGCCAGGCGTCCGGGCCACCTTAGGGTCCACTTCCTTCCTGCATTGTGTGGGTGACCTTGTAGTAGCTGAACTCCTGACCTCTCTTTCTGACGGGAAGAACCAGAGCCCATGTTTTGATTTAGTGATCTCCATTTTTCAGAGTGGAACCTCAAATTATCCACATTTTTTCCCAGTTGTCCATGTAAAAGAACGTTACCTTTTAAACTGGAGGCATGCAGTTATTAGCATGCAGGTTCGCTCCCTTAACCGGACGAAACGTGAGGCTGCGCGGACCCCTCCCTGCGTGTGGCGCTGTCACCTGACCCCTCTCACGGCTGTCGGGGAGCCTTCCGAAGGGTCGCCCCTTAGCTTCCGTTTTCCTTCCTTTCTGTTTTTCCTTTCAGCTACTTTTTGTATTCTCATGTATTTTTATATATAAATATTTAAAATCTCTATAGCTCACTTCCTTTTTATTAGAATTTAATATTTTTTTAGGCCGCGTCCTATTTATTAAGGAACGAAGCTTGAGAAAAGACCCTCTCCCCCAATGGATAAAGAGCAGTGGGGTCATCAGAGGTTCAGCCAAAGTGGCTGGGAGTGTGCATTTGCTCGCAGTGGCGTTTGTAGTCCTCCAGGAGGCGTCTTCCTGTTTGCGAGGCTGTGCCGTGCCGACTGAGCCGGTCTGCACAGAATGCCTCTGACCCAAGCCGTTCGTTTTCCTTTGTTCTCGCTGAGGTTCTGTTGCTCTGCTTGTGCCGGGGCACTTATGTTATTGGTTTGAGATGTCCGCTGTCCGCGTCGTGGCGGTGGTGATTTCTCTCCTCCGTGTGCGTGTCAGCTTCTCCCGTCTCTTTCCTCTTAAATACACATGTGATTGTACTTCCCAAGTGCAACTAGTGAGTTTGCTTACCCAAGCAGAGAAGAAAACTGACCTGGCCAGTATTACAGACGGAGATCAGGCCGTTAAGGCAGAATGCTCGTCTTGGAGGGTTAGGGTGTGACAAGGGTAGCTAATAGAGCTGAAAGTGGACCAGACACATGCATATATGTGTATATAATTTTAATTTTTTATCTTTTTGGCAAAGCATTTACCTGTTAGAGGCCTGTTTTACCGGCTGGGGAGGGACTGGTAGAGCACGTGACCTTCAGATAATAAGCTTTTCAGGTGTGTTGCATATGCAGACTTCATAAGTACACTAATAAAGGTTCTAATTCTCATCACTCTTGCTTTGTTTGGCTGTTTGTCTGTGGCTGAAGCATGCTGAACTGTGAGTTTTCCCTGGTCCCAGCCTGGAAGCAGTGCCCTCAGTTCTGTGCCCCAGGGAAGCTTCTAGATGGGACAGCTTGGCCCAGTTTGATCACGTTTGCTTAGCACCTTGACAGATGCTTCTCCTGAGTGGCAACTGTAGCTGAGACCCGCTCACCCATTTTTAAAACCGGGTGTTATTTTTACTCGCGATATTCAGGTTAAGTACCTTCCTGTGCTGTTTACAGCCCCTGTGAAGTGCAAGACCCCTGTCTCCTTTCACTATTTTATCTCCGTAGCACCCCTGAACCTGTGCTCAGTTCACCAGGGACGGACTAAATATGTGATGAAACGAACGTGGCTAACGGAATTTTTTTATTATTATTATTATTATTATTATTATTGTGCTTACACGTGAGGTGTGACGGGTAAGGGATTTGCTGCGTTGGCTCCTAGATAGACAGCAAGCAGCAATTCTCTCGGTCGGCCGCCAGAGGGGGACATTGGCCTAAAAATGAGCCGTTTAACGGTATTCCTTAACCGCAAACGGTCGTTCATTATGAGGTTAACATATTAGCAACGGTTCCTATTCGGTTGTGCCGGTGTATTTTTTTTTTTCCAGTCATTGACCTAAAATACTTCGCATAGCAAGACAATCACAAAGGTTTGTTTAGGTCTGTTTCATAGGGAAATTGATACAGACACTGTATGTGCTGGAACTTTTTTTCTTCCGAGGACAGGCGACCAAAATCCGGGATGGTCCCGGAAAATCCTGGACACGTGGCAACCCTAATGCACCACTCATATTTCTGATACGACACAAGGGCCTACAGTTATAAAATAGCTTGTTTATTTGAAATGCAATACATTAAAAGAAAAATACCCCCACAACCAAGGACCGAATGTGGTCTCAGCAGTGGTTGCACTCTGTGTGTTCTCTGTGTGAGTGTAAGCTGAGTTTTGCAGAAACATCTTTAATGTTGTGGAGTTTCACACGCACTTCCGCCACATGCCTGTGTGGCTGTGAACACCTTGTCACCCATTCCCCTCATAATGGGAGCACATTTATTGAAGACTTACCTTCCTTTATGCTTTTATTCTGTTGTCGGCAGGTGAGTTTGATACATCGCCAATGAACTACCGCCCATACTTAACTTTCCAGTGCTTTACGGAATACGAGCAGAGGTTTTTCGAGGGTGTTACCAAGATGTGATAAGTGCCTTTTTAATAAGTCAGCATCAGCTGTGCGCTTTGAATGGTCTGAAATGAAGGTCGGTCGATATTTCAGAATAAGGAGTTCCGCTGACATGGGTCAGGAGATGTGAGTGCAACTTCTGACTGACCACCGCTCAACACTAGGTCTCTGAAAGATTCTGCGTCCAGGCATATAGCCAGGTAATGAAAAATACGGGTTTAAGCCCCCCCTGACCGGGCATGTAGCTACACAGTGCATCGTGCATGTAAACAGGCACATAGAAAGGACTTCTGCGCCTCCTTGGTACACTGTGCAGCAAGGGGAAGAGGTCTCCCAAGTGGGCCCCGCCTCCAGTTCGGGCCCAAGAACCTCGGCAAAGTCTATGCAGAAGAACCTATTGGCTGGATTTCTGTTCATCCGATATTTGAACCAGGATTACTGATGTGATATGTTTGACTAGCGAAGATGAGCGCAAGGTTTATACGGCTAACTGGTTCTCACGGACTGGGTTTGGGAATCCACTGATCACAGTGTCTGCTTTTGAATGTTCAAAGTTCAGCTTATCCAATTGGCTTTGGTTTCAAAATGAGTGAAAGTTATTTTCCGGTCTGTGTTCCTTTCCCCATGTAGAGCGGGTAGAGCTGTCACAGGAGGAAGTCTTTAGAGCAAAGGTGTCAAACTGCAGTCCTGGGGGGCCGGAGCCCTGTGTAGCTTAGTTCTTTCCCTGTTCTACCATAAATGATTCAGCTCAGCAGCTATGTGGTAATTAGCAAAAGAAGTTGAATCAGGCGTGGTAAACGAGGGGAAACCCAAAAATGTGCAGGACTCTGGCAATCCAGGACTGGAGTCTGACACCTGTGCTTTAGAGGCACAGGGTGGATGTAGACTGGTCCTATCGACACCCTCGAGAAACCCAGTGCACTAACAGCTGCACACTGTGTTTCGGGGTGTCCGCATCAGCTCCACAGCTGTTTGCTTGTCGGCACCGCTGGGGAAATGCGACGGCTGTCCTTGCTGTCGCCGTCGCCACACGCTGTCACTATGGTTAAGGCCCTCGCTGCTGATATTGTTCATGTGCTGCCCCGTCAGGTTCCCAGCGGACCGTCAAGGTACCCCCTCCGTCACACACAGTGGACGCGGATACACGTGTCGCGGTAACGTAACGTTACACCGAGCGTCAACCGGTGTCGAAAAGTTAAATGGCACGCATTGGGAAACTGACACGGGAGATGTTTAAAAAGATAACGAGGGAACCCTGAACGTATAAGGAGGTGATTTGGCTGCGTCAGTCAAAGTGTTTGAGGTCCGATATGGTTGGTGTACATACCGAATCCCCAGTTAATTAAAGTCATGTTCCGAGTTCCAGTTCACTTCTGCTGGATTGTGATCGTTGGCTGTTGGCGTTTCTAGACTGAGTTACTTATTTGAAGCAATAATGTATTGAGTAATGGGTAAACATTCAGGGAGGGGTTTGATGAATAGAGGATGTCTTGGCAAGAGGCTTTGGGGGGGGGGGATCATTCTTGATCTTAGTGCCCTTTGAGCTGGGAATCCATCACTTTAACCTCCAAAAGAAAAGACTTTTGTTCTGTTTTTGGGCATAGGGAGAGAACATCATGTATAAGTCATTGCTGCTAATTAATATGTTATTAATACGTTATTAATACATTGTCATAACCTACACTTGACCCGTAGGGCATCACAAAGGCTCCCCTGGACTCCTTTGTGTCCCGTCCCTCGACTTGTCCAGTGTGAAGTGTTGGATGTCTTATGGTGGCCTTTTGCTGCCATTTCGGAACAGGGGAAGCCAGGTAACTGGATCAGGGGTGCCCAGAGAAGAAAAAAAAATTAATTAGTCCCAAATGAGTTTTCCGCTCGCTGCACACAGCCGCCGTGACCAGGCAGCATCAGCCACGGAATGTCACGTGTTCAGAACTCGACCTTCAGGAGGTCCAGTCTCTCACAGAACAAGGTGCTTTGGTTTCGATGAAGAAAATAATCTAGGAAATGGACGCGTTAAATTTGAATTAGGAGGAAAGGTGCAGGGTTGCCCCAATTGCAAAAATATGATTAGATTAACAGGCGCGACAGGACCACAACAAGCAAATGAAAATGTACCCTCTGTTCAAGACTGCTGTGTCGGATGCTGGGTGCAATTTGCAGTGCGAGAGGTGACCGCAAGGTGGCAGCAGTAAAGGGCAAATTGCAGAACACTCAACATCTGTGTTCTGAGCTGTGATTGTACTGGGCTCTTCATTCGCATGGTAATTAAAGCAATTAAACAGATTATTACCGTTTTCCTAATGAGTCCTTTTCTTAGTGAATTAGGCAAGCTTTTATTAGAGGCAGCTTGGTGCCTACAGAGTGATCCAATTTTCAGCAGCGCGGATTGGTGGATAAACCTCGCATCTCTTCGCTCATTCAAACCCATTCACTTTGCCTGTACTAGTTCATTGGAACAGTGCTGCAGAGTTAATTTACACTTGAGGCTTAAGAAAGCAAGCAAACAAACAAACCAGACAGCCAAGCAAAGGAAATAAAGGCACTTGAGTGAAAATGAACGAAGAGGAGGGTTTGGCGCGCCCCTTCCTATCGTGACCTTGACAAAATTAGTTAATGTCATCATAACTTTGAACATTTTATTTCGTAATAATCGATTAAAAACTCATTTAAACCACATCGAAATATCCGTGGTGTTTAGAAAACTCTTGACAATTACAACGTACCGTTTGCACATCATCAATAAAGATGCTATCTGTTTTTTTTATTTTCGTGTATCGTTCAAGAAACCCTCCAGCGATACGGGACGCCTACTGGTACTATACCCTAGTATTAAGGTCCTGTAAGCCGGGTTCTTATAGGAGGCGTGCTTCTGTGCACCTCCTTGTCACACAGCTTTCATTATCAAGGTAACACCCAAGCGGTTCCACACACCCTTCTACCTAAAGAGGTGGAGGGGGGAGGAGGATGGGGGGGGGGAGAAAAACTGTTACGGTTAATAATTGATGTGCTGCATTTCAATCAATTTTACCACAGCGCGAGGCTAATTAAGGGTTCCGTCTGATTCCCTGGGGTAATTTACTGACTGCACGCTGAAAAAAGTGTATTCTCCTTTTTTTCCCTGACTACAATTCAAGGGAATTCTCTATTTCAGGAAGCGACTGTGGCTTTGGTTAGCCCCCTCCCCTTTCTCGTCTCCCGAGGCTGGAGACTAAACGCAATTAATACAGCAGCTTTACTGGCTGCTAATTATTAAACGACAAAAAAGAGATTATTTTACACCAGACTAATTTAAAGTTCATAGATTATTGTTTTAATTAATTAAATAAGAAAGTACACTTTAAGCAGGACTAACGACATTTGCATACGAAGGTAATAATTAGTCACTGGAACGAGTCTCACCTAGTTGGAATAAAGGAGGAGGAGATTAATGAGCGCCGTTTTCAAAGCGAGCAACGTTTCTTCGAGTATTTAACAGTAAAATTAATAACTAAGAAGCTCAATTAAGGGCAGGGGGAGTTACTGATTCTTAAATATACAGAGTCACCTCCTCCCTGTACCAAAAACTAGACATGTCTAAAGCAACAGAATAGTTTAAGTGGACCTGTGGCTTTTCTACGCATTTTGTAATGTAAAGTTCACTATACCGGAGATGGCGTGCAGATAATGGGGCGTTTTGAAAACGCCAGTTACTGGACCGTAGTGGCTGTGGCGAATTTCACGTAGTATAAATTGCTTTCAAATTGAATATTTTTTTTCTTTTTCGGGTAAACATTTGTTGGAGGCCGCAATCAGGATTTCTGCGTGTTTTGAAGGTAGTAACGACCTGCCGGGTGCACAGACACTAGATACTGCCCCGCACGGGGTTCCGGGTGGGTCTGTCCCGTATATCGCCCCCATGTTGTCAGTGAAACTCCTCTGATTAACTCCTCCTTCGGCGTACAAGCTTCTTGGTGCAAAATACCGATCTTTTGCCATTCGTGCGTTTCTCTTTTTTTCCCGTGTGTTTCATTAATATAAAGGAAACGCCTTGTTTGTTGTGCGGCCCTTTACCGCGATGTAAGCAGCGCTGACTGCGGGCAGGTGAGTTAATCTAATTAATAAGTGCGGATGAAAGCGGAGTCTCACATCTTCAAGTGAACATTTTGATGGAGCGGCAGTCGCTGAAAAAAAAAAAACACGGAGAAGCGGAACGGCGACCATCCCCTTGGGGGAAATGAGAAAGGGTGGCCGGGCGGCGGTCTATTAAGCGTCACTCTCTGATGTTTTTCTGTTTGTTTGTTTAATTTTTTGTCGGGGGTGGGGAGGCGGACGGGAGTTATTTATTTATTTTTATTTTTTGTGCGAATAAATTGGAAAGGTCGCGCACGGGAGGGATAAATGAGAGATGAAAGAAAAGACGCGGTGGATGGAGAGGTGGCCGAGCCGGAGGCCTCAGGTGCTGGAGGGTCCTCCCATTACGCCGCGAGCGCCCAGCCCGCGGCCTCCATCAGCCCGGACACTGTTTTCTTTGCTTTGATGAAAATGTCTCCTTTGTGTATATTGCTTATTAAACAACGCGAACTACACGCCGCTAAAGCCAACGTTGCCTTTGCATCCGCCATGCCTTTTCCCCTCCAGTTGTAAATGTTTGTATGTTTCCCCAAACAAAAGGAATTCAGTAAAAATCCAAAGCCAGTAATGCTAGGAGTACAAAAAATAGGTAATTATAAACGGTATTTACTATGCTGTACCAAACTACTGATTATATAAGATGGAAAAAACTGCAGTATGATGTCATTGCTGAAAACAGAAGGCACTGATTGCCAGGGTGTGGTCACTGTTAGGGGCTCCCTGATTGGCCCATGCAGGGAGCCTGAGGGACTGTCATGTGTTCCAGTAAGACTCAGAAAGTGTCCAGGTGAAAGGAGACTGCAGTCCCAGCATGGCAGGCTTCACGCAAGGTAGCCTTAATTTGGATGGTGTGGCGGTAAGGTTAGTGAGGATTCTCTGTGGACCCCCCCCAACCACACACATACATCTTAAATGTACCACAGGCCTTTAATGTTTACATGTGCCATCCCATGTGGGGTGTGTTTGGCTGTGATCAGCTGTATGCAAGTTACTTTGTTTTAGTCGCGGGGTCAGCCAGCCAGCCAGCTCTCCGGCTTAGAGTAGGTCTGAAATACGGTGATGTTCCTTAAAAGCCAGGTTATAATGGGTTAATTTGGGGGGGGGGCTGTGGGCACCGGCCTGGACACCACATCCTACTGTTGGCAGGGGTGGGGGTCTGTGATGAAGGATGGGCGGCCTGTAATGGTATGAGGCGCGTGGCCTGGGCCCTCTGGCGGTGTCGTCCTCCCAGGCGGACGCGAGCGTTATTGATGCACCTGCCTCAGGGGGGCCAGGGGGAGGGGGTGACGTTGGCTAATAGATGTGCGAGGTGAGGCTTGCTCTGTCATCAAACAAGGGCTCGTGAAAGATGGGCAGCCGTGATACTATCAGTCATCTGTTGATCAAGATGTAATGCTACTGTATCCCTGCCAATGCCTTCTGCTGGAGTAGTCACACCCCTTCCTGCGTTTGCCTGGGCTGTTTGGTGCATCACCAGGCTTGCCCTCCCTTCCGTGTATGTCTCCCCAGGAGCTTGTCCTATCCGGGACCCTCCTCTCAGCTCCGCCCATAGCGCCCACCTTAGTGGTTCTCCACACGAGAGCACCTGTCCCATCAGATGGGCCGCGGCCGTGGACTGGGATTGCGGCTGAGGAATCGCCTGGCCCGGCCAGAGCGAAGCCAGTGCTGGATCTCCTGCGTGGCCGGGCAGAGGGAGCCGGGCGTGTGGCTGAAATCATCCAGCGTGACGGAGCACTCCCGGACGCCACGCCGTCCGCAGATGGAGACGCTGGGAGTGTGTAAACAGGCCCGGCTCGGCGCTCTCTGCGGGAATAACTCGCCTAACGAGTGTGCCGCGATGCATTTTTAAAGCACAGTTAACAACGGCTGCGGCCGTTACCATCCGGGCCGGAGGTGCGGCGCCGAGTGCGGGTCACGCCCACTGTGTGGCAGAGAGCTTGCCATGCCTGCCGGTCCCTTCCCGGCCTGCCCCGCCCTCAGGCTCCACGTCGCTGAGGTTTGGGCCCCGTGGGCATGAGGACTGAAAAGGGAGCCCCAGGGTTAGTTTGCATCTGCAGGGACATCCTTCAGGGGTTTTTTGCCCGTGTAATGTTATCCCCCTTTTAGGGCTGAAGCATCTCCCCAGGCCGACCTCACTGTCTGACCCCAGTGTAAACACCATGTCATGTTTAGCCTTTTTAAATAGCCTAGGCACTCATCAAAGTTTTATAGTGGGGTAAATATCATGGCTCTTCACTTATTTACATCCGTCAGGAGCACTGAATCCATGTCCCCATGAAATATTCATCATCGTTTTAGCAAATGCATGTCTCTGTCGATACCCACCCTCCCTGTTTGGGGGGGGGGATGGGCGGTGCTCAGCGTTAAGGTTTTATAGATGTGGGAAACGGGGAGCTTGCGGTGAGTTACATTAGCTGCAGGACTCGCTGCACCCCCACCTCACCGGATCCTGATCCCGGTGTAACGGCCGTTGATGCCGTTCCCTCCTCTTTTCGGCAGAAGGCCGGACGCGGCTCTCTGGGTTCTCCCCTTCCCTTCCGTGTCTTTGGTCTGTGTTCCCAGCTTCCGTCAGGCATCCGAGCGAGCTGGCCTCCAAGCAGGCCAAGCCGAATGCTTCTCCGCCCGTCGCCGTGCCGAACCCTTTGAATTCTCACGCAGAATTCCGCACACACGCGTATGGGGCGTCTAGCTTTTTAGCTCACTGTGCGCAAATGGACTTCAGACTTGGGGGGACTTTGAAGGGAAGCGGACATTTCTCATGTCTTGTTTTTTTGTTTTTGTCTCTATTCTTTGGTGCTACCCGACATTTGCCATCACCCAACCCACCAACAAAGAGATGTTTTGCATCTCCAAAGTGCTCATGCCTCCAGGCCCATGCTGTCACCGAAGGCCGGTCTCCCTGCCGATTAACCGGGCCGGACCCCGCCCTGACTCGCTCCCCTTCAGGTTCCCTTCTTAAGACAGGCCCAGGTGTGAGGTGGGATTCTGTGAAAGCAACCTATTTAATTTTTAATTAGATTTCGAATTCGTCCCTCGCTCTCCTTTCGCCCTCTGTCTGCTGTAGCCTTCCTCTTTACGGTCTCCTGTATTATTCCTTAACTAAACATTTGTCTGGTCTGCACTTGAGGGTTCCGCCTTTAAAGGTCTTTCTTTGGGATAGCATCGGGAGGCCACACAATGCGGGGGCCCACACGGAACCCCCGGAGGGCGACCAATGGGGGCGGGGGGGTGAGGGGCTTTAAACAGGAACGCCTTTATCTTCCAGGATAGGGAAAAGCTGTTGCTAGACCCATATGTCTCAGGGAGCTTAACAAAGCATGTTTCTGCGTAAAGAATAAAGGCTGAAAGTAGGAAATATAACCTATAGGCTATCTTTTTGTTTACAGCCGATGCTGGGCCCTGCAAATGTTTAAGATCCTGGTTCGGACTGGCATCACAGACCCTGGGCAAGGCGAAGGTGCAGGTCCTGCTCTCAAATCTCGAACGGGCTCCAGAATTTGAGAACAGGAAAGGAGGGGACATGTCGAGGAGACTGTCCCGTTTCTTAATAATTGTCATTTATGAGGGAAGGGCCTCGTCGAGAGAAGAGCGAATGACAAGCAGCCATGTGTTCAGTGTTGCCGACGCTCGGATCTTCCTCATTTCAGCGACGGGGGTCTTGCAGACCGCTTGCGTCTCTGCTTCAGACCTTAGCACTGGCTCATTTCTGCGAACGTCACCCCTCCAAATCTCACATTTATAAATGTGCTGGTAAGAGGCCTTTAACCTCGAGGTTTTTACAGCTTATCCAGAAATGATGCTTTTCAAAGCTATGTGTCGGTTGACTTGCACAGATGAGGCTCTCTGTCAACTTTAGAATGATGGCCGTTCGCTGCCACGGTCTTCACCGTGGTCACAGTCCCGTCACCATTCTGTCCCGACGGGCTGCTGGCTCTTGGCTTGGACTCTGATCCCCGTCTCAGTCGGCAGCTCTGATCCAGATGAACCAGCAGCCAGTCCACTCCTGCCTGGGTCGAGTTGCTCCCATACGGGAATTCTACCGTCACCGCATGCGCGGGGTTGTTTTCGGGCCAAAGAAAGGAAGTAACGGGTCCTCTCGTCCCGCCGAGGGTACGTGCGACCCCACCCCCCTCCCTCCCCGCAAGGTTGACATTAAATTGCTATTGTGGACTGAGAGCCATCCGGGCCCAAGGATGGAGACTGAAGAGGACCTTGGGCCCAGACGGGAGCCTGTCCCCACGCTGCAAGATGAAACTCCCTTTGATTAAGGATCCACTGTCTCCTGGCCAGTGGGCATCTGTCTGCCTCGTTTGTGTGTTTGGGAGCAGTTTCTGCTTTCATTGTATAGCAGATGAGTACAGGTACTGAGATGGAGCATTAAGTGAAGATTGTTACTGATTATTTTTCTCTCATTTGACCAGCGTATGTGATCTATATTCTCTTGCTCAAAGCTGCGTGAAATGAATTCTTAAAGAGTTCTTTTTCAATTTTTCTTTTTATGTCTGTTACACTTTGTACAGAAAGACCCCCCCCCCCCCCTTTTGATCTGCGGAGACTGATTATCTGAAAGACAGGACATTGTGCTGACTATATATAACCAAGTATCAACACTCTTGAACCTCTCCCTGAAATTAAATGGGAAGATAATTACAATGTTGTATTAAGCTTTTATGATCTTTACATGTAATTTCCATCCAGAAGCACTTTGCTGCTTAAATGGAGAGACTCATTAAAACTCTTTATAACCAACATCTTAAACGCTTGTCAATAATCCTTGGATATTTGTGTCTTAAAAGGTTTTTTTAAGGGAATGAAAGGTTTTTATTTTCAGAAGCAAGCGAGATGTGTGTATTTGTGGTTCTCTTTATATGTTGTTTTTGTGTGTACGTGTCTGATTGTGGTATGATCTTTGAGTTGTAAAATGGTTGACAGACATGCAGTGTCTGAGCGCACAGATTAGCGAAAGGCTTCTGACAAAGGTAATACCTTCAGCCTTTAAGTTGTGATGGACGCAGGATGGGGAGAGTAGACTGTGCTGCTGGGAAACAGCCCACATTGGTGCAGAGGTGCATTCTGGGAGATAGCGGTTACTGCAATGCCCCATAAGGACAAACAAGGTTTACATGGTAAAGCAGCTTGTTTGTGAGAGGAAATCAGAATGATCTTTTTGTCTGAGAGTCCACCGGCTCTGCTCTACCAGGGATTTACTTGTGTTTCCAACAGCCTTAGGACTATACTATAATGATGCCTTCAGAAATAAACATTTAGAATTGTTATCACCATGTTGTGCATATATTGATAGCAAATGAGAGCGAGGCCATTAACATTTGAATAGAGACAAGGTGACATCCCTCCCCCCATCTTGCCGCGAACGACTCGTCTGTTCCATGGCGGGAGCCGTGAGAGTAACGGCTGAGCGGAGGACCGGGCCGAGCATGACTTTGTCTGGGAGTTTCTCGAAGGTAATGGGGAGATGTCGGCACAGTGCTCGCTGCCCAGGGTGAAATTATGATAATAAGGGAAAGAAAAGCTATTACGATCGGCTGGCTTTCATTATGCAAATGATATTAAGACAGGCCGCACAGATAGCCCATGGCTACCGGCTAATCTCCATGCAGTGATTACAATGTGTCAGACTTAGTCATTTTGATTATGACATGTTAATTACACGCCACGCTCACACCTGCATGGTTGATAGGTGCACTCTAAAAATCAAAAAACTAAGGAAGGGGGGGAAAAAGATCCACAACACTTTTTAGAGCATCAAGTATGGAAAGTTTCGTTCGTAGATTAATTAGCCGCTGGTGGCTAACGCCGGAGACTGTGACGTCTTCGGCGGTGGGACCTGTCATGCGTGGGACTCCGCTGCCAGGCCTGCGAAGCTAAAATATGCAAACTTTACTGCAGATTCCCTCCTGTCTGTTTTCCCTCTGAAATTGGTTGACCTATCGCTGACTCTGTTACATGCCCCACCTTAGCTTTTCCACTGGTAATTCGCTTATGTTAAAATCTCTGTAAAAAAAAAAATGTTTTTTTTTTCTTTCTTTTTCCAAGGCTGTAGAATGGAAGCAGACGGAGCCCCAGTTGAAGCCGAAACGTCTTTTACGATTTATGAATATGTAATTACGGCCTCGCGTCCTGAAGTTGATTTGTGAAATGTGCGCAGGCAGTAAATGGGTTTCTTCTTCTGGGTCCCTTGCAGACCCGTGCGTGTCAAACAGATGTTTGTCCGCCGTTACTTCTGTTCGCTTAATGTTTAAACACTCCCGACTGCACATCTGGGCCTGCAGAAAACGGCGAACAAACAAATGAGCGGCGAGGCTTGGAAAAGCATAATAATTGCTTGAGAAGGTGAATCTGGCACCGAGGGCTTCGTTCGAGTGTAGTCACTGGCTTCGCTTTTTTTCTTTTTTCTTTTTACCTAATGGTGTTATAATCACTGCTGCGGGGAGGGAGGCTGGGAGTTTTCATAGGGTGTCCAAAGGGCCTTGCTAGTGGGTGGGGCAGTCTGACATCATGGGCCATTAGTGCCGGTTGGCGTGGAGATGCTCGGCGAGGCGGCCGGCTTCCCCTTTTTATCAGTTTGCTGCTGTTTACTCGCCGCTGGATTTAAAGTCTGCAGTGAGCCATTTGGGTTATGTAAGCCGAGCCGGGCCCTGGCCGGCTACGCCCCGTGTTTGCCGCCGGCCAGTTAGGGACGGCCAGCTGCGTAAGCGGCCCAGAGCAGCGCTGGACGCCGTAGAACGTCTCTGTTTATGTGTTTTATACCGCAAACTCCCTCGGGGTTCATAAATATTGATCGCGCTGGAAAATGGATGGAGACTTTGTAGTGGCCCCAGTCTGGGGAATACAGTCAATTTCTCTAACTAGCTGAAGACCATGCAAGATGGGATTTGCGCTGCAAAATTGTTTCTCGCGTGTTTTTCTGTCCCACCCCGAACCCCCCCCCCCCCCCCCACACAACCACCCACCTTTTTTTTTTTTCCACACTTCCAAATGACACATCCTACAAAAACCCACCCCACTATTTCCC
>JAABNY020000119.1:21984087-21996514 GCA_015164015.2 Brevimyrus niger
CTTTCAAAAAGACTTGATGAAAAGATGGCAATAGGAAAAAAGAGGGTATAGTATTACAAGAAGGGATGTTTTTTTTTTAATCACACACCTTATTAATGGCAATTATTAATGGCGTATAATATAAGCACTATGTATATACAGGCCACGCAGCAAGCACTCTGATTGGATCTGGTTGGTCATGTGGTAAAGGTGAGCACCTGTAGGCTTCTGAGTGTGGATGCTGATCACTTCCATGGCGAGACACGTCACTACTGACACTGGGTCACCCTGACATGAAGCAATTAACCTAACAGCGACGGCGTCTTGCTGGAGCTGGTGAGGGGGGGTCCAGGTTAATTGGCAGCATGGCTTTCACTGCTCTGATCGTTGGGGGTGGCAGCTGCTATTAAACACCGTCCTTCAGGGAGGAACTCCGGCCGTTTGGGTGCCGCGCTGTCCGCTTTCCCAGGATGCTTTTAGGATGTGCTGCAGTTTCCCCTCTGGGTGTTGACGTTGCTGCTTCTTTCAGGGCACGGAGGAGCAGGATGGTCCATTTCAAAGTTCTCGCTGTTAAAAAACAGCAAGTGGTGCCATGTTGTTCTGTTAGAGTCCTGAGCAGGGTCCTGACAGTGATACAGAGACAGTGAGATTGCAGTGAGATTTAAAATACGGGTGTAGTTTTCCGGGCCTTCCATCTCTGTGCCTGTGTAAAAAAGGCATTGGGCAGGCGTCCCGTCTGCCCGTTTGTAGAGGCAGACCCCCGTGCCAGCAGTGGTGATGTTCAGTCTTCGAGCTCGCCGTGTTTAAGTGCGTGAGGGCAGACAGCTGAGGGCGATTTGACGGCACGGGATTATTGTTCACTGACAGATTTTCTCATTATTACGTACAGATGTTGTCTTACACGTACGGGAAACACCGAGGGCCGAGTCTGGGGGTGAGTCGGGCTGCTCGGCCCGGAGCCATCCTCCACCCCCCCGTCGGCAGGCCGACCCGCTGTTTCCCATTAGACTGCAGGGCCAAACGGATGAAAAATCACATGAAATTTGATTGTCTTTCCATCTTTTTTGCTGAGGAGCTGCAGGGCTTTGGGGGTGGTTGTCAGGGTGGGTGGGGGTTATCTTAGTAAGGCCGGGTGAGCAGCCCCTCATCCTGTGCCATGCCGGTGCCAGGTCTGCGTGTGTCACTGCGGGCGAGAGGCAGAGAATCCCAGGATGACTGGCCTCACTCACAACCACATCTGATCCAGGTATCTGCGTTTATGGTTGGTACTCTGGTAGTCCCTGGGGTGCCCCCCTCCCCCCACGTGATGAGGACGCCTCAGGTAGGAACAGCCTCTTGGGGAGGGGGGGGGTTGATTGTTTGTGAGAATGAGACACTCCTGGCTGCCAGACAGGCACACTATTTGCTTCATCTGCCCCTGCAAACGAGGTGGGGGGGGGTTTGGGGACAGAGCGACAGCCTGTCTCACCCAGGGCGCTATGAGGGGAGGCCCTGTGCCCTCTTTGATGTGCTAGTCTGGTGAAGCACCATGCAAAGACATTCTGGTAGCTTGGTAACCTGCCTTTGCCCTGGAGTTTTACTAGGCTGAAAGCTGGGACGTTTTATAATAGGAAAATAATGCGTGCAGTGTGCAGAGCAAAAGCAGCAAAGAATGTGTGCAGTGTGCAGAGCAGAAGCAGCAAAGAATGTGTGCAGTGTGCAGAGCTGAAGCAGCAAAGAATGCGTGCAATGTGCAGAGCTGAAGCAGCAAAGAATGCATGCAGTGTGCAGAGCAAAAGCAGCAAAGAATGTGTGCAGAGCAGAAGCAGCAAAGAATGCATGCAGTGTGCAGAGCAAAAGCAGCAAAGAATGTGTGCAGAGCAAAAGCAGCAAAGAATGTGTGCAGTGTGCAGAGCAAAAGCAGCAAAGAATGCGTGCAATGTGCAGAGCTGAAGCAGCAAATAATGCATGCAGTGTGCAGAGCAAAAGCAGCAAAGAATGTGTGCAGTGTGCAGAGCAAAAGCAGCAAAGAATGTGTGCAGTGTGCAGAGCTGAAGCAGCAAAGAATGCGTGCAATGTGCAGAGCAAAAGCAGCAAAGAATGCATGCAGTGTGCAGAGCAAAAGCAGCAAAGAATGTGTGCAGAGCAGAAGCAGCAAAGAATGTGTGCAATGTGCAGAGCAAAAGCAGCAAAGAATGCATGCAGTGTGCAGAGCAAAAGCAGCAAAGAATGTGTGCAGAGCAGAAGCAGCAAAGAATGTGTGCAGTGTGCAGAGCTGAAGCAGCAAAGAATGTGTGCAGAGCAGAAGCAGCAAAGAATGTGTGCAGTGTGCAGAGCTGAAGCAGCACACATAAATATCCCATCAGGTTAATGTCTTTATGTCGCTGACCGGTCCATTTCCACTCAGGGCGGCTTAGGCCACAACGCCCGCGCCCCCCCACCCCGGACACAAGACGTTCTATGGACATGGCTGTCTCTGACAGCCGCAAGACGGATCCCCCCCCCCCCCCCCACCCTGAGTCACTCGCAACCTCCCACACGATAAACAGGGAGTCATTACACTCAATTTTCTGACAACGTGGCAGCAAATTACAATAAGAGGTCTCGTGGGCCGGCGCCGCCAGCGGGATTAGCATGGGGGGGGGCTTCCCTGCTAATAGACTGTAATGTTAGAAAACATTCAAGTTAATATGCCGTTAAATAAGAATATTGTTTTCGCTTGGCAATAAACCTATAGGCGTCAAGGCCATTAAAATAATAGTCGTGGACCTTTAATATCACATCATGGGCAGCTGGTGGAGATTCATCAGTCCAGGCCGATTTAATTGAATCAGGATCATTCTGCTGCAATGTAAGGCATCCAGAAAAGAGCCGAGACTATTAAAAACAAGGCATCACAGCCACGTAAGTAGAGATAGGCGGCGACGTTCGCTCCGATCGGACTGGAGCTCGCAAACGAGGGCGGGGTGATTAACTGCAGCGGGGACGGGTGCGACTCAGGCGGGCCCGGAAACGGAGCCCCACCACCCTAGAACCCATCCTGCTCAGCGGGCCTGAACCAGCTCATGTCAGCAGTGTAATAAAATCGCAGCAAACAGTCTCAGAGTAATTAAATGCCTGATGCGCTGAAGAAGCCTTGGTGAAGATAGAGTAAATTGCCCATTCATTACGGAGGCGGCAGGGCAGGAGAATTCCAAATAGATCACAGAGCCCCCAGTAATTCAATCTAAGCTTGTACTTACAGAAAACAACGAGATAATGAACTGTAGAATTACAAGGCACACGTTGCATCTGGGGGGGCAAATTGTGTGTGTGTGTGTGTGTGTTGGGGGGGTGGGGGTATTGGTGGTGGCGGCTGCATTTGGGCAGTGGGACATACGTGCAATGCTAATGTTGTCACCCGGGCTGAGAAAATATTCAGGCAGACGTTCACGCAACGTAATCATGGTTCGCCGTGGATAAAAGGCCTCTAGGGAACGGGGGCGGGGAGGGAGTGGAGTGCAGAATAGAAAAAATGTAATTTATAGGCATCTCAGAAATAGAATTTATCATAGGATCCGCTCTATGCTGCTCAATTGATATGTAGTTGATTTCAAACGGCACCCCCCCCCGGGCTCCCCCGGGGGCCCTTTCAGATTTTACGCTTGGATCTATCTGCTTAACTCCCCATTTACCAAAACAGCACAAACAACTTACTCTGGGTCTTCACGGGGAGGGGGCTCCGAGAGTGTGTCGGGGGGAGTCACCCCTGGAGGTTCATTCAGTTATAAGGGAGAGGACTGCGGCGCACCTGCCGGAGCCGGCCTGCTGCACGGGCCCCAACTGAGCATGCCCAGTCTGGCTGCCGCTTCACCTTAAGGCTGCCCCACAGATTCACCCGACGTGATTGTCGACCCTCTAGTGTCACGTGACCGACGCCGATTCTGGTCTGCAGAAGAAGATATTTCCCGTCAGACCAGTTTGATTTAAATGGACTCCGCACCATCACACACCATCACACACCATCGATGCTTAATTCTGCATTTTTAGCGTCACTAGCGTGTGATTCCTCTGTTCTCGCCGCCCCTTTCATTCTGCAGGACGAGTGCCATCCGTCCTCCCAGTTTGTCCGGATTGACAGGCTAATTACTCACGCTTTAATATGAATTACAATCCTGTGTCCTTTTCCTCTTGACAAAGGAAGTGACCTCGCACTGACCATCGATTTCTTCCACCGGGGCTGTCACCATACACTGTGACGGTTCAGGGCAGGGTTCACCGGGGGCGGGTGGGCGTGGTGACCCCGGTTACTATCCGGCAGGCGAGACCCCCTAGATAGGAGGGCCCCGCGACAGCAGCGCATTTAAACCGCATTTAATGCGAAAGCTGTCGATACGCTGATCCAGCCCTAAGTGAGGCTGAGTGAGAGAGCTATCTCATTAGTGTAGTTAACGAGAAGAGTCGCAGCCCAGCCACCGCTTACAGCTAATGCTCAGGGTAATTATCTAATCGGCGTGGCGTACCTTTTATAACCAAAATCTGCATGTGCATGGCAAAAGAAAACAGATACGTACAACAGTGTCACATTCAGCCAGTGCGTGAGGCTGAACATTGTACATTACGATGTGCTAATTTAGCGTTTCTGTCACGTGAAAAATCTCTAGTTTATTTTGTGATGGCCCAGTGTGCCGCAGGTCTCATGCCTAACCTGTCCCCCGGCCTGCCGGCGTCTCAGTGGCCTCATTTGCCCAATCATAACCATTGTCAGCTCCCCCCCCCCCTTTTCTTTTACGATGAGCAAGTTTTTTTCTTTCATGTGGGTTAAACCGATTTATATGAGGAGGATGAGAGCATGAATTACGTTCTCCTAATTACCCCCCAGCACCTCCTTCTGGAACGTGTCAGACCTTCCCCCAAAACTGGCCTTTTTTCCGCAGATTCCCGCATTTCCATTTATATGGGTTAGAATGTGTTACTGGAGACAGACAGTGAATTAACTGATGCTGTGGTCGAGCCCGTGGCTGAGATGAATCATCCCAGTGCAAATCGGGGGGCTGTACTGTACTCCTCGCGCCGTAATTCCCCATGAACAATTGCAAATATATTAGGCCCTGTGTGGGTACGCGGCGCAATTCGTCCCGACCACCTCTATTTGTATAACACCTTTATTGCAAGTTCATGCTGATTAAAAATTACTTCCTCGCAGAGGTGAGACAGTCTTAACCGTCGTGTTTCCCCCTTCCCCCCTGATTTGTCATCTCGGCCCTCCCCGATAGATGGAGGATTACCAAGTCGAGATGGATCGTCAGTGAATCGGCGCAAGCCCGTGGAGCATATGGCCGCCCCCCCAGCTCCGGGTGAAAACATTTGTTACAGGGAAGGATCCCCGAGGTAATTTGCAAATCTCCTGAAATCCTGAACAAGCTTTGATTTAACAGAGACTGAAGATGGCTTTTATTTACTCTCTTTTGTTGGCAAAATGACATGTTATTTGGAGAGTTTATCGGTTTACACTGAGGAGGCGAGTGGCCCTGATCTGGGGACGGTCCCCCCCGGTCGCTCCAGTTTGTTCCCTCTCGATGTAATCGGGCCGCTTGCGTGGAAAAACGCACGAGATAGATGTGAAAATCAATGCCGCTAGGCACAGAGCACATTCCGCGATTCGGTCCAAAATAAGCTGCGGATCTAGAATGTTTTACGCGCCTGTGAAGGCAGGGCCAGCCACCGGCCCCCCAGAGATACCCCTCGCTGCTGTAAGTGGGCTTGTCACAGAGTGTAACTGATTGTATTTAGCCCTCGATTGGAGATGGCGCATAACAGCGTCCGTCTTTTGCTGAATATCTGACGGGAATGAGAATTCACTTCATAAGGAAACACAAACCCATTCTAATTTAGTATTACGCTTGTCCTGAGAGTGGCGGCGGGGGGGGTGTGTGGGTGGGGGGGGGGGGGTGGGTGGGGGTGGGGTGGGGGGAGGGGGGGGGGGGGGGCCGGGGAGCGGGGGGGTTTGGGGGGGGGGGGGGTGGTCCGCGGTGGGGCGGGCGAGGGGGTTGGGGTTGGGGGGTTGGGGGTGTGGTGGGGGGGGGGGGGGGGGGGGGGGGGGGGGGGGGGGGGGGGGAGGGGGGTGTGGGGGGGGGAGAAGGTAGGCAGTATGCACCCCACACTGGCCCATCCTCTCTGACTGTACGAGTGAGCCTGGATGCAGACGCAGACTGCCTCGTGACCGACACCATAAATAGGTTGGCCAGTTCTCAGCTTGTGTGTCTGCCCCCCCCCCAGACTCGTACAGAGATGCCAAGCCCTGCCCCTTGAGGGCTTCACTCCTGTATGTTTGTAATGCATCCTAATTAGTGCCTAATTAACACCTGAGATTGCAAGCAGGGTGTTGTACATACAGATAACTTTGAAGAAGGTAATTAGGGGCTTTGCTTCAGCAATGACTCACGTCTGGCTGCTCTTGAGGACCAAAAGTGGGAGTGAATCAGGCTATTTGTCCTTCATGACTTTTGCCCCGGGTGCGGCGGAGCCCCGTGACTGGATGAGGCAGTTGCAAGTCCTTCCCACCCCCAAAACCAACCCAAGTTTCTGCAGGTGTTAGCAGTTTGGCCCTGATGGATGCAGTGTCAGAAGTTACTTGATTAAACAGTGTTTCACACAGCGTAGATTCCTACTTAAAAGTCTCTAGTCCCATAATTATTTATTGATGTCTGTTTCAATCTACATCTGCTTGGAGAACAGGCTCGGCTGGGCCTCGGGGACCTTGTTTTTCATGCACACTTCTTTAAGACCCCCCCCCCCCTTAATAGGAATGAAACCAGGGGACAGCCAGCAATGGGTATGGAGCTATAAAGCCCCCGATGTCCAGATGACTTTGCTGTGAACCCCAGTCCAGAAGACGTGGAGGATCAGGGGTAAAATCAAAAGGGAAGCTTTTAGAAAATCTTGTAGAGAGTGGAGGCGTGAGTCCTGACGCCGGGTTCTACATCGTCGTCGCCCTACTTTTTTACCTCTTTTGGGCCACGAAGGTGCCGTATTTTTTCTCTGTCCTCATTCTGGCGTCTCGCTAAGTGAAAAATGGGACCTTGTGAAGTTGTGAGACGTCTGCAAGCCGTAGAGTCCGAGACTCGTGACGGGAACCGGCAGACGAGGGGTCGCACGTGGGAATGGGGAGCCATGTCTTCCAAGTGGGTAAGGTGCCGACCCTGCCCCCCCCTACCCCGCCGAGAGGACGACACATGTCTGATACGGTAATCTCCCAGATTTCCTCTGCTGACCTCTGGTAACCAGCTTTATGTGTGGACCAGAGCTGACGGCCAGGATGAAACTCCAGCTGCATCCTTCAGGGAGACCCTGAGAACTTTGTGGGACTTTAAGGGAAACACTGGGGAGAGCACCACCATTGTGGCACCAATGTGATATCTACAAAATTCAATTCAATTTATATAGTACTTTTAACAAGAGTTATGGTCACAAAGCACATATAACCGGCCCAAATCCCCACCAGGCAAGCCGGAGGCGACAGTGGCAGGGAAAAACTCCCTTTAGCAGAAAAAAAGCTTGAGAGGAACTTGGACTGGGAAGGGGACCCCAACCTCCTCTGGGCAACGGGGTGCATGGAAATGTATTGACATTAATGCATGTGGCACCCATGTGACATCCACATGACGCGTATGTGACACCAATGTGACACCCATGCGACATCCACATGAGGTGTATGTGACACCAATGTGGCACCCATGTGACATCCACATGAGGCCCATGTGACGCTCATGTGACACCCATGTGACATCCACATGATGTCTATGTGACGCCCATGTGACCCCCAGGCACACTCTGCTGCTCAAGGTCCTAGTGCACTTCAGCCCCTTCAAACAGCCAGTTTAGCACTGAGCAGTTCCCTTGCCTGCTCTGCTGTAGAGCCAAAACTCCCGTCAAAACTACTGGTCTCATTTGTCATTTCCAAGAGGGGACAGCAAAGAAGCTGCCCCCCTCACCCCCCACCCCACCTTCCTAGCACATAGGCCAAGAAATCCAAGTCACTCCATCAAACATTTAGTATGGGGTGGGGGTTGATGGCCCCCCCAGTAGCTACAGCCTGGTATAACTTCCAGCCTTTTGTCATGTTAACTGTGGCCGATCAATGGCGTGAGGTCAGGGCTTGTGATGTAGGTGCGAGCTCGGGGGGAGGGGGGGGCAGCGGCACGCTACAAAACAAAGTGTCCAAGATTCATTTTTTCTCATCTCGTGCGACGGCGGTCAGTTATTTTTCTCCGCTCAGCCCTGAGTGGATATTGATCAGCTGACTTAATGCAAACCTGTCAAATTAATTTTGTAGAAAGCCGCCTATGACTGGCCCAAAATTGCCTCCGCTTCGGGGGGGTCGCTGGGAGCCTATGAATTTTAATCATCATCTGAATGGGAATCCGCCCCCCCCCTCCCTCCCCCTCGTGCCCAGTACCTGTCTTTTTCTTTTCCTGATTTAGTCCAGCAAGGGAGGGTTGGGGGAGCTGCTTTAACTGGGTGAGTGAATTGACAGGCATTATTCCAGCCCACCCCCCCCCCCAGAGTGGGTCAGAGCGATACTGGCGGCAGTACGCTCCAATCAAGGAGTGCTGGTTTGTTGGGAGAGGGTGTTACAGGTAGCCTCAGTCTGTCCATCAGCCGTACCGATGGACTGCTCGCCGGTGAGGGTGGGTACAGTGCTCACATGGAGGGGCTTGGTGTTCGGAACCAGAATGAGGGTTCCGGCCCGGTAAGGGGTCCGCCAAACCTTGCCTGGACGTTGTGCTCTCCTTTTGTACCTTCTGCACTTCCTGCCCACCCCCCATGGGGTCCATGAGCCCCCCGTGGTGAGCCAGGCTGATTCAATGTGCTGAGAAACGAACTGAGGGGGGGGTGCAGGGGGGTTGTGGCACCCCCCCCCTCACCGCCAGGATAATGGAGCGGAGTGCCGCCTGCCAGACAAACACTTAACCCAGTGCAGCGCCGCGGCTTTGGTGACACGTGAGCATGGCTGTACCTTAAGTGATCCCGGGAGTCGGGTCGCCGAGCGGCCCGAGGTCGGCCGGCCGGCCGAGGTCACATGGTCCGGTGAGGTCACATGGCACACGTCTCCAGTTCTGCAGCCCGACGGGCATCGCGGCCACTCGATATGTGGGGAAAGTGTCATATTGCTGCTTGTCACCCAGTGGAGAGGCATGAAAGACGTGACAGGATGGGAAGAGGGGGTGCGGGGGGGTTGTAGAGGGGGAGCCCACAACGCCCATAACATACCCTCTGCGGAGAGCACCGGGCTACGGCCTTGCGGGAACGAGGGCCACATCAAAGGGGAAGAAGTCATGAATCACAATTTTATTCTTCTTTATCCTTATTTTAGAATTGTGGGTTTATTAGTTAACATAGATACCCAGGGTCGCTTAATAGCCTGATACTGTAACCTTTACGATATGCGAAACCACTCGGGAAAGCAGAGCATTGTGGGATGTATGTTTTTATTGAGTGGTTGTGGATCAGCACTGGTTTTGCGGGGCCAGCAGTTCATGGACTGCAAGTTATATGTTGCACCGCTGTGGAAAACACTCCATCGATCGGCGTGCTTTGTGTCCATCTTTATGATACTGATAGCATCCAGAAATCACCCAGAAACCAAGTGTGAGGGTGGCCAGCATGGTGACCTCGCCTGTGTGAACAAGACACACGTCTGAATGATGCAGCTTTTAGTCACAAAAAGCCGCTTTCACTGGCTGTAAGCAAAAGGGGCCGTTGGGGACGTCCGTGACAATATCAAAAACAGGGATCACCAAGAGCATTATATAATAGGCAGTGTGTTGGGGGCCTTGTGGGATACCGTTCATACCCACCCTCCACTCTAACAGCAGACTGAGACCATCAGACAATGTTTCCATTGCTTGCAAACAGGAAGTGGCACGCCACGCGCAGGAAGTGGGCTATCGCGTAGGAGGCAGCAAGGTAAACGGTACAAGTCTAAAGGGTGTCCATTTTAAAGATTTGAAAGGCACACTTCTATGCCTCCGGGTTAAGTGGATTTTATAACTATATGATATTTCTTACTTTCGAGCAGCATTCCGAAGATGTCCGCGGGGACACCAGGCACGGCAAAGCCGGCTCCTTCTTCATGTCGATGCCGCGTTACTGAATACCAGCTTCCAAGGACTCTGTTAGGGTCAGCAGGGTGACACAGCGCTGGGCTGCTTGTTTTCCTCCCGCCGGGTGTCTTTCTGTGCTGCTGTTTGTTTTCTGTCCCTCTCGGCCAGCGGATCAACCGACGGGCTCCACGGGGAGGAGCTTGAGGTGAGCTGGTGCCGCTCTTCGCTTCGGCAGGCCGCAAACTGGCCTCGATTCTCGGCCTCCAAAGTGATTCTTGATTTAAGCTCCGCGCATCAAGCGGCTCGTCTGAGCGCAGATTTCCTGCGCAGCGCTGCGGAATTTGCATACCGAGGTGTCTGTCTCTCCAGGGTAATGCCAAGGGAAGACTTCATCTCGGTGTTAACATTTGCGGTGAACAAATTGGAATTTATTTTAGTGCGGGGAAGATGGCACGCTTGTCAGATGGAGATTTCCATTACATTTCTACCTCATTCATTCTTGCAGCTCCGCCGCCATGAGGGAAATGGTAGTTTGCAACTCGAGTCTCTCAAATATGCTTTTGAGTACATTTCCCGGGCAGCACAAGTGCGGCCGTGGAAAAATAAGTAACTGTAGCGTCGCACCGTTACTGAGGGGTTACGACCTCTGTGTCATCCAATCGGAAATCACAGATATTTTCTGTGCAGTGCATTGTGGGAAAGAAATACATAACACCCTGCAGAACACATAAGAAAAATGAAGAACCGAATCTGTGTGTGTTTTCCCCCCAGGAGTCCTGTGTCGCCCTCGTTTGGCTGCTTTGCACACAAACATGCTGGTGGCTTTGCCTCTGTCTGGCTCTGTCATCTGCGTTCCCGGCCCTGCTTATCACCAGCTGTCCTGCCTCAGGTCTCCCCACCTCACCCCTAATGGCCCGCACACTCCGGCTGCTGGTACTCGCGGCCGGCTCGCTTTACAGGCAAACCGCCCGCTTGCAGTAATTCACCATTTGCGGTGAGATGAATGGATACTTATTTCAAAGGCTCCCTTAAGAAGACGGTGCATCCATTAACGCAGTTCTGCGCGTCGGCGGCAACCTTTAACCCCACTGACCGCGACGTGTCATAGCGATTTACGGACTCCTGCGGCAGTCCCATCCCGGACGATCTCGGCTGGTCGCAATGCGATCCCTGGCTGCGATGCTGTGGCGTGTTATGAAGAAAGGGGGTTTGTGGGCTGGGGGATATCCAGCAGCCAGATAAAGTCTCCTGCTGTCCTGTTTTAAGGAAGCTGCGATCCGAAGCAATGCGCTTTCCGGGATCAGGACCTGCTACACATTCCTGCAGGGTGTTCCGCTCTTTCTCACTCTGTTGCATTTTAACATCCTTGCGATGACAGCCCTGAATATGGCGAATGATCACCTTTCCAGGTGAAGGAGCAGGTGACTAATTTCCTTTAACTAAAGGAAGTTTCTGCTGCTGTGCTGTTGTAAGCGGCGAGAAAAATGCATGATCTCCTGACAAACTCCCATATGCTAAGAGTTGTAAATAATATCATTCTTTTGCTGAGAGGATTAAAAGGCGTCGACTTCATTTTTCACCGTGATCTATGGTGCAGCCTGGCACAGCCAGTCTTGTCAGCGTTACCACTGATCTGGGAACAGAAAGACCTCGTAAACTTCACTTTACTTCCTTATGTTGACTTAAACACCCAGGGAGTGGAAGTTGAGGGGGCTTGCCAGAGATCCCTGGGTGTGTATTGTCCCACAATGCACTGCAGCTGTTCCTGCCAATAGCATCCGCCAGAAGATGTTTGGCAGCTTTTTCTTTACTTGCCCCCAGTAAGAGCAATTAGGACCGGTTAGTTGTCACTGGGCTGGGATGTTAGGACTTTAATCTGTGTTCACCGTGGTGGTGCTGTTGTAGAACAGGCCGAATGCCGACTCACTGGGGAACACGGCGGATTTCCTGTATGCGGCAGCCACGGCTGAGCATAATAACATTTACGGTGACCCCCATCATTCTGCGGTGGGTGCCGCACAGCACCGACACTGGGGATTCTGGGTGCCTGTCAGCCCTCGTTTCCGTCACCGCGACGCGCCATTCAGGGTGACGTGACACCGCTGTAAAGCAATCTGCCCCAAGCGGGGGAATTAATTTGCGGGAGCCGTCCCAATGAATCCAATTCGCATGCACGCGGCCCCCCACCCCGGGCCCCCGCCCCGCCCTCTGCCCCAAGACATTACCCCCCGCCGCCCCCTCCCATCCGAGCCGCCCCCCGCCCGCCCCCTACCCCCGCCCCGGACGAAAGCCCCCAGTGGAAGAGTAGGAAGGCGGAGGGGGTGAGGGGGGGAGGGGGGGGGGAGGGGGACGCAGTGGCAGGGGTTGGAGATGTGAAACCCAGC